>KZ108155.1:0-485612 GCA_002116305.1 Penicillium italicum | reverse complement strand
AAATTAGGAGAATATCTAATATTATAGAGCTCTATTCTTACTACTTTTCTATTACTAGGGCTAATACTATAGATAACTATAGTACTTACCCTATCGACGGCTATTTCTATATTACTAACCCTAACGCTACTTTATACACTTTCGAAGGTTAAAAATAACCCCCGATCGTTATATATATATATTTATACTCCGGTATTAATAACCTAGCGCTTTCCGACCGTTATATCTTAGTATTAGGTTAATATAACGGTAGTTAGGGCTTACTTAGTGGTTTCTATAGAGAAGAAGCTATATACCTCTTTATTAAAGGTAGTATTTACTTACTATAGAGCCTTCTTTTAGCTCCGTTTCTCCTCTTATCGCTTATTATCGATTTAGGCCTTCTAGGTAGGGTTTATTTTTATAGCTTCCTCCTATTTTTACTTCCTAGTTTTACTAATAATGAAGGTAGATAGTCTTTCTCCGTTATATAGGTCTTAATATCTCTATACTAGGTAATATCTACCTTTCCTACTATATAGGCATTTTCTTATCGCGAAAGGCTATTCTTTATCGCTTACCTTTATATTACTAGGCTTTGCTTCTTTATACCCTTACTAGGTTAAAAAGGCTACTTTTAAGATACCTCTCTAAGTGCCTAGCTTACTATATATATTATTCTAGTAAACTCTATACCGATTAAGAAGCTTAGTAAAAGTAGTATCTAGTTTATCCTCTAAGCGTACGACTTATTAGCTATAAAAGCTAGGTAATATTAGATAAATAGTATCTAAAAACTAAGGTTTAGTATCGTCTACTTTAGTTATTTTCGCTCGCTTATAGTACTTTTAGACTATTTCCTAGTTAATAATTTCCTAGTTAATAAGCTCAGACTATTTCCTAGTTAATAAGCTATTTATTAATATTAGTTATCCGATCTAACCCTTTTTCTAGGTTCTTCTACCGCTTCCGGAGCTTAGCGATATATATAGGATCGCTTTCTAGTATAAATCTAGTATATAGATTTCTTAGGAGCTCCTATAGCGTTTTATATTTAATAATAAATAGTTAGTATATTATATAAACTATAGTACGAATTATAACCACTACCTAGCTTAACCCCTTTTTCTTTAGGATATAAGTAGTATTCTTATTTAACTAGTCGGCTAAGAGAGACTTCCTAGTTTTAAACTAGTTATCTTTATATTTCGTCTTAGCTTCTTTAATTAATAAGACTTCGGTTAGTATCTCTAATAACTTCGGTACTACTTCTAATACCGGGTTATATAGCTCCTATATATTATATTATATAGTAATTAACTTAATATAGGGTAGCTAGGAATCCTATATCTCTTTATCCTTTAGGATAACGCGGGAAGTTACTACGGAGAGGGGATCTATCGATATAACGAACTGTTTTGATCGTGTCGTGATCGAGTTACGATCAGGTTTGATCGTAGTGTGATTGTGTTATGATCAGATTTCCGATTTTTCGATTTTAGGGGTTTGCTTCGGTATTTTAGGTTGTTGACTCGGTATTAATTTATAACCTTGACGATAGTAGTGATATTTCTTTATCAATTGAACGATTCCGGGCTTATAACTGATAGAAATCTGACAGTACGAAATGTATGGTATGAAATGACAGGTGTAAATTTCTCTAACTAACAAAAAATGACAAAAATCCCCTATTTATGCAATCTGTGTGGGATCTAGAACTGACTAATCTCGTACTTTTGTTATGGGATAGCCGAGTCACCGAGGTCACATGTGGTTTACACTATGTATGGTAACCTGGTATTTCGACATAGTTTAGTAAAGTAAAAATCCGACTTTTTTACTAGTATTTATAGTGTTCGGGTTAAAGTATTTTAACCCCGTATAATACGCTCTAGCTTTAAAAAATGTGGTATCTATCCTATAAATATCGATTTAGCTTTATAAAAGCTAGGTTAGACTGACGATCCCGATCTTTTAGAGCCGGTATTAGAGATATAGGATAGTAATACCCCCCCTCCGGAGTTAAGCTCTATACTAAATTCGCCGGTAAAAGACGTTAAAAGCTTCTAGAAATACGCTAAAAAAATCAAGAAAAAAATCGACGATATTAGGCCTGAAATTAACGCTATTTCTCCTAAGCTACGCCGTTAATTAGCGCCGTTTTTAGCTAGAGGGCTTACCTTAGTAGAAGTTAGCGCTTAGTATACGTATGATAATATTAACATTTTGAACCTAAAGAGCCGGAAGGATACTAATAAAACCAAGCGAAGGGTTAATATAGGTGGTCCTCTTAGCTCTTTGAATGTAAAAAGGCATATTAAAGTGAGAGATGACCTCGAGAGGAAGAAATTAATTCGGTAAGCGAAGAAGAAGTGGATTGCAACTACTACTAAAGAAGCAGCTCTCTCAATGGAGAAGTTAAAGTTAGGGGATATTAATACTAGGGATGAAAGCGCGGAAGCAGATGATTCTGTACATATTAAATTCACTATAGATACTATAGGAGAAGGGTGCTAAATATGAGGTTTAAAATGGTGGGTTGGTGAAGTTTTGCATTAGACTAGTTTTTGCATTAGACCAGTGCGGCCCAACTCCCGCTCTGGGAGTTGGGCCGTGCGTTGGGCCGAGTATGCCATTGCTTACTATGCTATTGCTTACTATGCCATTGCTTGCTGTGCTATTGCTTGCTATGCTATTGCTTACTATGCCATTGCTTGCTATGCCATTACTTACTATGCTATTACTTCCTATGCTAATATATATTATATAGGTATAGCTAAGAATCCCCGTGCCTTTACTACTTCCTATGTTAATATTAATAATCTTAATATACGCTAGAAGTGGAATAGTAAGGCCTAGATAACTAGTGAGATCTTTAAAGAGTGGCTTCGGTGGTTTAATACTACTATGATACATAGGAAGGTAGTGCTTCTTATAGATAACTTCTTAGCTTACGAATCTGTGGTAAGAGCTATTAATAATAGCTCTTTACCCCTTCGTAATACCCTAGTTATATAGCTCCTAGCAAATAAAATAAGCCGTTTTTAACCGCTTGATTAAGGTATTATTAATACCTAGAAAGTATACTAGAAACGCTAGTAGGTACGGTTTATAGTAACTAAGTTTAATAAGGGTTAAAATCCTATAACCTTAATAAATATCCTAAAAGTAATTTAATAGGGTATTTAAGTATAGGAACTTAATATTTTAGCTCTTACTATTAAGAACTGTTATTAAAAGGGACTCTTAATATCACTTGGTTTACTAGATATTAGTACTAGTAGTAATACTACTAGTACTATAGGTGAAATTCAGTCTCTAATTAATAATATATCTTCTGATATGTCTATTATATAGAGTTAGATCCTAAACCTAATAGATATTAAGAACTTTCTTAACCTAGAGGATAAGGTTATAGAGGATAATATACATACAATTGATAATATTATTCTTAGTGAATTTTATACGGAGGTTAATAATGATGAGATAGTGGTTGAAGAGCCTCGTATTCTATACGATGAAGCTATTTATACTTTACAAACCCTTCGGTTATATAAAGAGTAATAAGAATAGGGTATAACCCAGTTAATTGGTGCGCTTAATAGATATGAAAGGTTAGTAGAAGCAAGGAAATTGGGGGTACAGAAGCAGAGTGATATTAGGGACTTTTTTAAAGCATAAATTTGTATATAAACTAAAAATACTACATGATATATATTTTTTTGTATGGCACCTGGATTTTACGAATACCTGGATTTAATGAACTTTTCACCGTGTATCAATTAATTCGTTATATATAGGTTTTACTATAGTTACTTATATCCTAAATACCCTAATCCCTAAACCGTAAAGACTAGTTAGTATTAGTAAATATAATAAAGATAATAATAATAATAGAGAAAGTTTCTCTATTTATAAACGACTATAAAAGACTCTAACTTATAAATAGTTTTATAAGCTTATAAGAGAATATTAGAACCTAAAGAGAAGAGTATAAGAATTTAAGAAAAAAATAATAGTTCTATATTCTAATAGATAAACCCTATTAGTATAGAAAAATTCCTATTAGTATAGAAGTCTAAACCTATTTAGGATAGTAGTCCTTAGTAGTCTATTTTTAATATAAGTATAATTTTATATAGTATTACTACAGTAAAAAATACTACCCCCTAACTATATTAGCTATATTAATCCCTATAGACCTAGCCCTATATTAATTAATACCTTTATAATTATACTTTAATTTTATACCTCTATTAAAGTTATATAACCTATATAGGGCTAATTAGTTAGGGTTAGCTGAGTATCCTATATAGTGAAAACTCTATATACCAATTATTATTAATTAATTTTAATCTTATATAGTAAAAAGCTTTATTTTTATATACTATTTTTAGACTATTTTAATTTAATAAAAACGTTAAATTTAATATATATTTTTTACTATATAAACTAGAAATAAATATAGATCTTAGTATCCCTATCCCTATCCCTATCCCCGTCCCTACTATATAGTATAAGGGACTACCTTTCTTAGTACTTACTAACTTAGTTTATCGTTAGTAGTCTCCCCCTAAGTCGTTTTATCGTTATAAAACCGCCTTACCTACCTTTCCTACTACAATCGCTATATAGATACTACCTCCTATTATTAGTATTCTTTAATTAATATAAGATCGCGCTAATTTAAGTATTAAGTTAATTATAAAGTATAATAAGATAATACTATTAGATAACTATAAGCCGGTATAATAGCTAGATCTTAGATCCTAAGATAGAGAGGTACTAGCTACTAAATACCTACTACTTAGAGATACTATTAAGGATAGAAATTAGCTTAGGTAAGGCTTTACCCCCTTACCTAAGCGTTATATATAGTATACCTATATAGTAGGCCTCTTCCTAATAGAGAAAGGCTTATATATTAGGGTAATCTAGGTATTAATCTAGGTATTAATCTAGGTATTAATCTAGGTATTAATCTAGGTATTAATCTAGGTATTAATCTAGGTATTAATCTAGGGTTAATCTATTTATAGTAGATAACTATAGCTTTATTAATCGATTCCTAAGAGACTTACTATTTAATACCTTTAAAAATTAAGATCTTAGTTAACTAATACTATATTCTCTGCCGCTTAATATCCTAGGTAATATTAATATTTTAATACTTAATTATAGTACTAAGGATCTCTATAATAGTAAGAAGATTATACTTTACTAACTATAGGTTAATCTTAAGGCTATAATAACTACCTTCGATATAGGATATAATTATCTTATTAAGATAGAAGTAATACTTAGTATACTAGTATATAAAAGATTTCGGGGATAACCTAAGGTATTAGATAGCTACTCTTTTTTAATATACCGTAGGAATTTCTAGAAATTAGGCTCTAGGTAGTAAGCTAGGAATTTATTCTATAGCTTATCTATATCCTTAGAGTATATAAAAACTAATTTATACTAACGCTCTTTTATAGTCTCCTATTATATATTAACTTTATCTTAGTAATTAGTATAGCCTTTCTAGATTTTAATATAGTTAATAAAGGTATAGATAGTTAGTTTTATATATTTCTCGATATTATTAATAATATACTAAAGGTATAGTATATAGTTTATATCTAGAAAAACCTAGGGGATATTAGTAAATTACTAGTTAAATAAGGAAGTAGGGATTATACCTATTTAATAGCCTAGATAAGCGCCTTCTTAAAATCTATAAGGATTATAAGAGGAAAGGGGGTACTATTAAGAAATAACTAGTAGATACCCTTTAGGGAATTAGGTACCTAGATATATACCTTAGTAGTTTCCTTATATATAAATACGAAACTAATATTAAAAGATCTCTTTATACTAAATATTCTAATAATATCTCGTACTAGTATCTTAAAGAAGTTAGTCTTATATATATAGTCTATCTATAAAAGATATAGATTAGACTATAGTAAAGCTATACTACTTTTATATATTAAAAAGAGTAATATAAGGGTATCTAAAGTCGGATTTACCGTATAGCGGATAATCTAGTTACTACCTTATAGAAGCTTATTAAGAAGGGCCTATAAAGGGGTATACCTAGCTAGTAGTTATACTAACTATTAGTAATTATAGAGATCGAGTACTACCCTAAGTAGTAGTTAATACTTAGCCCACTAGTAAATAGGTACCTAGTAGAGAGATAGATAGTATTCCTACTAGGAATACCCTTAGTAAGGGGCTTTCTACAGTCCTTATAAGGCTAGCTTCGCTAATAGTGAAACTATACCTTAGGGACGATACTATTATAGGTATATAAGCGCTTCTTTAAAATCCTATACCCCTATTTAGCTAACTAATCTACTATCCAATCTAAGGCTTTATCAATTGTTATAAACGAGCGCTCATTAACTAGTAGTGGGAGCATTAACTAGCTCTTAGGGGTATACTCGGCGGCGGCATTATAGAGATGCTCGGTAGCGGTAGTAAGGGTATGCTCGGTAGCGGTATCATAGAGATACTCGGCGGCGGTAGTAAGGGTATACTTAGCGGCGGTATTATAGAGATACTCGGCGGTGGCAGTGAGGGTATGCTCGGTGGCGGTATCATAGAGATACTCGGCGACGGTAGCGAGGGTGTGCTTGGTAGAAGGCATACTGTATGTAAGAATGGCATATATAAATGGTATATATAAAATGGTATGTACAAATGGCAAAATGAAGCTTTTACTATAGGAGATCAAAATTAATTGACGATAATTGGCATGCAGAGTTTTCACTGTGTGGGATACTCGGCTAACTTTAATTAATTAGCCCTATATAGGTTATGTGATTTTAATAGAGGTATGAAATTAAAGCATAATTATGAAGGCATTAATTAATATAGGGCTGGGTAGATCCCGGTATAAGTAAGTCAATGTGGCTAATGTAGTTAGGGGGTAGTGTTTTTTACTATGGCGATACTATATAAAATTGCACTTGTATTGAAAATGGACTGCCAAGGACTACTATCCTAAATAGGTTTAGACTTCTGTGCTAATAGGGATTTTTCTGTGCTAACAGGGTTTACCAATTAAATATTATTAAAGGTTTATATCCTCTTTCTATAAAAAAGGGTAATTTCTTTATTATATCCCAAGGAAGAATTAAAGCTATAAAATCGACTATTAATAGGACTTCTAACTAGTTATCCTAGTTCTATTTAATATATAGTCTTAATCTTTAAGCTATATACTAATTTATAATTTTACTTTATCTATCTATCTAAAGGTAATAAGTAATTAATAGTTTCTTTTTAATTCTAAGGATCCTATAGAATTTAGTTTAGAATTTAAAGATAAACTAACCTCTATAATTAAAGATAATTATCTTTAGAATCTTTATAATTTAAATAATAAAGTTAATAAAAAGTTAAGCTATCTATTTTATATTTATATCCTTATAATAAGGAATAGATACTAGTCTTTTACTTAGTTAGTTAACTATAATAAGAATAGTATTATATCTATAATAATCTTTTAAGAATAAATAGAAATCTATTAAAATATATTATTAAGGTCTTTTAGGAGCTAGTAGAGGTTATAATAATCTTAATATTTAATCTCTTTAAGCCTTTATATATTTATAAATTAGATAGTTATTAATATATTATTTTATATCTATTATCTATCTATACTAGTAATATCTTATAGATATTAATTTCTTTAGCTTCTTAATATTAAGATATATAGTTAATAGTTAATAGTATATCTCATTAAGTAGTCTAATATAAAAGTCTCCTTTATTAGGAACCTTAAATTTTCTTTTATAGAGGAGTAACCTATCTAATAATATCTATTAGGAACTACCTTTATCTTATACTATCTAATAGAATTCTTTTAATTCTATACTATAATAATTAGCTTCTTTTATCCGTTTAATAATTTTAATTATCTCTATCTCTTTTAAATAAATAAAAGCTATATAAGGAGATTCTTTTTATAATAAGATATTAATAATAATATTCTTCTTTCTATAATAGTATTTAATTATAAAATAAAACTAAGATAAGAACTTACTCTATCTTACCTATTATTAGTTTATTTATTAGATTATTATAAAATACTTAAGTAACTAATAGTTAGTAAGGATCTTAAAATAATCTTTTTAAGATAGACCTTTAAGCTTAAATCTCTATTCCTATAGAATATAGATAATTATAAGGAGTTCTTTATTATATACTTTATAATTTAATTCTATAGGTTATACTATCTTTAAATAAAATACTACTAAGTACTAAAAATCTTCTTTATTATAATACTAAGAAAGTATTACTCCTAATACTCTATTAAATATATCTATCTTAACTTAAGTTTATTAAATTAGATCGTAATATTTAAGAATTAAGATACTAACTAACCTCTCTTTTAGGATTTAGAATACCTACTTATATTTCTCTAACTATTTAAATAAAATATCTTATTTTATTAGTTAGTAAAGTAGTTTCGAAATAGTATTATATCCTTAAATAAATTATTAATAGAAGTTATAAAATCCTAAGAATAATTATACTCTTTTTACTATAGTTAATACTATTTATAACTAAACTATACGAATCTTCTTTAGATTAATAGCTATACTATCTATACTTATAATAAACCTAAAGAACTTAGTCTTTTATACTAAAAATTCTAACTTTAATAAGGTAACTTATAGTCTTACTTCCTTTAGATAATAAAGTATCTCTCTAACTTACTACTAATAATCTTTAATATTAAAGAATATTATTTATAAATCTTTAGAAAGTTACTAATCTATTTATTAACCTAAATAATATTACCTTATACTTAAAAGATCTATATCTTATATAGAATATAGTAAGATCCTTTATTCTTAGTATTAAATAAATTTAGTAGAATCCTTACTAAATATTAAGCTTTATATAAATCTTTATCTTACTTATCTATTATAGAACTTTATTAATTAGTAATAAAGGGTAATAGTTTTTTTTAATAATTATATTTAGTCTTTAAAAGTTAATATAAAATTAGAGTCTTCTATTAGGTTTTCTTACTATTAAGATTAGGGATATATATAGAGCTAAACTTAGGATAATAAATCCTTTCTTAAGATTTTTTAGGATATATTTCTTTACCGCTTTTAGTTCTTTAAGTAATAACTTATAGAAAGGATAATATCTAGATTATACTTTTACTTTAAGAATAATATTATAATCTATACTTAGTTAGTAAGATAATAACTTATCGGATTTCTTCTTTAAAAAGACTTCTATTAGATTATAGTATTCTTTTAGGGGAGTCTTTAAGATCTTATTAGTTTCTAGGTTATAAATCTATATACTCTTTATATTAATAATATAGTTAATCTTATAGAGTAAAGTTATAAAGGTTTTAGCTTCTTTATTAGTCTTTCCTTTTTTATAAAGTCTATTAAAACTAATACCTTTAATAGTACTAATATCGATTAATAAGGATATTTCTTATTATTAAATCTTTAGAGTTACTATCTTACTTTTATTATTTAATTATTTAGATTACGATTTAGCTTTTATTATTTCTTTAGTCTACTAATATCTATATTATTATTCTCTTATATATCTATATTTATCCTTTATCTTTAATTCTTTTTAGGTAAAAAGGTAGTCTCTTTAATTAGTATTAGCTTAATAATCTAAGTTTAGTTTAGGTCTCTAAAGAATAGTAGTTAGTATTAGTATTACTATTTTACTTAATATATTATTAAGAAATATTTTCTTATCTAGCTAAATTATCTAATATTAATAATAGTCTAATAGGATATCGTTATTAGTAAACTATTTCCTTCTAAGAATTATATTATATTTCTTAAGATTAGTAATTAATATTAGGACTTATTATTATATTTTCCTATTTATATATAATATAAAGAAAGTAATATAGGTTATTAGCTTATTAAGTTTTCTATTAAATCCTTAAATAGGATACTCTTATCTAACACTATCTACTTTTAAATTAAATCTTTATTAAGGAGAATACTTAATCCTTAATTTAAAAATATATATCTATCTATTCTAATATTATTAAATACTAAAATAGAAAAGGAATATCTATTATATATTAGCTTAGTATTAAAAACTAAACTATCTTTAGGATTTCTAAATAATTTCTATAAATTTAGTAAATATAGTAACACTTTCTATTAACCTAGATAGGAGACTTAGCCTAAGTATTAACTTTTTTTAAATCGATATCTTCTCTATTAAGTTTAATAATATAAAGAAAAGGATAGATTATAATAATAGTATTAATAGGTTTCTTCTTTTAATAGTTATAAGTTATATATCTTTACTCTTTATAGTTAAAGTATTAACCTTCCTTTATTAGTATATCTTATTTAGAATTTAAAAGTCTTTTAAAACTAGAATTTTCTTTATATTTTATATAGGGAGTATAAATTTACTTTATTACTCCTATTCTTATACTTCTATTAATAATAGTAGTAGATTATAGATAGGAAATAACTTTTCTTTCTTACTAAAGATTAATCTTATAAGATATACTCTAATAAATCTTAAAGAAAGATTTAAATATTATAATTTCCTAATTAACTACTTATATTACCTAGCTTTATATTAAATATAGTAGCTTTAAATAAAAATTATACTTATAGTTCTCTTTAATTATAATTATCTTTTTAGTAAGCTATATAAACTTAATTAGGAAATTAATAAAGTTATCCTTTAGTTTTATTATTAACTTATAGTATATAATATAAGCTTTAGTATATTAATTTAGGTTTATAAATATAGTCTCTAGATAGATAATTATATCTTTAGTATCTAAGTATAGGTTATTAGAATTAGAACTTATTTAGGGTATAATATATAATTAGGCCTTTCCTTTATAATAACTCTATATATAAAGCTTATAATATACTAGTAATAAATAATAATTACCGTTTATTTCGAGTTTCTATTAGATTATAGTATCTTAGGTTTTAAATTAGACTTCTTTACTATTACTAAATATTAAGATATCTAATATCTTTATAATCTTTTAGTTTAAACTAGCCTTTATAATTAGTATACTAGCTTAGTTCTATAAATTTATAAGATAGAATATAAGGTTACCTCTCTTATAAACTACTAAGTCTTAATAAATAATTAGTAATTACCTTATCTTACTTAAGTATAAGTAACTTAATAATAATTTTAGTCTTAATCTTATTAGAGTATAGAACTATTATTTTATCTTTTAGTTCTTATACCCTTCTATTTAGGTTCTAATATTCTTTTATAAGCTTATAAAACTATTTATAGGTTAGAGTCTTCTATAGTTATTTATAAATAGAAGAACTTTCTATATTATTATTATTATCTTTATTATATTTATTAGTACTAACTAGTCTCTATAGTTTAAGGATTAGGGTATTTAAGTTATAAGTAACTATCTCTTACTTATTACTATCTTCTTTATTATATATAGTAATAGGCTATCTACTACGATTAGTAGATAGGCTTCGTTTTAATCTAACTATTTTAATTAGTTAGATATTAAGTTTAGGTTTAGGTTTAAATCTTAGCTTATATAGTACTAAGGAATAGGAAGTAGGGTAAAGCTAGACCGAGACTAATCGTAATAATAGTCTTTATAGTCGTACTACTTTATTAGAAATAAAAGTAGTACTTAGTATTATATTACTAGCTAGTTCTTTAAATAAAAGAGTGTATTTTAACAAGGATACTATGTATAGAGACGGAAAAAGAAAAGAGGAAAATAAACGATAAGATAGGAACCTTTATATAGTCCTATTATATTAAATAAATAATATAAAATCCTACTAGGTAGAAATACCTAGTAGAATTACTAGATAAATATATCTAGTCTAGACTAGATCATTATAATATAGATAAAATTCGTCCTAAAGAAACTCCTAGATAATCTCTAGAAGACCCTATTTTATACTATAGATTCTACTAGTGGACAGAGCAGATCAATATAGCTAATATGGTTTGGGGGTAGTGTTTTTTACTATGGCGATACCATAGTAAATGACACTTAGGCCGAAAAATGAGTGCTAAGGTAGCCTTTACCTAATACGGCTAGAGGACTATGCTAGTAGTGATTCGGGCTGTGCCAACAGTGTTTACCTAGTAGTAATAGATATAATAGTAATATTTCTACTAGCTATCCTCTATCTACTATATATACTAAACTAGGTACTTAATCTTCTACCCTAGATTTTATAGTTAGGTATATTAGTATATAACTTAGTCTATCTACTAGACTAATTATTAGATCTATATTTAGATAATAATATATAAGGAAGTCGTATTCTCCTAAACGATATTCCTACTATACTATCTATATATTTCTCTTAGATCCTTTTATAATAATCATTCTTAATACGCTATAATCTAAATAAATTATTACTAGGAATTTACTCCCTATAACTATCTAGCGGATCTTAGCTAAGTATCTTATAATAGCTAGACATTCCCTCTCTAGGTTTAAATATCTTATCTTAGCGTCTATTAATTAGAATAATAGGAATATTATAATTCGCTTTATATCCCTATATTTAGGTCCTACTACTATACCGTCCTTTACCCTATATAACTAAAAGAATATCCTACTAATACCTATTACTAAAGTATCTATTACTAAATAGAATTAGAGCTTATAATCTATCCCTAAGTATACGTTATTAATAATCGCTTCTTTTATAATATTAAATAACTATTAGTATTTCTTAATCTACTACTATTTCTTCTTAGCCTACGTAGTATAGACTATCTTTAGGACTATCGTTATACTTATCTTCTTTCTAGTCGACTTTAGTTTCTTAATAAAATCTATATTATAAGGCTTAAGGTTAGAGGGAGGTTCCTTAGTCTTATACGGTTTCGCTAATACTTTCTTAAGGTAGGCTTCTTTTATAACTATAATATATTCTAACTAACTAGATATAAATCTATATAGGAATAGTATTAACTATAAGAAGCTATTAATTTCCTCCTAGTTACTAGGTATTAGCTATTCCCTAACTTTCTTATAATATTAGATAGAAGGATAAATACTATATTTATATCCTTTAAATCTAACTACTATAAGCGATGATTTAAATACCTAAACTTTCTTCTTAGTAAGGTATACTAGACCGAAAATCACTCTTAGGAAGTATTTCTTATAAAGGAAGGTAGACTAAGCGTCGAAATCGATAGTAGATCCTATATAATTATCTATAAATAGGCTAAAGCTAGCGTTACTATAATCGCCGATGATTATCTCCTCCTAATCTACTCGGCCTTAATAACTCCTATAGGACTAAAAAATTTTTAGTCCTATATCCTAGTCCTATCTACTCCTATAGGACTAAAAAAAATCTAGTCCTATAACCCTAGTAGTCCTATAGGACTTCTATAGGACTTATAGGACTCCTATTTAGTTCTACGCTAGTATAATTTTACTAAGAATTTCCTCTTTCGGCTATATAGATCTATAAAGTAACTAGATAAAATACTATTATTTATAGGTATATAAGCGTCCCTACTTCTAATTTTAACTAACGTCGTTTTTTTATATAATATAGTCTATAATTAAGTATATAAAGAACTAATATCTATATTAAAAAGTATCATCCTTTTAAAAAAAAAGTTAAATAATAGACTAATATCGCCTATAGGTATAAAAGAGATATAGAAATAGTATTTAGTAAAAGTAGTTAAGTAATATATATATTTATATAAGGTACTATATATATTTATATAAGGTACTATACTATATTTTCTATATATTATTAAAATAGTAAAAATTTAATAGACTTATTGTGACGATCTGGACTGGCAATATGTGACGATCTGGACTGGGAATGTTTGTTTCTAGAATTCTGCCAGGCGTTTCCGCCTTGGATGAATTTTGCATTATTTGTTTGATTACTTGACGCGATAGGACCGTACAAAGGTTCCTATCTTATTATTACCTTTTTCCTTTCTCTTTCTCTCTTTATACTTAGTATTCTCGTTAAAATACACTCTTTTGTTTAAAGAACTAGCTAGTAATATAATACTAAGTACCAATTTCATTTCTAATAAAGTAGTACGACTATATAGATCATTATTATAATTAATCTCAGTCTAGCTTTACCCCACTTTCCGTTCCTTAGTACCGGATAAGCTAAGACTTAAACCTAAACTCGATATCTAACTAATTAAAATAGTCGGACCGAAACGAAACCTACCTACTAATCGCGGAAGATAGCCCGTTACTATATATAATAAAGAAGACGATAATAAGTAAGAGATAGTTACTTATAACCTAAATACCCCGATCCCTAAACCGTAGAGACTAGTTTATACTAATAAATATAATAAAGATAATAAGAATAGAGAAAGTTCCTCTATTCGTAAACGACTATAGAAGACTCCGACTTATAAATGGTTTTATAAGCTTACGAGAGAATACTAGAACCTAAAGAGGAGAGTATAAGAACTTAAGGACGAAATAATAGTTTTATACTCCGATAAGATTAAGACTAAAATCGTTATCGAGTTACTTATACTTAAACGAGATAAAGTAATTACTTATTAAGACTTAGTAGTTTATAAGAGAGGTAACCTTATATTTTACCTTATAAATTTATAAAATTAAGCTAGTATACCGATTATAGAGACTAGTTTATACTAAAAAACTATAAAGATACCTAATACTTTAATACTTAGTGATAGTAAAGAAGTCCGATTCGAAACCTAAGAAACTATAATCCGATAAAAACTTAAAGCGAACGCTAATTATTATCCGTTATTAGTATATCGTAAGCTTTATATATAGAGCTATTATAAAGGAAAGGCTTAGCTATATATTATACCCTAAATAAGTTCTAACTCTAATAATCTATATCTAGATACTAAGGATATAATTATATATCTAAAGACTATATTTATAAATCTAAATTAACGTACTAAAGCCTATATTATATACTATAAGTTAATAATAAAGCTAAAGGATAGTTTTATTAATTTCCTAACTAAGTTTATATAGCTTACTAAAGAGGCTATTATAATTAAAGAAAACTATAAGTATAATTTATATTTAAAGCTACTATACTTATTATAAAGCTAGGTAATATAGGTAGTTAACTAAGAAACTATAATATTTAAATCTTTCTCTAAGACTTATTAGAGTATATCTTATAAGATTAATCTTTAGTAGGAAGTAAAGGCTACTTCCTATCTATAATCTACTACTACTACTAATAGAAGTATAGGAATAGGAATAATAAAATAAAGTTATACTTCCTATATAAAACGTAAAGAAAACCCTAGCTCTAAAAGACTCTTAAATTCTAAGTAAGATATCCTAATAAAAGAAGGTTAATACTTTAACTATAAGGAATAAGGATATATAACTTATAACTACTAAAAGAAGAAACCTACTAGTACTATTACTATAATCTATCCTTCTCTTTATATTATCGAACTTAATAAAGAAGATATTAATTAGGGAAAAGTTAATACCTAGGTTAAGTCTCCTACTTAAATAGATAGAAAGTATTACTATACCTATTAGATTTATAGAAGTTAATTAGAGATCCTAAAGATAGTTTAGTTTTTAATACTAAGCTAATATATAATAGATATTCCTTTTCTATTTTAGTATTTAATAATATTAGAATAGATAGATATATATTTTTAAATTAAGGATTAAGTATTCTCCTTAATAAAGATTTAATTTAAAAGTAGATAGCGTTAGATAAGAGTATCCTATTTAAGGATTTAATAGAAAACTTAATAAGCTAATAACCTATATTACTTTCTTTATATTATATATAGATAGGAGAATATAATAATAAGTCCTAATATTAATTACTAATCTTAGGAAATATAATATAATTCTTAAAAGGAAATAGTTTATAAATAATAATATCTTATTAGACTATCGTTAATACTAAATAATTTAGCTAAGTAAGAGGATACTTCTTAATAATATATTAAGTAAAATAGTAGTACTAATATTAATTACTATTCTTTAGAGACCTAAACTAAACTTAGATTATTAAGCTAATACCGACTAAAGAGACTATTTTTTTATCTAAAAAGAATTAAAGATAAAGGATAAATATAGATATATAAAAGAACGATAATATAGGTATTAATAGACTAAGGAATACTAGAAGATAAATCATAACCTAAATAATAAAAGTAAGATAGTAATCTTAAAATTTAGTAATAAGAGATATCCTTATTAATCGATATTAGTACTATTAAAGGTATTAGTTTTAATAGACTCTATAAGAAAGGAAAAACTAATAAGGAGGTTAAAACCTTTATAACTTTACTCTATAAGATTAATTATATTATTAATATAAAGAGTATATAGATTTAGGATCCTAAAACCGATAAGATCTTAAAGACTCTTCCGAAGGAATATTATAATCTAATAGAAGTCTTTTTAAAGAAGAAATCCGATAAGTTACTACCTTACTAACTAGATATAGATTATAATATTATTCTTAAAGTAGAAGTATAACCTAGATATTACCCTCTCTATAAGTTATTACTTAAAGAACTAAAAGCGGTAAAGAAATATATTCTAAAAAATCTTAAAAAAGGATTTATTATTCTAAGTTTAGCTCTATATATATACCTAATCTTAATAGTAAGAAAACCTAATAGAGGACTCCGATTTTATATTAACTTTTAGAGACTAAATATAATTACTAAGAAAGATTACTACCCTTTACTATTAATTAATAAAGTACTATAATAGATAAGTAAGGTAAGGATCTATATAAAGCTTAATATTTAGTAAGGATTCTACTATATCTATTTAATTCTAAGAGTAGAAGATCTTACTATATTCTATATAAGATATAGTTCTTTTAAGTATAAGGTAATACTATTTAGATTAATAAATAGATTAGTAACTTTCTAGAGATTTATAAATAATATTCTCTAGAAATACTTAGATAAATATATAATTACCTTTATAGATAATATCTTAATCTATAGTAAGAATATTAAAGATTACTAATAATAGGTTAGAGAGGTACTCTATTATCTAAAGGAAGTAGGACTATAAGTTACCCTATTAAAGTCGGAATTTTTAGTATAAAAGACTAAGTTCTTAGGGTTTATTATAAGTACTAATAGTATAGCTATCGATCTAAAGAAAATTTATATAGTATAGTTATAGATAGTACTAATTATAGTAAAAGAAGTATAATTATTTCTAGGATTTTATAGCTTTTATCGATAATTTATTTAGAGATATAGTACTATTTTAAAACTATTTTATTAACTAATAAGATAAGATATTTTATTTAAATAGTTAGAGAAATATAAGTAGGTATTCTAAATCCTAAAAGAAAAATTAGTTAGTACCCTAATTCTTAAATACTATAATCTAATCTAATAAACTTAAGTTAAGATAGATATATCTAATAGGGTATTAAAAGTAATACTTTCTTAGTATTATAATTAAGAAGATTTCTAATATCTAATAGTATTCTATTTAAAAACGATATAAATTATAGAATTAAACTACGAAGTACGTAATAAAGAACTCCTTATAATTATCTATACTCTATAGGAATAGAGACCTAAGCTTAAAGGTCTATCCTAGAAGGATCGTTTTAAGATCCTTACCGACTATTAGTTACTTAAGTATTTTATAATAATCTAATAAATAAACTAATAATAGGTAAGATAGAGTAAATTCTTATCTTAATTCCGTTTTACGATTAAATACTATCTTAGGAAGAAGAATATTATAGCTAATATCCTATTATAAAAGAAACCTCTCTATATAGATAATAGACGATAGTTTATAATACTTCTAAAAGACTATCTAGAAAAAGGAGTCTTTTTAACTTATCTAGCTCCTATTTATTTAGAAGAGATTAAGGTAATTAAAATTATTAAACGTATTAAAGAAGCTAACTATTAGAGTATAGATCTAGAAGAATTCTATTAGATAGTATAAGATAGAAGTAGTTCCTAATAGATATTATTAGATAGATTACTCCTTTATAAAGGATAACTTAAGATTCTTAATAAAGGAGACCTTCGTACTTAACTACTTAATAAGATATACTATTAGCTATTAACTATATATCCTAGTATTAAGAAACTAAAAAAACTAATATCTATAAGATATTACTAATATAGATAGGTAATAAATATAAAACGATATATTAATAACTATCTAATCTATAAACGTATAAAGGCTTAAAGAGATTAAATACTAAGATTACTATAACCTTTATTAGCTCCTAAAAGACCTTAGTAGTATATCTTAATAGATTTCTATTTATTCCGGAAAGATTATTATAGTTATAACGCTATTCTAATTATAGTTAACTAACTAAGTAAGAGACTAATATCTATCCCTTATTATAAGGATATAAACGTAAAATAGATAGCTTAACTATTTTTCAACTTTATTATTCGAATTATAGGTATTCCGGAGATAATTATCTCCGATTATAGGGGTTAGTTTATCTCTAAATTCTAAACTAAATTCTATAAGATCCTTAGTATTAAAAGGAAACTATTAACTACTTATTATCCTTAGATAGATAGATAAAGTAAAATCATAAATTAATATATAGCTTAGAGGTTAAGATTATATATCGAATAGAACTAGGATAATTAGTTAGAAGTCCTACTAATAGTTAATTTCGTAGCCTTAATACTTCCTTAGGATATAATAAAGAAATTACCTTTCTTTATAGAAAGAGGATATAAACCTTTAATAATATTCGACTAGAAAGACTAAGGAATAATAACCCTTAATAAGTAAGATATAGTATAAATACTTTTAGAACTATAAGATATTTAGACTAAGACTAAAGAGTAAATCGTAAAGTCGTAATAATTATAGATTTATTAAGCGAATAAGTATCGCTAAGAAGAGGATTTCGGAGTTAGTAACTTAGTATTTATTATAATAAAAGACTAGCTATAAGATCGACTTAGTAGGAAGCTTTCCTACTTAGTAAGCGGACTATATAAGATTATTAAGAAGGTTAGAAACTCCTATAAGATTAATCTACTAGAAGTAATTTAAGTTTACCTAGTCTTTTACCTTAGTAAGTTATAGAAAGTAGTAATAATAGAACCTCTAGATAGATAGTATATAGATCCGCCTCTACTAACGTAGGTTAAAGAGATAGATAAATAGGAGGTTAAGAAGATTCTAGATACTAGGATATATTACCGAAAGCTATAATATAGAGTGTAATAGATCGGATATAATCTTAATTTATAATAGTACCCTACTAGCGACTTAAAACACGCGCTAAGGAAAGTATAGGAGTTCTATATATAGTACCTTTCGAAACCTAGTCCCCCTATACGTTTATAAGAATAGCTGGATACAGACGAAGAAGACAGAGTTCTCGAAGACCATATTAATAATAATAAGCCTTCATTTAGGGACTAAATGCAGTTTTAGTCGGGGGTTATATGACGATCTAGACTGGGAATATGTGACGATCTGGACTGGGAATGTTTGTTTCTGGAATTCTGCCAGGCGTTTCCGCCTTGGATGAATTTTGCATTGTTTGTTTGATTGCTTAACGCGACAGGACCGTACAAAGGTTCCTGTCTCATTGTTGCCTTTTTCCTTTCTCTTTCTCTCTTTGTACTTAGTATTCTCGTTGAAATGCACTCTTTTGTTTAAAGAACTGGCTGGTAACACTTATAGTAAAATATAGTTACTTCTTATACTATAAGAGACATTACCCCTAAATAAGTTTTTTTTATTTTAGAATTACTATTCTTTACTCTATAGTTATTAAAGAATTATAGGATAAAATAGGTTTAAAAGTAAAGATTTTCTATTTAAAGTTATAAGGGATTCTAGATACCCCTAGATCTATTAACTTCCCCTTTATATAGGAGTCCTATAGGAGTCTCGTTAAATAGACTAATAAGTAATATATAATAAG
Source organism: Penicillium italicum (assembly GCA_002116305.1). Taxonomy (NCBI): domain Eukaryota; kingdom Fungi; phylum Ascomycota; class Eurotiomycetes; order Eurotiales; family Aspergillaceae; genus Penicillium; species Penicillium italicum. Next base: position 465,720 of record KZ108155.1, on the reverse strand, counting down.
TAGGTTATTACCTATTTATAATATATAGTCGCGCTATTAATTATTTAGAATCTACTAATAGTAGGATATAACTCTCCTATATATAAAGGTAGGACTTAGAAATATCCTTTTTATACCCTCTTCTATTTTAATAGAATTATTATTTAAGTATATCTTAATATAAACTATATACTAAGGCTAGCCCTTTATCCTAGGTTTCGTTCTCCTAAGCGGGAAACCCTCTACTATCTTTAGTCTATAGTATTAGTATTATTAATAAGCCCCTTATACTAGATTATTTAATTAGCTAGTACCCGATCTATAGTAGGCCTAAATCTTTAATCCTCTAAATAAAGCTAAATCCGATTCCTCTAACCCTCTATTATATTAGTCCTAAATATTAAAAGTTCTAGGTTCTTTAGACTTTAATAAATAAAGCTAACTTTATTAAGTAGTAGTATTATATAGTAGGTATAAACCTATACCCTCCGCTACGTAAAGTAAACTTTAATATAAGGTATACCTCTACTACCTAAGAATACTTTAATTAAGTAGCCTACTTCTAAATTAGAAAACTAATAGGACTTTATCGGAGATATAGAAAAGTAATTTTATACCTATCCTTATTAATAAACGGTTTAAAGTTACTTACTATATATTTATCTAATTATATATATATAGCTATATTAAAAAAGGGATCTATATAATAGGATATATAGTAATTACTTAAACTTATAGTATTATATAAATATAAGTCTATATTATATCTATCGAATATAAATATTTTCTTTCTACTTAGGTTACTTACCTACCTACCTATAAGGTATTTAACTAATAGTAATTCGAAAGAACTTAAGTTAAATTTATAGCGAACTTATAGCTTCTATTTAAGGTCCTTTAGTATAAAGAATTTAAAGAATTTATTATAAAGGCTTAGCTTTCTTAATAGAAGCTTACCCTTCCCTTATTAAAGACCGTATAGTATTAACTTTAGTTAATTATCTATATAGAGTAGTTAAAACTTCTTTCTTTAGTCCTAATAGGAGTAAAGTTATTAATTACCCTTAATTATTAGACTTTACCTTTCTAATAGATATTTATAATAATTATAAGCTATTATATAGATATTAATTAGGACTATTATAAGATCTTTCTAGGTTTTATATTAGTTTATAATTAGTATATAAGCTTTAATCTCGTAGATATTCTCCTTAAGGTTCTTTAGTAATAGAATATTATAAATTAAGTAATTATAATTACTATAGATAACGCGTTAAATAATAAGATCTTAGTTAATAGTCTATATAATTTAATTAAATAGATAGAGCTTCCTAATTTTACTAAAATTATATAGGTTCTATATCTTATTTATATAATTTAATTAAGTCTAAAAGATCTCCTTAGCCTAATAAGGGCTAATCTAAAAAATATTAAAATATTAATAGTCTAGTTAGAAGAAAGTAGGAGTCTTTTATAATAAGTAAAGAGATAAAAGGGAATTATTTATATACTAGCTAAGGTAAAGTAATTAAAGCCTTCTTATAATTTTATTTTATAATAACTACTATACTATTAGGTATAGGTATTTATAGTTTTTATTAATATTAGTTTATAATAATAAGAGGTATTTCTAAATCTATAGAGTAAAGAACTAAGGCTTACTCTGATCTAGGATATATAAACTTAATAGAATTTAATATATCTTATACTCTAGCGTACTAATCGACTTTCTAGTAGCTACTAAAGATATTATATAGAATATTAGTACCTAGAATTCCGGCTAAGTAAAAGTAAGTAGTAGTAGATTAAAAACTTACTCTATATTATAAAGCCTTTCTATAAATAGACTATTAACCTATAAAAGATTAAGATAACTATAATATATAATATATTTTAGGTCTATAACTAACTATTTACCTATTTTAAGTAGGCCTAGGCCTACCTTTAACGAAAGAAAGTACCTTATAAAAAGGCTATACTAAAGGCCCTTAAAGCCGGAAGTAAGAAACTCTTAATATATTATAAAGCGACTAAGTAAATATATAGAAGCCTATATATAATTTATATAATTCTTATACCCTAATATAAGTTTAAATTCTTTAAAGGCTTAGAATAGGTAGGTAATATTAATAGTATAGATTCCTCCTAATATAATATATATAAGGCGTCTCTTTATAAGTACTTATAGGAATACTTAAAATACTAGCTAGAAAAGTAAGTACTTCTAAGGGTAAAGTCCTCCTTATATAGTATAGATATAATAATAAGTCTCGTTAAAGAGGATTAGCTAAAGCTATTACTATAGCCGAAGACTAGATAGTAAGAAGAACTAAAGTAATATCTTAATACTAGTATATTTATATAATTATAATTATAAGTTAACTAATCTAATAGATTCTAACCCTATATAGAATAGAGCTTAATTAACCTATACTACTTTTAGAAAGAGAATAAGTATTATTTCTAATATTTATAGTAGTTATATAGGATAATTTCTCTATCCTAACTATTAGTATAGGTATTAAGTGCCTCTTTAGTACTACTTATAATATCTACTATTATTAATAAGGGTTATTAAACGAAGTAATAATCTAGGATTTAATAATATTCTATTATTTATCTAAGTTTAATATTAAGAATAAGGAAACTAATAAAGATTTCTAACTTAAATCTATTCTAAATCTAGATAAGAGGATAAAGGTTAATAAGATAAAGGAAGCGAAACTTCCTAAATCTATATTAGAGGGAATTAGTAAGGGTAAAGATAGTAAGAACTTAGATAAAGTTAGAGGTAATAATATTAATATAGATTAAGAGGCTATTAGGGAGTTAGATAATAATTTAGTACTATATCTATTACCTCCTATTATTATTAATAGTATAAGTTAAGCTTAACCCTAAAGAGATCGTAAGAGATATAGAGATAATAATATATATAAGTATACTAGATAATTTAATTATATAATACTATAATGATATTAAATCCCGATAGAAAAAATAATCCTAAATCTCTAGATACTAATTCTTACTATACGCTAAATACTAATTGATACGGGGTATTTCTTTATAACTTATATAGGTCACGTTTTTCTCTATATTTGCATTATTTATAGTCCTATAGGAGTCCTATCAAAGTCCTATAGGACCGGACTAGGTACCTTAGTCCTATCTCTTAGCACTCCTATAGGACTATATAGGAGTCCTATCCGGTCATATGGGAGTGGTCCTATGGGACCAAATGGTAGGAGTTGGCAAGGTCTATTCAAAAATAGTATTGAATTAATTAAGGTATGGTGGAATTCTCACTGTGCGATATTAATTGTGGAGCAGGCATATGATCTCGGCTACGCATTTTAGTATAGGGTTATATCTATATGGCTAAAGGTTAGGTGATAGGGGTGTCATTTACTATGGGAATACCATATTAAATTACACAAAGGATGACAAATGGTTGGCCAAGAAACACCATACCCAAAAAGGACGCTAAGGGGTGTGCGGTTAGTCAAACTCTTATATCCTTAATATCTAGATATAAATTATTAGAATTAGAACTTATTTAAGGAATAATATATAACTAAGCCTTCTTTTATAATAACTCTATATATAAAACTTATAATAAATAGCTATTAGATATTAATTAGTATTTACTTTTAGTTTCTATTATATTATATTTTCGTAGATTTTAAATCGGACTTCTTTATTATTACTAAATATTAAAGTATTTAATATCTTTATAGTCTTTTAGTTTATAATAGCCTTTATAATTAGTATACTAACTTAGTTTTATAAATTTATAAGATAGAATATAAGATTATCTCTCTTATAAACTATAAGGTCTTAATAAGTTATTACCTTATCTTACTTAAGTATAAGTAACTTAATACTAATTTCAGTCTTAATCTTATTAGAGTATAAAACTATTATTTTATCCTTTAATTCTTATATTCTCCTTTTTAAATTCTAATATTCTCTTATAAGCTTATAAAACTATTTATAAGTTAGAGCCTTCTATAATTATATATATAAAAACTTTCTTTAGTATTATCTTCTTTATTAGGTTCTTTAGTCTTAACTAGTTTAGTTATTAAGGTCTTTATTTAGGAGTATTTATTATATACCTAGGAGCTTTTTTATTATTAGGTAAATTAGTAGCTAGCTACTTACTATAGTTTATTAGACATCGTTTAGTTCTGACTATTATAATAAGTTAGACTAAATTAGGTTAGTTTGGGTCTTAGCTTATACGATACTAAGGAACGGGAAGTAAGGTAAAGCTAGACTAGGACTAATTATAATAATAGATAGTCTATATAGTCGTACTGCTTTAAGGTATTAAGAATAGTACTTAGTATTATATTACTAGCTAGTTCTTTAAATAAACAGAGTGTATTTAACAAAAATACTAAGTATAAGGAAGGGAAGAGAAAAGAGAAAAACAAACGATGAGATAGGAACCTTTATATGGTCCTATCATATCAAACAAATAATGTAAAATCGTACTAGGCGGAGATACCTGGCAGAATGAATAAAAAGACACTCCAGTCTAGTCCAGATCGTCACAGGGGTAAGAATTTATATAAAGCTTTAGTATATAGATATTAATCGGTACTAGATAAAATAGGAGGTTAGCGAAGGTCGAGTTACTATGAATTAGATACTAATTGTAGTAATACTAGTAGATAGGCTTACTAAGGTACTTCTAAAGTAAAAGTAGTATATATTTCGAGAGCTACTTAGTATAAGAGAGATAAGCGAGCGCATTAACTAAGAAAACAGAGGTTAATATACTACATAAATAGTGGTAGTAGGTAGTTTTTAAGAGCTTTAAAAAGCTTTAAAAACTAGGAGGTATATCGAAATACTAGGTTACTATATATAGTATAATCTATATATGACCTCGGTAACTCAGCTATCCTAATATAAAAGTACGAGATTAGTTAGTTTTAGATCCTACATAGATTATATAAATAGGGGATTTTCTCAGTTTAGTTAGTGAGAGAATTTTATACCTATCTTTTTATACCATACATTTCGTACTGTCAGATTTCTATCACGCCGTCCTATACTGTATATCTATGAAACCGAGAAGGGGAGTAAAACATCTATGAGAAAGAGATAGTTAAAAGGTCATCTGAAAAGACAGTTAAAAAGACATTTGAAAAGACCAACCAAAAAGGACTCACAAGGCCGCAAACACGGCCGACGATTCTTGTAGGTAGTAAGTAAAAAGGTGGGTTTAGGGGGTGTGTGCGTAGTTACTCTCTTATCTTAAATGTAACATCAATTATTTATTGATATACAAACATGGCATTGTCCCTAAAGCTCAATCATTTAAGAAATCGACTCCGTTACCACCCATTTACCAAACAAACACTATTGATATGACCATTAACGTAGTAGATGGAAGAATAGAGTGACACGCTCATAGTCAACATCTGACCCAGGGGAGCTAGATTTTGGAACTCCTCTGGCCGGCCCAGCAATAGCTTCCAAGTCCACCTTCGTCATACCAGGGTGTAAATGGATATCATATGCAAGTGTAGTTGCATCGCCAGATGAATGAAGGCGCTGCATACCCACGAGTGTAACAATTTTTACCTGTCGCTGGGAAGTACTAGCCGCTAAACGAGGCCGGACCGTCAGTACATTATGTGACGGAGGAAGATGGACTGTGATATTCTGTTGTGAAACAAGCGACGAAGGTGGAATATCTAGGCAGAAGTCCGGTTGCAACGACAAAGAGGCATGTGTAAGGATCCGAACACTGCGAATCAAAGCCATCCTTGGGTCTGGCTCGTAGTTAGCTGAAAGCCCTGTAAATCCCAGTGGGAGTCAAACCTTGGCCCGATCGCCTCAGAAGGGAATCCATGGGCGAGGAGCCGAAATACGGCTGGTAGGGAGCATGGGCTGACGAGAAGTCAGCAAAGGCCAGGAGCCAAGTAACACTTTCGCTAGCTGACAAAATGTCTACCAAGCGCAACGTACCTGAACCCGAAAACGTATTGGAGGGATTTTGTGACGCGGACAATGTCGGGGTGTTTGCGTTTGTCACCGAGCCCACTAAGCCTTGCACACCCATGTCACTGTTCTGGTGTTGCTCTGAGCCAGATGGTGTGGTTGTGATGCTTGACCTAGGACTGTCAAGTTGCCCCCCAAGAGACCGTCCTCGAGGAGATCTACTGATTTCTTGGCCTGCTAATCCAGCTCCGAGAATAACTTGCGTATGGCCTTGGGATTCGTTCTTCGGCGTGAAATTTGACGGGTGTCCATCGTTTTTAGATAGTCTATCGGAGCTCTGCCCAGGCATTCTCAAGGTTAACCTCTGGGCCACTGGGGCCATAGCAGCGCCCACTTTAAATTTGATGCGAGACATATCTAGGATTCCATCTACCTCAAGGGGATTTCGAACAAGCCTTTTAGCTTCCGCAACCCGGCGGTGAAAGTGATCCTGGGCCTCCAATGTCAGCATAGCGCAGGGGGCGGATGGCAAGAGCGTCGCGGCATAGGCTTACCTCCAAAACTCCCGCAAGAACACAGATATCACTGTCATCTTCGTTATACTCCCTGGCATTTCGCCATACATAACTGACCTCCTCTTCAAAGGACTGCCATGTAGGATATGCCGTCGTTTTGGATGAATTCTTCCTACTGTCGGTACCGCGAACTCTCTTTTGGATGCTCCGTAACGACACGGGATGTTGAATAATCTCATAATAATCCCGGTATAGATTCCGGTCTGGTTTCCCAATGAACGGGTAAGAAATTTCCCGGCCACTAGGTTTGGTCATCAGCCTTGAGCAAAGGATTGTGATCAGTGGCACCTACTCAGAATCCTTAAGCCTGGTCAACTCGGACATGATCTTATCCTGTGCAGTCTGAAGACTATCACCTTCAAAATCTGCCTCGGATTTGGCCTGCGAATCCGGGGTTTGATCTGCTTCCTCTGGTGGCTCTGAGTCCAGATGCGACGATGCACGATTGGACTCTTCAAGAATCATGAGATCATCGTCCTATCACACTCATGGCAGCTTGAATTAGCGATTGAAGCGTTTGAAATAATCTTTATGTGCAAAGCAACGATAAAGGGTAGCAAGTAAATATTTGAATAGCGTAGGTCAAACTGCCATGGTCACGATGTCGCGATTGCCCTCCATTCCAGTGTCAAGGGCCAGTCAATATGTATTAGTACAACAAGCTGATACTTACGGAAACCTTTCGACGTTTCGTTCTACGAAACTTCATATCTGGGGAAGCTGCGGCAGCGGCCCGTCGTTTTGAGGCCATCTCAGATTACTTCTGATAACGTCTCGAGCCGCTAGTCAAGTCACACGTTGAAGATAATAATCTGTAACTGAAGATAAAAAGTGGACTGGCAATACAGATCTAATAAGCAGAGGGCCAAAATGATTGAAAGAATTACAAGTATTGATAGAGTCGAGATATCCGCATGGACACATTCCTCAAGACGTGTTGTAGACGCGTCTGCGGAGTCATCCCGCCTTAGGTAAGACTAGTGGGTCCAGGGGTATCATGTAGTACACGCTGTGTACGGAGCACGTATCGAAAGTCTCGTATTATAAGAGCTGGTGTTTCACATGTCTGTAATGTTGGTATTAATTACATAACCCACATGCATAGCTGGAGTATCACGTGAGCAAACCTCAGCAATTGGGATGATACCTGAGGCATCTAATGGCTGTTTCCCTCCCCCACTATTTTCCCGAGTCCCGCAAAACAAGTCCGGTGATTGTTGTTTCTACAACTCACACCTACTCTTTTTTTCTCTATCGCGTCGCACACTCTCATTCTCACCTGATCACTCATCCTTGGTATTTTGATTCCTCAATATCAGATCACCTTACGTAACCCTAGGGCTCCTACAAGAGTCCCGTGAGCGAACGTTGCAGTTGCCGCTACATGCGATAGTCATTCAGCCCCATTGTGAGCCACATCCTTGGCTACTTACTCACCGGCCTTTTTACTTGAAGACATGGAATAAACTGATATTGAAAATCTGTATAGCCGAGAGGTCTTCTCATTTCACTATCCCAATGGACATCGACCCAGCCAGGCGCAACAAGAAGCCTCGTCTCCTCTTGGAGACGGAGCGCGAGAAGCTTGATGAATTTGTGGACTCCATCCACTATTCGGCAAGGTGAGGACCCCATGCCATTGCGGTAGATTCTCTATTGACTCCATATAGATACAACGATGACAAATTTGAATACCGCCATGTGCAGCTCCCAAAGAACATGCTTAAAAAAATCCCCACGGACTACTTCGACAGCTCTAAGGGGACTCTGAAATTGCTTTGGGAGGAGGAATGGCGAGCTCTGGGTATTACACAAGTATGTTAAACTTAGTTCAAGGATATGCATGGGTTTCTAACAACGTACGCGCAGAGCTTGGGATGGGAGCATTACGAGGTGCATGAACCTGAACCTCATATTTTATTGTTCAAGTCGGTTATTTGCAAAATGCTCCTTTGGCTGTGCCACTAACTGTCTTATAGGCGCCCTCTTAACTACCAACCCCCTCTGCAGCAATAAGTTAGTCATTGATTGGCGGCGCTGTGCTTGGAAATAAGAGCAGTTGAGAAGACAGCGCTTTATGTTCCTTTATGGTCCTTTATGGTCGTTCATGGCAGGCACACGCGTTCGAAATATTGCTTATTAGCGTCCACAAAAGCTTCATACTTGAAGTTCTGGAATGAGACCAGGTTTCATTTTCTCCTTGCCCGCCATTTCATCGACACACTAGACCAGGCTCTCTCTATTATGCCATACGGAAAGACTGACATCTGTCTTCTAACGGACACCTGGACTGTGCTAGTGTGATCATCAAATCGCGTTTTTGGCTATTCATCCTCTCTACTGGACAGTGGTGAGGCTGCCACTGATGTCGCGCTCCTCTACTTCCTGAACTTGATGTGAGCATCTTGAAATGTTACCCCCAGTCAGGTTACCTTACATTGAAGAATACTGTGGGTGAGATATGGACCTTTCTCTGCTTGGTACCTCTAGCCGATGTTAGGGGAAAAACAAACAGACCAAGTATTTGCAAAGGGGTAGACAGATAGATGCATACATGGGCCATCCACTTGATGTACCTGGTCATTTGGTTTCCAACTTTAGTTGCCTCCCTGGATATCCATTCCACTAGTGATTAGTAAATCAAGTAGCTTTTTTTTTTTTTTTGTTTTTTTTTTTTTTTTTTTTTCCCCTTCATTTTTTTTTTTTTTTTTTTTTTTTTTTTTTTTTTTCTTTCTTTTCTTTCTTTTTGGCCACGCATCTGATTTATTTATTACACTGGAAGAACATAGGATATTGTAATAGGTACGAATGGTTGTAAATATAATAGTATTCAGTTGAGCTGATCGAGTACAACTCAGGGTGCTACAGATACTCCAACGTTTGTCTATATTGTAGACAAGTCTTCAAAAAAGTCATTCAAGTCTAGGCTTGGCCGTCTCCAGTGTGTGTCGAGAGGTATAATGTGCCTCTCAGTACCTTGCATATCCACACCGGGGCAATGCATAGGTACATAGAGTATGAATAACCCTTGTATCCATGGCTGCCTATACAGAAATCTACAAGTAGTCTCCAAATCAGATCGATTCCTTAATCACCGCGGAAAATATGTATGTACACAGTATTCATACAGAGGGCAAGATGGAGGGGGTTTAAGCCCAAACACACATTCCGTTGACTTTCAAAGGAGACCGGTGTGCTTTGGGCCTTAGAATGAAAACTCTTGAAAATTCCGGGTATATGTGATCACTTTCCCAATGCCCTCTGTCTCCTCATGTTTAGGTCCTTGAGCGTCATTTCCACTGTTCGCCATTCACGTTTGGCTGGATCATACTCGCCTTTCACCTCAAATCGACAAAAGCCATTGGGCCCCTTCAACCCAACTGGACCCGTGATAAAGAAAGCTCCGCGGCGAGTAGAACCTGGTCTCTGAGCCCGTTCGTGGTTCAATCGTAATTTGAATGCCTGTGATGCCAAGTGCAGATCCGAACCCGGGCCGAGGTCTGGCAATGGTAACCGCTGTAATAGTGAAATGAGGGAGGATGGGTGGTAGTTGGAACTCTCGGTATCAGGCGGCATGTTTTCCTTGAGCCCCTCGCTTAGGGGTGGTTGCAGCTTAGATTGATCTTTTCGGCCAATCCAATTCCCCCTCTCGTCTCCAGGCGCAGCAGAAGAATCACTCAAGAAATCAAGGGCATCCAGTGGCTCCCCGGTAGATTTTTTGAAACGATCCAGTTGCCTTATTAATAGTACCAGATATGCATCTCTGATTGCTAACGCAACATGAACGGGTTTCATGAAGTTCTGTAACCTGTCACCTATCTCGGGATCCATCGGTTTTGCGACCCATGATATACTGTCGTTTTTGATCTCCACCCTATCTACTGTCAGTATAAGAACCCAACTTTTAGAGATCAGGAGCACATACCCCGATCGCACATATCCAGGGGGGGCACGGTTCGGAAATTGATGAACAAGCCAGAATCCTGTGAGGGAGAGAGGCTCCCCGAGTATCTGTGACATCTGCTTCCCCGCATTATCTAGAACGATTGTGGCGAGTTCATCTAAACAGGTAAGCGAATGATCATCAGCGGGATTGAATCGATTTCTCACCCCTAAGCTTCTGAAGCTTCTTCCGATCCTTGGATAACTTCACAAATTCTTGCCACTCTGGATCCGATGTAGTGTACAGCTCGCCTTGTTGCAACCGAGACCAGGCAAGTGGTATGAACAGCGCTCCCTCGTTTTCGACCTCTTTCCCGGTGATTTCGCCGCTTCCTAGGGAGGTATGACGTGGGGCTGTCTCCTCGGGGTTGGCCACAGGAGGTAGATCGGCATCGTCATTATCGTCGTCAAATCGTACTAGCACGAATGTGCTCCAAAGGTGGAATGCGGTGCCGTACAGAAGACATTTTGATATGAACGACCTGAGGGATTCTGCGTCAGTCTAACCAAAGAGACCCTGGGTTGGCTTTGAATGGCCCTCCTTACCTAATCCAAGGCCGCCTAAACCTCACATGCCGCACATTTTCTGGGGTTGAGAAGTTGGAACGAGCGTGTGTAGAACTGAAGAGAGACGAGCGTGCGTGAGGACTTCGAAGCAGATACCTGAGCCGGAGCATTGGGAAAAGCCAATCCCTGCAATGATCCTCCCTAGAGTATCATCTCAATTTGGAAAAAAAAGAATAGATGGAATCCTTGAAGCCTGATACGCACGGGGATCTATGTTGCGAGTTTGTCAATGGCGAATGGCTCGGCAGGTTGGTGGATTATGTAACTTGGGCAGCACCTGGCTACTATACACGTACACTACTATGTGTACACTACTATATGTAAATCTATAAAATGAATGTGTAGTTCCGATGAATTACTCAAAACGAATAAATTTGCTACTAGAAGAAACTATGGATATTGCATGTGTGAGTATAAATATTTGATTGAGCAGTCAACATACACTGGATCACGTAATAGCTTAGTGATATCTTATCGGATGCCCCCAAGTCGTCCATAGCCAAGTGGTCTTCTGTCCTTGACTCCTCGCCATTGTACCCAACGAATCTCCAGATACTGCCAGAGGAGAAACTTGATGTGGGCATAGCCACATCTGCAAAAAACAGTATTGTCTTACCTCCGGCCCTCCCGATTCGACCAATATGCGCTGGGTGTCTGCTTTCCTTGCCCTGGCATTAACAGGTGCATTGCAAGCAAATGCATTGGATGCTACAATCTTCACGTTTTCTCCCAAGACTGAAACCTCTTTAACGGCTAATTCCCAACAACAAACAATATCAGAAGATGAGGCCCGGCTTGTCTTGGAGCTTCGCATGAAGTCCTCTGTAGCATCGGTCCTCGGAATGGTGGATGCAGACACTGTGAACCACCTGAACCAGTTTGCTCATCATGATCTTACTCTCTTTGGTGGAGCTATTGGGGGGATTGATCTTAAGAAAAGTATCTTTATTCTGGAAGGGATCGACCAGGAAGTTGGTAAGTGGAAGCAGACTCATACATGACTGTAAACTCTAGCTAATGTCCCTGCAGCCCTACTCATGCAAAAAGCGCAACCAAACCATCTTCATATTCCTCAAATTTCCTCGCCCTTTGTCGGATTTGATATTCTGGAATCATTTGTCGAACGCAGCCCCACTGCGAAAGGGGACCATGGACAAATCTGTACATACTTGAACGATGCTAGCAGGGCTGCATCATCGACATCCCAGGTAGCAAAGCCAAACTTAACAATCTTCAGGTTCCCTCGCTAATATTTCAACTATACCAGACCCCTAAGGAATGTCTATCCAGGGACCCCATGTTTGCTGATGGGTTTGATTTGCTTGACTCCCTCACACTAGTTGATTCTGTGGAATCCTGGATAAGCAAGAATCGCAAGGATTCAGCTTTAAAGTTGTCGTTCAAGGTATCAAGTTTCCCCTACCTAACTTGGGGATGATTTCTAATTCATTGCAGAATGATTCTGGAGATTCTCTTATTATAACCAAGCTCCTAGAGAGATTGTTCCTTCAACTAGCTAAGATTTCATCGACCAACAACCGGGAAATTACGACCATCATTCTACCTCCTGGTGTCAAATCAGAAAGACTCAGCCGCCGAGGCGCGAAGCAATCATCGGCGCCAGTCACCCAGCAGAATGCTTTCCGGAGATCGACGCAGGATTCTGCGCTGCAATCAACCCTAGCGCCTGTCTGTCATGCTTCAAACTCATCGTGTGCTGAATCTACCAATGACTGCTCCGGACACGGTTCCTGCTATCTGAAACATGGCTCGGGTGTTGAGGGAACTACAGGAAATTGCTACGCATGCCAATGCAAATCAAGTGTTGTTCAAAATAGCGATGGCACCATCAAGACAGTCCAGTGGGGTGGATCGGCTTGCCAGAAAAAAGACATTAGCTCACCTTTCTTCCTGGTTGCAGGTGTTAGTTTGCTTGCTATCGTTCTGGCTGGTAGTGCGATTGGAATGCTTTTCAGCATGGGCTCACAGGAGCTACCCAGTGTCATCAGCGCTGGTGTAGGAGGTTCGAAATCCCATATCTGAGCATGTGGAAAGCTGTGTAGGTGTTTGGGTATTGTTTTGGCTTTTTTTTTTTGCCGGCTTCTTAGGGGGCCTTGGCTTCACGTTCTTTTCTTCACTTATCCCTCGGTCTATAGGTAAAGTTTACTTTGCTTTGTTTCTGATTACCCCTTTCCTACACTGCATCAAGGGGAAACTTCTAGTTCGATACAGCAGGACAAATATGTAAGGTGCAACCTATTTTAGGGGGCCCGAGGCTATATCAAAAAAGGAATATCTTGCACAGCATGTACAAAACAGTACTTTGTATGTACTCTGGTGTTGCTCACTGGGAGATGTATAGATAGATATCCAACCAATGTGCAACCCATCCAGTCTGCTAAATGGACCAAGAATCAGGGCAGAAAGAGTGGTTGTCAGCAGCACCACAGGATAGAGTTCCTCGAAGCATGAAATAGGGTGAGAGGAAGACAAAGATAAATCGTAAATCTCCAGCCGAAAGAGAGAGAAGAAGTCCTCATGATACACATGCGCCCCAGTCCAAGTTGCGCAAAAACCGATAAATTACACACATCAATTCATAAACAAGGAAAATAAAAATCCAGCCAACATTCCAGATGTGGTTCCGGCATAAGAGTGATTTTGCAGATTGGCCAAATCGTGAAGGGGGATAAAAAAGATAGCAGTCAAAGACCTATCACGTGGTACCAGCTTCGACTTGACGAGGTGTGCGTCCTTCTGACGGCAGCGGGTCAACAGGTGAAGTCCCAACCGCAGGTGGTGGCCTTCTTGACGAAGGAGAATGGAAAGAAAACTGGCGGAGGCTAGTGGGAATTAACCGAGACCAGGTAGATTGACGCGAAGAATCCGAGGTATGCACGGTATCCCAAGGCTGATCTCGCCCACTCCGTACATGCTGTTCTCGGGTTGGAGATATGTCTCCTTCCTCTGGAGATGTCGATTGCGATATTCGGCTAGGCAAGCCCATCCGGACCCGGAATCCATTTGCGCCGCCACTATGCCAAGCCACTCGAGGAGGTCTGGTGATTGCATTGGGGCGAGTCGAGGCTGTACGGCGACCCTGGCGATCTGTGATAGGCTGTGCTTCGGTCTGTGCACGGGGTTTGGGGACATAGTAATCGGCCTTGCATAGAGGGCAACATGCCCTTCTGCTAGTCAGCCAGGGGTCGACACATGAGGCATGGAAAGCATGTCCACAGGCAAGTCCCCGGATATCATCATCGTCCTCAATGATATCTAGGCAAATCGCGCAAGAATCGCCAGGGCTGGGCAAAAGATCAGCAGGAACAGCATTACGAATGTAGGCATCTCCATCATGGTCCTCAAGATCGATGTTCATGTTTTCATTGGGCAAAGAATGCTGCCATTTCTCTTTCTGGGTACCTGCACTAGTGGATTGCTGAGTAGTAGAAGGCATCCCAGATGCTGCAGGGCCTTTCTCCAAAGTCGGCACCGGAGGGCCATCCGGCAGCTCTTGAATAGGGGATTGTAATGTATCATTGGAATCCACTCGTCCGTGGCCCTTGGTGGATGGTGATATTGCCACTGTATGAACTCTAACCGCTGTTGTCACAATGTCACCTTCATCTTTTAGGCTCTGTGGTCTGCTGTTCGGAGCTGTGATACCTCCTTCGGTTGAAAGACCCTGGTTGGCGCGAGTTGATCTCCACACTTTGTACTTGACAAGTGGGAACCGCCCGTTCACTTCATCCATCGTCATAAGCCTTTTCTCCCTTCTCCTGCGATGAGGTCGTGGCATAGTGACCAAGTCTATGGGCTCTCCTATTTCCTCACTGCGGAGCTGACGGTTTCGTTGGCTATATCGGAAGCAGTATTTGACTCCAACAATGATCCTGTGATGACTGTCAGATGCCACCCCTGAAACGCTGGTAGGCTGGCAGGCTGTCGTGCTGGCCTGGACAGAGGGAATATGAAGCGACATACCATAAATTTGTGAACACAACACCAAACCCAAGAGCGACGAAGAACAGTAAAGGCGAGCTTGTAGCGTTATTTGAACTCGAACCCTCTCCGCCGTTACTAGCAGTAGTGGTGGCCGCACTACTAGAGGCTGATGTTGGCGTGGAAGACATTCCGACTCAAAGACGATGTGAAAATGACCGTAGTGATTCCACTTTAAAGGCGACCACTTGGATTATGGTTGGAGTCTCAGTTGCCCCAATGTCGATCCTTCATGCCTTGGGTTGTGTGTACAGGGCAACCCTGTATGTAAATATCGGGCTAGACTCCAGCAGATTAAGTCCAAGGCGACGAGAAGGTTGGTAGAAATGATCCAAGGGTATATGTATCCCATATGACAGACTGATTATTTCAAGGTTAAACTTGATGGGCTGTGGTAGATGATCGACTGTAAGTAGAACACACAGAACTTCCTGCAAAAAGAAGGTGAATGCCGGGAGTCGATTTCATATCATCATTGATGAGAGCAGAAGACACGTAGGTTGAAGAGAGACAGAAGGATGTAGGGACAAAAGAGACAAGAGAAAAGAGAGAAAAGAGAGACGAGAGACAAGAGAGACAAGAGAGATAGACAGAAAGTGGATCAGCCCTCTCTGGTTTAAGGATGCATGCGGATTGAGACTTGACGCCTGAGGTTGTGAATCACGGGACTTTATCCAAGTCTATTTGATTTTACTTCTACATTTGGACAGGGGATAAAACCAGGGTTCTTTGCTTCTTCTTTTTTGGGGGGCTTCTATCTATTTCTAAATAAATTGATTGTGTGTTGCATATTATTGCATAGCCACCTTTCAAAGGTGCATATGTATAGATGTACATATCGATGGTGGCCTGCAACATAGGAGACTTTACAGTGACTGGACATGAGTTTCAACACCCCTATGGCCCATAGCTCACCGCCATATTCTTACACCGCTTACCTAAAATGCGTAGTTCAAATAGCACGCATCTGTATTTTTAGTCCCCTACCTAGAAATTATCTCGGATTTGTCTCCTCGCATAACTTTGAAACTACTTTTTACTTTCCTATACCCTCTTTTTTGCCTCTCACTAATACTAGATTCATAGTGTGAATCCATGGAGATTTTTGACCGGCAGTATATTATGTCATCATGTGGGGCCAAGGGCTGGACCTAGAAACTTATGTCCCTGTGCTCCGTACTATCTGGTATTGAAAATACATGGGAATTACATCGTATACGCCTTGGCCACTCTGTATAGATAAAAAAAACAATGG
Source organism: Penicillium italicum (assembly GCA_002116305.1). Classification (NCBI taxonomy): domain Eukaryota; kingdom Fungi; phylum Ascomycota; class Eurotiomycetes; order Eurotiales; family Aspergillaceae; genus Penicillium; species Penicillium italicum. Next base: position 449,442 of record KZ108155.1, on the reverse strand, counting down.
TATATCCAGCATAGTACCTTTTATAGTATCTAGGGGTGATTTTATGAAATCTAGATCAATCCGATCTCGAAGATGCTTGGAATTTTCGAATTCTCTATATGAATCTTTATGGTAAGGTAGTTTTGTAGTATGTAATCCTCCAAAAAAAAAAACACCTCCTTCTCTTACTTGTCATCTCTCTAAACCAGATGTGTATATAGAATTAGATGCATACATAGTAGCTATATCCCAGATATATCATAAAAAAGAAAAAGGGTGGCTACACCGCTCCGTAATCCCCGTAATTCCCGTAATTCCCGCCCCTGGTTCACCTGCGAGGGATCAGAGATCTATCCAAATGCAAACTTCCCTCTTTCATCACATCTGCATATCTCTTCACTATGGCTGAACCCAATCCAGTGGTTTTCTTTGATATTGCCCTTGGAGGTAAGTCGGGCTTCATATACATTTGGCCTTGAGTGCTCATTTGACAAGAACTCCGCTAAGTAATGTAATCCCCGTATAGGCGAGTCTCTTGGTCGAGTGAAAATGGAGTTGTTCGCCAATATCACTCCACGAACCGCGGAGAATTTCCGCCAATTTTGCACTGGCGAGAGCAAGAATTCCAAGGGACAACCCCAGGGTTACAAGGGAAGCAAATTTCATCGAGTGGTATGTGATCAAGCTCCTTGGATGTCGATGCGGAACTAATGCTTGCTGCAGATCAAAGATTTCATGATTCAGGGTGGAGATTTCATCAATGGCGATGGGACTGGGTCATGCACCATCTACGGCACCTCGAAATTTGCCGATGAAAATTTCACTCTCACACATGACCGTGCCGGTTTATTAAGTATGGCTGTAAGTCTGATGAGATTTGTCTACAGAAAGGAACCCTTTCACTAACGACAACAGAATTCGGGCCCAAACACCAATGGTTGCCAATTCTTCATAACAACCACGGCCACACCATTCTTGAATAACAAGCATGTGGTCTTCGGCCAGGTGATTGATGGGATAGATATTGTTAAAATGCTGGAACACACCCGTACCACTAAAGACAAGCCTAACCAAGATGTTACTATCGTGCAATGTGGAGAGATGTAATACTAATGACACAAATGAGGTGAGATCTGGGAAACAGCCTAACAAATCCATAGCTCCCAGAATTGCAAAAGAATTTGAATCATGGAGATACGTCAATTTCATATGGCTTTAGTAACCAGGGCTTTTGTTTAATATTTCATGGTGATCGGCGCAGACGTGTGATATCTCCAAAAATTAAAAAAAAATTAAAAAAAAGGAGTAGAGAAGAAATAAGACTCCCCAGAACCATGCCTTCAGATCTAGAGCTTGAACTTATTCAGATAATCCGCAGCCAGTGAGATAGCCTCCTCGACCTTGTCAGCGTTGGTACCGTTACCAATGGAAGTAGGTCCCTTTCCTCCTGCTTTTCCTCCCACAGCACCAGAGACGACGGCTGCCCAGTCGCTTGCCGAAGCACCTTGGTCACTCAGCCCCTGTGTCCAAATCAGTAAAAGAACTCATAAGTAGTGATATTTCACCATTTGCTTTCCCCCAAATCCAAGCAGGGTAAGACTGGTGTAAATTTGTAACTTGTTACTCACCTGAGAGATGTAACATCCGTGTGAAACCCGTCCTTGTTCAGAGTCGGCCGCCAAGAGATAGACACTCTTGCCCTGCATCTTTGATTTGACATGGTTGAGAGATTCGCTGACAGCCTTGGCATTGGCAGAAATCGGAAGCTGCACCACCAGCCACGACTTATCTTGATTTTCAGGAGCCTGGAAATAGGAGGTGATAGTGTCAACTGCTTTCTTCGATTCCAGTTTCTGTTGAGCCTTTTGGCCATCGAGGACCTGCTTATTGATCTTGGCAAAACGTTCGCGGAACTTGGCCTTTTGGACGGCGGAGATTGTAAGCTGGTTGAGATCCACCTGGACTTGCTTGGCCTCCTGCTCCTTTTCGGAGCCCAAAGGCAACGAATTTAGGCGATCAAGGCGCTGCCCGAATTCCTCGGCAACTCTTTGCACCTCATGTGCATCCTCTCCAGTGACGGCAATAATCCGGCGAATCCCCTTGGCAATGCCACTCTCCTCCAGAATGACTAAATCCTTGATGTCGCCTGTCTTCTGCACATGAGTTCCACCGCAGAACTCAATGCTGACTTCCTGCCAACGGGGATCTTTGACATTCTGTAGGATTTCCTCCAATTCCACACCGACCGAGACAACACGAACAGGATCGGGGTAAGTCTCGCCGAATACAGCCCTAACGCCGGAGATTTGCTGGGCAGTGGCGAGCGGAAGTTCTTGGGAGTAAACGGCACAGTTCTGTCGGATATAATTGGTCGCCTTCGCTTCGATCTTCTCGAGCTCGGCGTCAGAGATAGCGCTTTTGTGGGAGAAGTCGAATCGAAGCTTCTCAGCGGCCACCAGGGAACCCTTCTGATCAACCCCATCGCCTAGGATTTCCTTCAGAGCAAAATTCAGAATATGGGTTCCGGTATGGTTATTCCGGATAGGCCAGCGTCGGAGCTCATCATACTCGCAAATGACAGAATCTCCGACAGCAAATGATCCGTATTTCATGAAACCCGTGTGCAGAACGTATCCGGCGTAGGATTGCACATCGCCAACTTCAAGCTCCGCTTGTCCGTCAATGATAATTTTGCCTGTATCATTTTCCTGACCACCCTGTTCGGCATAGAAGTTTGTACAGTCCAGAATGACGCCAAGCTGTGCCCCATCAGGGACATTGTCAGTGCTCCTGTGGAAAGTTTTCCCATGATAGATAGCCTTGACGTGAGAAGTGATATTACCTCGGCCAAATTTAGGCGAATCATCCGTTTTTTGTACGTCGTTCATTTTCTCCAGCTTGCCTAGATCATGAACATCAAGCTTAACCGTGTTCTCAGCAGCCTTCTTTTGACCCTTGCTGGCTTCCTTCGCCTTCAAGCGAGCCTCTTCAAACTCCACATCATCAATGCGGAGGCCACGTTCCTCGGCCATGATCCGAGTTAAGTCTACAGGGAAGCCAAAGGTGTCGTACAGTCTCCAAACATCGGCACCATGGAGCATTTCGGTGCCCTTAACTTTGGCCTGTTGGGCGTATTGCTCAAATTGCCGCTCACCTCTATCCAAGGTCTTGGCAAATGACAACTCTTCCTCGTCCAGGATTTCGATGACATCTTGCTGCTTGCGCTTGAGTTCAGGGAACATTTCACCCAATTGATCCACAACAGTCGGCACTAGCTTAGCGAAGAAATTCCCAATATCGACCTGGAAATATTTCCGGGCATACCGAGCTCCTCGGCGTAGAACACGGCGAATCACATAGCCACGACCCTCGTTGTTGGGAACGACACCATCCGAGATAGCGAACATCAAAGTCCGCACGTGGTCCGCAACGACACGGTAGGCCGTGTCGATTCCATCGACATCATCGGCGCCAAAGTGTCCACGGTATTCCCGGGCCCCAGTGGCATTCTGGATAGCCTGGAAGATGGGAGTGAAGACATCGGTATCGTAGTTGGAAGGTTTGTCCTGGAGAATTGACACCAGTCTCTCAAAGCCCATACCGGTGTCGACGTGTTTGTTGGGAAGGGATCTCAAGGAGCTATCCGGCTCGCGGTTGTATTGAATGAAGACGTTGTTCCAGATTTCCAGCACATTGGGGTCGTCTTGATTGACGAGGTGTGCAGCGTTGCGCCCACCGATCCGATCGTAGTGCACTTCACTGCAAGGTCCACATGGGCCTTGGTCGCCCATTTCCCAGAAGTTGTCTTTCATATCTCCAGGAAGAATGTGGGATTCCGGAACGCCCACCGATTTCCATAGTTCTTTGGCTTCCAAGTCCGGTTCCAATCCACCGGCTTCATTGCCCTCAAAGTAAGTAACGTAGAGGCGGTCGGGATCTAGCCCGTAGACTTCCGTCAACAGGGTCCACGAATAGGTGATAGCCTCTTTCTTGAAGTAGTCGCCAAAACTCCAGTTGCCGAGCATTTCAAAGAAGGTCTAGAGACCTTGTCAGCACTTCTTCTGTTAAAGAATAGAAACAGGGGTCCAATACTGACATGGTGATAGCTATCCTTGCCAACATCATCCAGATCCTATGTCAGGTCAGTCAGTACAACAAAAACCCCTCCAAGACCCCTCTCAGGGTTTATCAAGGCACACCCACGTTGTGTTTGCCACCGGCACGGAGGCACTATCCAATTGTATCAGCAACGGTTCCAAATCGAATATTTTTTGGAGTGAGATAACCAATACCTTTTGCGAGTTCGTCGCGCGCTTCATCTTTCCGAAGTCCGATGAGGCGTCAACGGTGCCCAGGAAGATGGACTTGAACTGGTTCATTCCCGCATTGGTGAAAAGCAGAGTCGGATCCGACAGAGGAGCGACGGGGGAAGAAGGGACTGTATGTAAGAATAACCTCAGGTCAGTCCATGTTGTTGGTGGGGGTGGAGGGGTAGGGTAAAGAAAAAGAGAATGGGCTCAACCCACCAAATGTATGGCCATTTTGTTTAAAGTAATCTAAAAAGGTCTCTCGAACTCGCTGAGCAGTCCAGTCTGAACTGAGAGAAGTCATCCTGTCGAATGTGGGAGAGTTGGTTGACAGGGTGCGAACAAAGCAAGGAGAGAATGTTCTGGGTTGATTTCTGCGAAAGAGATGAGTCAAGGCCCGTTCCCCGTTCGTCACCACCCCAGAAACCCGCATCGAGCAACGAAAGTAACTTGACCCCCAGATCTGTGCACTTGAAGTTCAACCACTTGTCTTTTTTTTTTATTATTATTTCATCGCTCACTTTCAAACAATACTTGAGAAAGAGAGAGAGAGGAAGTGTGGATGGCGGGTGAGAAAGACGGGAAGAAGCGCCCGGCCGAAGCTGACCCTGATGGCGCGCAACCGTTAACGAAGAGATTTGGATATCTGCGAATAGGTAGGCAATTGAAATTGAAAGTGGTAGAAGTTGTCAAGTTAACATTTTTGTAGATAATAGCGTGCCAATTTCCGCTCGGGCCAAACCCAAGGGGCATATCCAGCCTATCCAGCCTATCCAGCATATTCAGCATAACCAACGTGACCACATTGACCATCACCAACATAATCAACATAACCAAGAGCTTTCATCCATTGATGCAATGATCTTGGATGATACCACGCATACAACTTACATTCACAACCTGGATCAAGAATTAATGGAAGCCGACTCTCCTGGTTTGGTGTTTTTACCATTTGCCGAGAAAGTGCTCTCAGTCCCTCAATGCGTTCTATCCGATTCGAGATCCTCAGGCAAAGAACTCGTTCTTTATACGGAACCATCTTCCCTCACAGTTCCCAAGGAAAAAGATAATGTTCGAAGAGCAATTCTTGAATCTCGAGCACGAGCTAGAGAGAATAAGATTACAGAGAACAAGGTTACGGAAGATTTATATGATGATCCGATGGATATTGATAGTTGAAGTATGAGAGGTATGGAGTACAAGGGTAAATTAGGAAGATAGTGAATTGTATAATTTTGTACCATAACATATATGCAAGGTAACTAGGTAACTAGTTAATTACCTTTATTATATACGTATATATACGTATATAATGTACATATATGTAACTCATTCCTATGTACTCCGTATGTTGTATGCAGTTAACTGTGTGTTTGTAGAAGAATAACCGGATTCACGTGACTCACCGCTCCTGAAAAATTTTCTGGTTTGTGGCTCCGACTAAAATATGCACTCGGCTTGATAAAAAAAAAATTTCCTCTCTCCCCCACCATCCCTCTTTCCATCCCTCCCTCAAAATCACATCTACAATTTCATAATGGCCGATTCTGAGGTTTACGACGGTGCCGTCGGTATCGATCTTGGTGCGTTTTTGCTTTACTAAATACCATCGCACAACCACTAATTGCATTTTTCTTCTTTTAGGCACTACCTACTCTTGCGTTGCCAACTACGAGGGCACCAATGTCGAGATCAGTACGCTTTCCAACCCTCCCTCAAAAAATTCGACATTTGTCTTGAATACTGACCATTTTATCAGTTGCCAACGACCAGGGTAGCTACACTACCCCCTCCTTCGTCTCTTTCACCGACAAGGAGCGTCTGATTGGTGATGCCGCCAAGAACCAGGCCGCCATGAACCCTGCCAACACCGTCTTCGATATCAAGTGAGTTTGGAAAAAAAAAAAATCTTGCGCAGTCTTATCAATTCGAGATATGCGCATTCTCCACAATCCCGAAATTTTATTCTGACTTACAATGGAACAGGCGTCTGATCGGTCGCCGCTTCGAGGACCCCATCGTCAAGAAGGATGTTGAGTCCTGGCCCTTCAAGGTCATCGACCAGGGTGGCAACCCCGTTGTCCAGGTTGAGTACCTTAACGAGACCAAGGTCTTCTCCCCCCAGGAGATCTCCTCCATGGTCCTCATGAAGGTATGGCGAGATAATTTTTTTTCCTTTTAATACATTTGTGGGATTTGTTCGCTGACTAGTTGGGACAGATGAAAGAGGTCGCTGAGATCAAGCTCGGCAAGAAGGTTGAGAAGGCTGTCATCACTGTGCCCGCCTACTTCAACGACAACCAGCGTCAGGCTACCAAGGATGCCGGTGCCATCGCTGGCCTCAACGTTCTCCGTATCATCAACGAGCCTACCGCTGCCGCTATCGCCTACGGCCTCGGCGCCGGCAAGTCCGAGAAGGAGCGCAACGTCCTCATCTACGATCTCGGTGGTGGTACCTTCGATGTCTCCCTGCTGAACATCCAGGGTGGTGTCTTCACTGTCAAGGCCACCGCTGGTGACACTCACCTTGGTGGTCAGGATTTCGATACTAACCTCCTTGAGCACTTCAAGAAGGAGTTCCAGCGCAAGACTGGTAAGGATCTCTCCGGTGATGCCCGTGCTCTCCGTCGTCTCCGCACTGCTTGCGAGCGTGCTAAGCGTACTCTGTCCAACGCTACCCAGACCACCGTCGAGATTGACTCTCTCTTCGATGGTGAGGACCTCAACTCCTCCATCACCCGTGCCCGTTTCGAGGACCTCAATGCCAAGGCTTTCTCTGGCACCCTCGACCCTGTCCAGCAGGTCCTCAAGGACTCTGGCATTGCTAAGAACAAGGTTGACGAGATCGTCCTTGTTGGTGGCTCCACCCGTATTCCTCGTATCCAGAAGCTCCTGAGCGACTTCTTCGATGGCAAGAAGCTCGAGAAGGTAAGACAACGCAGCACCATTTGATCTAACGACAAAGCCAGTTACTTATTTTTTTTTTCTTTTCATAGAGCATCAACCCCGATGAGGCTGTTGCCTACGGTGCCGCCGTTCAGGCCGGTATCCTCTCCGGCAAGGCCACCTCGGCCGAGACCGCTGACCTGCTTCTTCTTGACGTTGTTCCCCTTTCCCTTGGTGTTGCCATGGAGGGTAACATCTTCGCCCCCGTTGTCAACCGTGGCCAGACTGTCCCCACCATCAAGAAGCGCACCTTCACCACTGTTGTCGACAACCAGAGCACCGTTCAGTTCCCCGTCTACCAGGGTGAGCGTACCAACTGTGCTGACAACACCTCCCTGGGCGAGTTCACTCTTGCTCCCCTTCCTCCCATGCGCGCCGGTGAGGCCGCTCTCGAGTGTGTCTTCGAGGTTGACGTCAACGGTATCCTGAAGGTCACCGCCACCGAGAAGACCTCTGGCCGCACTGCCAACATCACCATCTCTAACGCTGTTGGCAAGCTTTCCAGCGCCGAGATCGACCAGATGGTTGACGGTATGTTTCTCCTGCTGATTGTACTTTGTTTTATCTCATAAACGCTGACTTGACAATCTCTAGATGCTGCCAAGTTCAAGACCAGCGATGAGGCCTTCACCAAGCGCTTCGAGTCTCGCCAGCAGCTCGAGTCTTACATCTCCCGTGTTGAGGAGATCGTCTCCGACCCTGGCATGTCCATGAAGCTCAAGCGCGGCAACAAGGAGCGCATTGAGTCCGCTCTCAGCGACGCTATGGCCCAGCTTGAGGTTGAGGACTCCACCCCCGAGGACCTCAAGAAGAAGGAGCTTGCTCTTAAGCGTCTGATCACCAAGGCCATGGCCACACGGTAAATGCATACATGGGAAGACATGAACATAGACTTATGGCCAACGAATTTTCCTCTTTCCCGGGTTTCTGCTTCTCAGGGAATCTGCGCCATTGTAGACCTTGGGCAGAGTTGGTCTCTGTCACGCTTTGTTTATGAAGCCGGGCAACTTGGGCGCAGTTTTCTTTTCTTGAAAAGTATGATTTGATTTGTTTTTTGTAGACGAAGTTCGCCATCTGCAATTTAATGACATTGTGATGATCTCCTCTCGTAACACTTTGATTAAATACTTGCGTAGTTTCTACGTTGAGATATGTGACTTTTTTTTCCCTTTTAGGCGAGGCGGAAGGGTAACGTGAGAGATGCTTTTGAAATGTGTGTCTCCGCTGTTACCCTTCTCACAACGATCTTTTTACAACAATCGCTTCCACCATGCAACGTATTATAACCCAGTCAATTCGCTCATTTCCCCCTCGGCTTATTGCACACCCTCAAGGGACTCAAGTGTTTCGACCTTCATGTCTACCCCAAACTCAACGCACCGTTCCTCTCAACCGGCGTGAGTTTGCCAACTCGCCTGCCCTATACAAGAAAAAGGACAAGACCAAGAAAGCTTCTGCTTCTGCTTCTTCTTCGGAGCCAGTGGAAACCTCTAGTGCTCCTTCTGAAGATCCCTTTGATCTTTCCCATTTACACAATGGCATTTCCACAGCTATTGTGCGGCTAAAAGATGATCTGTCCAAGCTTCGCGCAGGAGGGCGGTTCAATACTGCAATTCTAGAAACTTTGAGGGTCCAACTGAGCAAAGACAGCAAAGATTCGGTTAGACTGGGAGACCTGGCACAGGTTGTGCCCAAGGGAGGACGCATGGTTACTCTTTTAGTAGCCGAAGAGGATGTAAGTTTGTGATGCTCGACCCTTCTGATTTCACCTCCCCCCCTCCTTCCCCTTTTTTTTTGTTGCAGCATGAGCCTGCTATGACTGTCCCAACGAACCCAACTCTAATGAATTTTGAACAGCACTTGAAGCCTCTCACTTCGGCCATTGTCTCCTCAAACCTCTCCTTGACCCCTCAGCCCGATCCTCACAATTCCCTCCAGCTCAACATTTCTATCCCACCGCCTACAAAAGAATCCCGGGACAAGAACATCCAAGCTGCCAAGCAAGCATTTGAAAAAGCTGCCGGTATAGTACGTGACTCTAGGGGGGCCATGCATAAACGTCTTCAGGATATGCAGAAGAAGAAATTAGCTCGGCCAGATGATGTGCGTAAAGCTCACGATCAGATGGAGAAGGTTACAGACCAGGGCCAAAAGGAGGTGAAGGATGCGTTCGAATTGGCCAAGAAGACATTGGAACAGGCATAAGAAGACCAATTGGCAAGAAAAGGAACAATCATAAAAAAAAAAGAATCACGGCCTATGGCCAGGGGCGTTTGTAAAATAGAACTTTATAAATCTAGGTACAGACATAGGCATAATTGGGGAAGATATGGAGAGAACATGGGAAAATAAACTCGATCAACGGAACAAATATAATACAAATCGCTTCTAGAACTAGTTCAGATATCCTCAAGCGCTCTTGGTCTTGCGGCCAGCAGAGACAAGAGATTCAATCTTGGCCATGAACTGGGAGGTCTTCCCGGTTGTCTGGTAGGTCCCGTTGTTCCTAAGATTCTTTGACACCTCTCTCAATACGGCATGCCCATCTTTCCCGACTTCAGACGTGGGATAGTTCCCCTGAACGAAAGTTTCTATGAGAGACTTGGTGTCTTTTGCGTCAATGGGACTAAACTCGACATTCCGAGGCTCCACAAGGTCACCCTTGCGCTGTGAAATTCGATCGGCACGAAGCTGAGCCAATCGTTTGGTCTCTTCCAAAGCCTGGGCCTTCTCAGTCTCATCTTTGAATAGAACGCTCTGGCCCTTCCATAGGCGCCTTCCAAGCTCATGAGGCGGGATGTAGCCATTGGCAATGCGGCCACCCAGGCCGGAAAGCTTTTCATAGACCGCAGCCGAGCGCGAGTTCACATCTGTGGGAATTGAAGGCCAGGTTTCTTTCAAGGTAGAGTAGTTGATCTCCTGGGGCTCATAGCGAATGGGGGTTGGCCGGGATTTGATGATTTGCTCTTGCAGGACTTGGTCGATAGCCGCCGCTTCGGCATCTTCGCCCTCGTCGTTCTCGGAGGATTTTGCATTCCTGCGGGGGCCATCTCGCTTACCCTTGGCGGCTTTGGCAGAGGGTTTGGGTTTGCGATTTGGGGGTTGGTTGCCGCCTCGAACGTTGCGTGATCTTGGGCTGCGGATAATCTTAGGTTGCTCTCCACCGCTAGCTCGTGCCGCCGCAAAAGATCTAGCATCAATCACTCGAGGGGGACGAGATTGATACTGGTTGGTGCGGGCTGGGGGCCCATTGGGATTGTTGGCACGAGCTGGGGGACCATTGAAATTTTTGGTGCGAGCTGGGGGGCCGTTCAGATTGTTGGCACGAGCTTGGGGTCCATTGGGATTGCGAGGCCGGTGGGAAGGTGTGGCCGATGCAGGGCGGGTATTGGGTTTACGGTTCTCTAATAGGTGTGTTAAAATTCAAACTCCCAATGGCCTAGATTTTGGAGACATAGTTGCACAACTGCATCTATCTTGCTCAATGTCCCCTTGGATGTACCTACCAGATGGCTGCTCACGATCTTCGGCGGCCACTGTACGAGTACAGGAGAACTGGCGAGCGGGTGTGGAAAGACCAAATTTCGCCCGTTCACAGTGCAGAGAGATCTGTCTCAGCTGTGGCCGAAACATGTTGTATTCTCAATGAACCAGGTCGTGTGCCTAGAACGTTTTGGTAAAGAGACTCGATCCTATTCGACGTGGAAAGATTGAATGAAGAATTGTAGTCACGTGATGTACCGCCTTCCCCTGGGGCTTGAAGTAAACACAGCTATCGTTCATCCTTTAATCTATTGCGCAATACTTTTGTAACTGCCAAAAATGCTTCGTCGAAAGCCAACAGCCATTGCTATCACCTCTGAAGATATCTCTGCCTTTGAAGAAGCCAGAATTCGCAAACTGTCTGAAGAAAACAAACACCCAGAACAGCACGCAACGGGGGCCTCCAATGTCAAGCTTGACCCCAGCGATGAGTTGAAACCACTTCCGGGTGACAAGGCTAGAATTGTCCGGACTCGTGAAGAAAGAATGGGCATCAGTCGGCGTGGTTGACTGTCTATACTGGCGATCTCGAACTTCTAGATCACCGTTGCATGTTGGAATGGCTTGTTCCACACCACGACACTTGGATACGAGGTACATGACCCAATCCTGATATGCTTGCATGTATTTCTTGACCCTTCAATCACTTGAATCTCTCCGTTGGGTCACATTATTCACCATTAATAAGAAACAGATAGTGCAGGATCTTGGTGTTGAAAACACAACCCCCGTCCCGGACATCACACATCATCTTCCTTGTTTTACAGCGAGTGATCGAACAATCATAGAGCGTGGTGCTTCTTAAGCGTCAGATGATCACAACATTGATAGGACATGGGTTTCCCTCTGCCAATATCTACCAATATTTCACCATATCTCACTATTTCTCCTTATGGTAACTAATTGGCTAGTTAAGCATTTAGTTACGCACCTAGCTAAGCACCTAGCTAAGCACCTAGTTACGCACCTAGTTAAGTATGTAGGCTAGTTTAGTTTAGTAATGCCATGATTCACCGCCTAATTAGGCGTGGATCGGTGTATTATATAATTTTAGTAGTAGTAGGGTGCCTCATGAGCGGCAGTCGGGGCAACGCTGATAGCGTAGCTAGAGGACCGCGTTTAGTTTGCTATAGCCTTAGTACTCGGCCTAGATATAAAGGACGAGGGATAGTAGCCGGCGCTCTTTGCCCTACTACCAGGCAAAGTCTGAAGGAGAAGCTGACTCACGGTGGTGCGTCAGGTTTCGGCCTGACAGAAAGTAGATAAGCAAACTTCTCTTCAACCAATCGCACTCATCCAGCACTCATCCAGCACTCATCCAGCACTCATCCAGCACTCATCGAGCACTCATCGAGCACTCATCGAGCACTCATCGCCAGAGTATCATCAATCCCTCTTAAACTGTCACAGCTGATTCGACCTCCTTACTTTTATTGAAAGCACCATACCCTTCAGACTAGCTAGTCGGCAAAATGTCATCATCCCTGAAGATGGTGAGTCCTTTTGTGTCTTCTAGTCTTTTCGATACTCATAAGCAAGCTAGAAGCTGGATCAAAAGCTGAATAGTTACACACCACTTGAACCCTCAGACACAACCAAGAGCTTTCTCCGTGATTTCTTCAAGTCCCTTCCTTCTGACGGAAAAAGAAATCTGGTGCAGGACGCTTTAAGGTGGGAAGACGATGAGAAGCTTCGTCAACTAGTTCAAAGCATCAGAACTGGTCTTTTGATTCCTATGAAAGCACAGGGTGGTAAGACACCCACTGAAATCACTCCGTCTCCTCGTCCTGGCGTTGAAGATTCAATCGAGGATCTCAAGAGCCAAAACATTGGGCCCATCGACAGAGGTTTTCAGTCGCAACTCCGGCACCACTGCTTAGAAAGAGACGGTAATAAATGTCTTGCAACTGGGATGTACAGTCACAACCACGCCCATCCAAAACGCGCCTTGACGACCCATATTGAAGCTGCCCATGTGATTCCATTTACACTTGGATCTTTTCGGGCCAATGATGGTAAGGCAGTGGACAGAAATGCAACTATTTGGGTCAACCTCAGGCGTTACTTTCCAGCTCTTCGCAGCTTATCCTTTACCTCAGAACAAATCAATTCGGAAATGAATATCCTAATGCTTGACTCCCAACTTCACACAGAATTCGGTCAATTCAGAATAATTTTCGAAGCTACCGGGGTTACTCACCAATATCGAATCAAGACCTTTGCAGATACCGCCACAGGGCCGATACGAGATTTACCTAAAAGTCGGCTTGTCAAGTTCAGACGTCACAAAGGAAGTTGGGAACTCCCTCATCCTAGACTTCTCGAGATTCACGCTTGCATTGGAAACTTTCTACATATGAGTGGCCAGGCGGAGATAATCGACAAGGTCCTGAGAGATTTTGAAGATTGTAGCGGTCTTGCCCCAAATGGAAGCACCAATATTGAAGACCTTTTCGCAATGCACGGCCTCTCACTTCTACCCCCGAATGCTAACGAAATACCCGATTTCTAAAAGTCCCTAGGGAAGCAAAGTCTCCCAGAGAAGCAAGAAGCAGTGAGTGGCCTCTCATTGCTATCCTCGAATGTCGATAAAACATCCGACCTCCAAGAGTCTACGGAGAAGCAACGCCGTACGGACAAGCAAGGATTCCCACGGACGAAATTTCTTGACAATGAGAATAAGCCATTGGGATACTAAGTAAACTTCACATTCTCTGGATCGGACATCCTCTGTTTTCTACATCAGCAAGGTCGGCATATCATCAGCCAACTCTACACTTCTCTCATGCTATCTAGGGGAGATCTCGGTTGGTTCATCATCTTGATGGTGCGACATTTGTGCTGTGAGCACCACTCACCATATTAACTGACCAGGCCTTGATTGCAACGAGGAAAAAAAAGAAAGACTTCCAATGAGCTTATGGGACAAGTTCAGTTATTCATGTATCCACCGTTTTACTATCCCAGGAATATTTATTATTGTAGCAAACCAACAAGGTCGGTGATTCATCCCAAGGGGATAGCTGGGGGGGAAAATGGACACAAAGCAACCAAGATACTGATGAGTTAAGACAGACGGAGAATCTCTTCAGTAAAACAAGTGCTATCTTACCACCGCGCTACCGATATGCCTAGCAATCTAAACGGTGTCTTTTCCACGACTATCAATTCTTTTCTAAATCCAGTCTACCAAAGAGACCAACCAAAGTGAGCTTGTGATGTACAGCGGGATTCATGCATCAAATATCACCCCAGCCGGTCAGAGATGTCATGATGTTTGGACATTTCTACCCTCAAACCTTTCCTCATTGAGTCATACTTGTGTCCCCTGGCGTTTGTAATGTAAAAAAGAAGAAACAGAGAGAGATTTCACCAACAAGAAGAAAAGAAACTAGGGAATACAGAGTGACAATAGTAATGGTTGCCTTGGATAGTTGGACAAAAACCAGCAGGCCAAGAAGAGGGAAAATGGGGCAACTAAATGGGAGAGAGACAAGGTCGTAGATGATTAGGGTATTTGTGCATCTCATCCTCTTTGGCGTTTGGACATATTGTCAGGGCTAACATCAACTGGGTAATTCCATCGCCGTTTCTGTCCTTGTGGATCATATACACTCGCAACACTTTGCTGCCAGTCTCGTGCTGAAAACACAACTGGGGGTGCCTGGAATTGGGGAGGCGAGAGAGACTGGGTAGACGTGACAGAGGGCACTTTGCTAGGTGTCTCGTACTGGATGGGGTATTGGGGGTTCATGACATTTTGTACACTCGGTACTGAATTGTTTATAGGCATTGGCGGGGAGTTTGCGCTGACGGTAGCCGGATTCACAGAGAAGGCCATGTCCCATTGACTGGAGCGAATGATTAGTAAGAGACCAGACGATAGTTGAGTCGAGAGAAGTGATTTCATGTACGTACGTGATGATCCGGGTCGGGTCCCAGTGGGTTTCATCGATCGAAGGGGCATCTAGAGGATGAGTTGTTGGAGGATGATGAGCAACCATCCCGAGGGATTGTATCTGAGAAGATGTGTCGGACTTCGAGTCTTCAGCACCAGTTGAAATCGGAGGGGTTACCGGAAGCGGGTTGTAACGCACTCTGGATTGGAGTTGATTCAAGTGCGGATGGTAGTGCGCATCCATAGGTGGACTGGGATGGTAGGGTTCCGAGGGACTCCCGTATGGGAAACTGGGCTTCAACTCGAAAGGACGATGCATGTCGGCAGAGAAGGCCAGTCTTAATGAATCGATCTGGGCTTGAATCTCAGGCATAGGCCAGGCGGTAGAGCACGTTTCGAGAATTCTCATATGACGGGTGAAGAATTCACGGGCATCTGTATTGAATTCTGGGTCGGGGGAGGTGATTGCAACCTACTCATATTAGAATGGTGAGAGAAAAAATCCCCCTTTCAATTATCGAATGCTTACCAGGTGCAGCATCGTACAGGTCAGGATACAATAAATGGCAAAATTGATGCCTCTCTGCATGTAAAGCAGGCCAGATAGCCCGAACCGTTGCAAGATAGCTTCTTGTAGTCGGCAGAGGCTTTTAGCTGAGGAGTAGCATAGTGACATATGGATCTTCCATTCGCCACCAGCCGCAAAAGATTGAGAAGCGAAAAGTTGAGGGCGATGTAACATAATAATGGCGAGATGGCAATGGGAATGCATATTGCCCACAAAATGAGATGGGATCCACGGTGGAGAGCCATCGGCAGGATAATTGACCTGTAGGTCTGGAGGAAGGTTGTGAAGCCAGTCTGCGAAAAGCGGGTTGCTTTGGACAAATCGGGCATCTGCACCCCAGTCTTTTTGCTTCTTAACTTTGTGATAGATATCTGTAATGATGCGGATGTGATGTGCGTTGCGAACGAAATAGGCGTATTGTCTTGAGCGGTCGATCTCGTAATGATCGAGACCTCTGATATCTAGGGTCGGACGCATCTCCACTGTTTCAGGATCGACCCCGTAATCCGAACGGCCTACTTTCATCAGAAGCTGGTTGATTTTTCACAAACGATGAGACGGAGTAGACTTACCTTGGGGCCCACCGATCATCACCTCAACCACCAAGAGAGCCTGCCACACTCTGGTATGCACCAAGCATTCGATTGGACTGAGTCCACACGGCTTGCCTTCGGCATGATTGCTGTAATGTTCGTGAATGTCCAAATCTTTCGCCATTGAGACAATAGTCTTGACAGTCTGCCAGGACCGATAATAGTACCCTTTCTTTGGCAAAGATTCCCTTGCTTTTAGTAGCAGAAGTAATGCTTGAATAGTACTAAGACGTGGTACATCCATAAAGCTAGTCTCGTGCCCTGGGAGATGTCAGCTTTCTGAAGATAGGTTAGTCGAATTTTCAGCATCGACTCACTATTGGCTAAGGCAAGCCACTGGGCGCCTTCTGCGGGCTCGTCGGATAATCGACCGGCACAGGCAAAAAGGGCCTCGAGAAGAAGGGGAGAGATGGAATGGCGATCATGCTGCCATTGATAGTATAGATGGGCACGAGATACGACAGGAACATATGGGTGTATCTCATCAAAGTAGATCTTGAAATATGCCATAACGTCGTCTTCGGCAGGCATGAGCTCAGGGGGAATTCGAATCATCACGCCCGATCCGGTTCTGAGAGGTGGTAACGGCTCTTCCATGTCATCCTGGACAGGGGCTTCAGGCTCAATTCGATCTGTGCGTTGCCTTCTGATGTATGGGGCTATCAAAGGGGATGGGGTGTTAGCCATTACTCGCTGGGAAACCTGTGCAAGGACGATGTGCCATACCAATACCGCTCTCGTCAATCTTTAACTCCCCAAGTACATCACTGAGGTTTTCTGCAGTTGACTGATCGTTATCAACATACACATTCCGATCTGAGGATCCCATAGACGGAGTTTGCGGCCCGGGAAACATTTGAGGCTGTTGAAAAGTTTGGTATGACATTGCCATTTGTGGCGACTGAAGGTCGGTGTAGATGTTGGGTTGAGCCTGAGGAGGGACGAATTGGGAATACATGCTCATTTGATCATATGGGGGGATGGTGTTGATGGTTGATTGACTGTTGTCCTTGAAGACCGGGGCCACTGGGAATGTATGAGGACCCTCGGCTACATTGGAGAGTCCTCCGGTCTCCAGAGTAGACTCACCCTGGCCATCAGAGAGAAAGTCTCCATCTTGCCCAATGGTCGGAGGGACACAGACCAGCTTTAGACGAGTGCACGCAGAACAAGGCCACGTATTTGTTGTGGCTGCATCACACTTGATTTTCCTTTTCCGGCAACCGTTACAGGCTCGCATCACTGAACGTCGGGCTTGTCAGTATTTATTGGCTTGTGATGGACGCTTCTCATACCCTTCAGCCTCTTATGGCGGTTATGTTCATCAACAAATACATAGTCTACACCGATGAATGGTTAGTGGTTAATACAACATGCAAGGAATATATAGTGTTTGAGGGACATACTTTTCTGGCCTTCTCTCGGGGGGCCCGATGGGGGCGCAAATGTATAGCCTTGCATGCTTGCTCGTTTGATAACAAGGTTCGGGGTTGGGAAACGTAAAGTAGGACGGTAAAGGGAACTCAGCAATTATCAGGGTATCAAGAGAGAAAGGAAAAGTGAGTTCTATCCACAAGGACCTGCCTCGGGAAATTCAAGGACGTTTGCCGGTGTGCGAAGGAGAAGGGCAGAGATCGAACCTCGCTCCGCGAGGTGGGGATTTGTTGGGAGTGAACTGCGCCAATGGAGAAGGCTAGGTGAAGAGCAAAAGCAGGATGTGATGTCGGAGTAGTCTCGCGGTCCCAACCGGATTAATCGGGGACAGACAACGGGTTTGGTTGCAACAAGCCCTGGAGACGCGGTTCAATAACGGACTCCAGGTTGTCGAAAGGCTGCGACCAACTTGCCAAGGCTCGGTGGAAAAAATAAATCGGGAGAAGTCGCAAAAGTCCCAAGACGTGCAAGTGTTCTGCGAGGCTGTTGTGGATTGGAAGATTTGCGCTCTCGGCAAACTGAATGCAATGTATATCAACCGCGTGAGGCTAAACACAGAAAGAAAATCAGGTTGTCTTTTGGGGTCGAATGGATGTGGTGAACAGGTAGTTGATTGCTGTAAATAAATACAAGGCGAATTAGCGTTTGATTCCCACACATATAATCCAAATCGAAGAAGACCGCAGAGAAGAAAATCGAGAGTGCGCCAAAGACAACTGCTTACAATTTGGATAAGTGGAAAGGTTTCGGGTGCAGATCCATCAATATCAATGTTGCAAAGTACTCCACATTCGAATCAACGAGCCTGGCGCATTGCATCTCAATTGGGAAGGAATATGTGGAAGAAGCGCGCAGCTTTAGGAAGAGCAACCCTGATTCACAAGTGGAGACATTGAGGTATTGGCGAATAGGCTGTGATAGTTTAAGATGGGGGAAAAAGGGAAAAGAAAGGGGAAAATTAAAGTGTGAGAGAAGAGGGAGAGAGAAGATTAGAAGCTGAGGGGTGGGAGGTACCGCGGGTGCCAGGTGTGGAAGAGGATCCAATGGCGCCCGCTGCTGTGGATTTTCCCAGGGAGGGGCGATCCGGATTTATAATTTTCGATATATTTCTTGTTTTAGATCCTTACGATCTAATCCCTGATATTCTTTAGAATCATGGCATTATTCCAGTGGGATTTTGCACTAAAACACCATGTGTATATGGGGTAGGGTTATATAATGATGAGTAAGGGATGAGAGTGTCTCCACTTAGGAGTGATGCTGTTACCTTAGTCATTACTGATTATTCATTACTCTGTATAGCCCTGGAGCCCCGGGGACTTCCATGTTTATATAGAGGGAAGTGCGGAGTGCAGGAGTGCAGGAGTAAAGGAGTACACGGAAAGAAATGGAGAACACGGAGTTTGTATGCAATGATACAGTTCTTTTTATTTTTATTTTTTCAAAAAACACCGAGAACATAAAATTCTATTCGAGACAGGCTAGGAAAAGACACGGTCTGTGAAATCTTCAAGAATTAGGCCAAAATTGCCGGGGAGACTTCGGACAAAAAAAGACGATTTTTTTTTTTAAAGCGCTCGGCTTGTCGATCATCCCGAGCCGCTGGGATTGTCAGGTTGCTTACGGAGGTAAATACGGAGTTAAGCTTAGACCTATGGTTATTTATATAGTAAATATAGATTACTCGGTGTGAATACTATGAATACTATGAATACTATGAATACTATGAATACTATGAATACTATGATTACTATTAACAATATCCATACTATATAAGGGGGACCGTCTATATCTCCATTACCATTGATTTAATCTGAATTCAAAAGTACACACTAACGTAGTTACTATACTCCGTACGGAGTACGGAGTCCTTACCGAGGACTCGCACGTGAACGTGATAAACGTTATCGCAATTTCCACCCCTCACCCTGACATGTGACCATATTTGACCACATTTGACACTTAACCATATCTGACCTCTCTACCTGTTGTACCTCCCCTATTTCACTATGACGGAAATGCAAAATTCAAACCCCACGATCCTCAATGCCGCTGATCTCCCCACGCGGTTGCGACCCACCGCCACTCGCAAGTCCGAATATGCTGGGATCTTCACATCGGCCCTGCCCCTCGCCCCTGTAGACTTTGAGAGTGCCCCGTCATCTGACTCAGAGGATGACAACCTGCTGGAGGAGCCTATTGATGAACAAGAAATATATGGTAAGACTCTCTCATACATCTCCGGGGAGCGCCCCCCGCCCCCCCTCCCCCCCCAAAAAAGATAAAAAAAAGGGAAAGAAATGCCCAAATGTCCAGTCTACTAAAACAATCAGATCTCATCTCGTCAATCTCGGACCCGGAACACCCCATCTCCCTCGGTGAATTAGCCGTGGTCTCTCTCCCAGATATCGCGATCAAACCAACCCTCCCTGACGTCCTTGATTCGCCTCTGCAAACTGTCACAGTGCTTATCACTCCCACAATCACTCACTGCAGTTTGGCAACCGTCATCGGTCTTGGCGTCCGCGTTCGTCTGGAGCAGTCTCTTCCCTCGAGATTCAGAATGGATGTGCGTATTAAGGAAGGTACACACAGTACCGGAGATGAAGTCAACAAGCAGCTTGCCGATAAGGAGCGGGTTGCCGCGGCCTTGGAGAATGGTGCGTTGATGGGGGTGATTGCCAAAATGATGGAGACTTGCCACTAAAGTTTCAAATCCCCTCTGTATTATAAGGGTCGGATTGCATTGGTGATGCAAATACCTAGGTACCTATCACCGGCAAATAGACCAGGCCCTCTCGTATGACGACCGCCTACGACGAATGACCCTCGAGATTTCGAATGACTTGCATTGGAATGAGTATTAGAAGTACATATGAACTTTCCTACCACCTAAGATTGTTGACACCGGACCAAAGGACTCCCCTCGCCTGTAGCCAGCCCTAATTTGAGTACATATGGAGTGAAAATTTTGAGATCATGAGTCCAGCACACCACTTTCCTTCAAACCTTTCCAAAGTTCTGGCTCCAAAAACTTACTCACAGTAACGTCTTCGGCCAGACCCTTGCGTCTTCGTGTTTTCAAGACAAAGTCCCGAGCCGTGGCCATGGCAGGGGCCATCTCCAAGGGTTTGAGCTTGATATCACGGTCCAGTGGATCCCCAGGAACCACACTCCACTTATCAAACGCAAGGTTTACCATAGCTTGACCTTGTGTGTGAATTCGGAGATCGGTCTCAAATCCAAACGAGTCAATCACTGGGATCAAACCACGTACGGAGTAAAGAGGCGTCCCCGCAATGGGGCCATCTGACAGGACGTGGCCTCTTCGGCGGGACAGGACTGTGTACACCGAAGCTACGGAGTCTGCAGGTCCTGTCATTGTGACAGAATAGATCGGCTCCATGAGACGCGGAGAAGCCATAAGGAACGACGAGTACACAGCACGGCGGGCGGTAGGGATGATCTGGCCTCCGCCGCGGTAGATAGCCTGATCGGCCAGGGACACGTCTGTGAGCCTGAACTTTGTGTTTCGAATGGCTGAACTTCCAGTTAGTGTCACATTCGTCACCTGCGCCGAGACTACAAGATCATTGGCAAATGAGAGGAGGGGGAGTTAAAAACTTACGTTCTTCACAAAGAGGGCCTTCCCGTGTGCCCCAGCTGAAGCCTTGAGTGATAGAGTCCCTAACAGTGCCAAGAAGCTTCTTATCCACTTGGGAGGGTAAAGTGTCATCTTGGAGAATATTGGGACCCATTTCATCCGGTCCAAACGCCCAGATGCTTCGCGCTGCAAGCTTATCCCAATCGTAATTGTCCTCGAAGTATCGAGCAACCTTCCGAATAGGGTCCTTGATACCGACTTTACCACTTTCAATATCCTCGGCAATCCCATCATCTAAAGGCTCCGCAATCATGGTGATTTTATTCTTCTTATTCGGAGTGATTGAGTAACACATGATGGCGGAGGTTTCCACCACAGTCTCACAGAAGCGTGTAACGGGGTCGGAGACCTTGATCTCCATCTCCGAGTACAGTTTTCGGAGGTCATGGAGTACACAGTCCATGTAAAGCTCGCCGGTTCCTAGAACCACATGCTCACCAGACTCCTCGACCTTGGTGGAGATGAGGGGGTAGCTCTTGTTGATTTTCCGTAATCCATCCAACATCTTGGGAAGTTCTGATGGATTGACCGGCTCAACAGCGACCTTAAACACTGATTCGGTCATGTGCCGAATCGGGCGGAAGATGTACGCTTCCTCATCATCTTCGAGCTTCAGGGGCATCAACGTCGCAGTTTTGACAATGGAGTTATCGACACCACCCAAAAGAACCCAGTTGCCAGCGGGGACACCGTTGGTCGGGATGTTGTAACGCGTTTCTGCAATCCACGTGTCGGAGATGGTGGCTACCACCATGTCTTCCTCATCTTCTGGCGTGTAGCCTTCGCCGAGAACACGGACCTGCTGACCAGGCCGCGCTGTGCCACTCATAATTCTTCCAAAAGAGTAGAAGCTTCCCGCATCGGTACTGCTGAAAAGTTTGGTCACATGGATAACGAGAGGTCCGTCTTGATCACAAGCGACCATTGAGGCACCGACCTTGGTATCCACGGGCCCAGTGTAGTATCGCTCCAATGCTCTCTGGGCACCTTCCACCGGGGAAGGAACGTGCTGAACAACCATGTCCACAAAGCCAGTGGCCGGCCCAAAGAATTTCTCGCAGACCAGACTGAGCAGCTCCTTGGCATCGGTCTTGAGCTGAGATGGCTTCAAATTCACGCCGACGCTAGCCAGAGTCTGTTTCAAATCCTCGGGACTCTCGCTTAGTGTATGAGAGTAGAGCTTGTAGATTGGCTCCAAGACAAACTTGACAAACGACCGCTTTGCGTTCTCCTCCACTCCTTTGCGAGTGAACTTTCGACTCCGGGGATTGTAAAAGATGTCGCCCCAAAGTCGCGCGGCAAATTCTGTCGATTCCAAACTCGGGTAATTATCTGCGTACATCTGGGCAAATGACTGCAATGTGAAGCACCAGTTCATCGAGCTCGATGCAAATCCAACATTGCCCTTCTCGGGGCTCAGTCGTCGTCGTTCGCCTTGCCCTGGCAAAATGTTCTCGATAATCGTATTGACCTCTTCAATCACATGTTTCAGTTTGAAATAGGCATCATTGGGAGGAAGTTTGAGCTCGAGAATGAGTCGATCCATCTTGTTAACGACCAAGGTCAAGGGGAGATCTTCCAATACTGCATGCTTGATAATTTGCTCGGTATTCGCCTGAACACCTTCAACAACATCCACAACCAGTACCACACCATCAGCTAGGCGGATAGAGGCAGCCACCTCATCGACAAAATTCACATGCCCGGGGGTATCAAGGAGGTTGAGCAGGTGAGATTTGCCTTTGGTGCTTGGGAGAACGAGACTCATTGGTGCCGACTTGATTGAGACACCGCGCTCTCTCTCTAGGAAATGAACATCAGTGTAACGCAGTTGTTCTTCTCTCTTCCGTCCTGTGCGCTTCTCCAGTCGCTCCGTGAGGTCATGCGTCTGTTTGACCAGCATGTCCATGAAAGCAGTCTTTCCATGGTGCAGATGACCCACGATTGCGACGTTCCTTATCTGTGCTGGGAAGTTCAGGAGATCAGACATGAACTCCCGAGAGAAGTGTACAGGTGGAAGTTCGGTCTCTGCAATCGCAAATTTCTTCTGCTGGACGGGGGCAATGATAGGCTCTGATAATGGCTGGGCATCTTCCTCCTGAACCATAGTTTCAACATCCTCGCCGTAGACTTGTTGTGCGCTGGGATAGTATTGTTTGTCTTCATGCAATATGACCGCATTCGAAGGACCCTCTGTGGAAGAAGACGCGATATTAGTGAGATTGCCTGTGAACAAGACATGTTGACATACCATCGACTTCCATCAATTGTTCCTCATTAACTTCCTCTTCATCTTCATCATCGAAAGCCTCATCGAACTTGAAGGCTTGAGGCTGGACATCTTCATGATGCTCCTCGTCGGATTCCGCATCGCCAATGTAGTTACCAAACCTAGGTATAATTAGCAAGGTCCATAGATTTGAAGGATAAATTATTAGAGAAGAAAAACATACTCATCATAGAGGTCATCCATAATGAATAGAGAACGTGAACGTGTGAAGGTTAAAAAAAAAAAAGAGGGACTGTAGCTCCAAACGCTTGATGCCGGAGAAGTTGAGGATCTCAACTTTCACTTGGTCCGAGCGTCTTCCTCTTTCTCCGAGTACTCGTGCCTACACCGTACAGCTCCTCACTCCCCACCATACAATTTACTCTTATAGATGCCCCTCCCTCTTTGATCTCTTGGATCTTTCTCTACAACATACACCTCTCTACTCCCTAATTCTCTATTTTATTTTTCAACCCCCCAAAATGTCTTCTCTTCCTCCCGTTTACATTGTTTCTACTGCCCGTACTCCCGTGGGCTCTTTCCTGGGGTGAGTATTCCTGCTTTCTTCTTTTTTCCCCCTGAAGACTGATCTGACATTGTTTACTATAGCTCCCTCTCCAGCTTGACTGCCCCCCAGCTTGGTGCCCATGCCATCAAGGGTACGGAACATCAAACTATACCCCCCCATCTTCAATGCTAATAATATTATGTAGCGGCTGTTGAGCGGGCTGAGGGTATCAATGCCTCTGATGTCGAAGAGGTCTTTTTTGGCAACGTCTTGTCTGCTGGGTAAGTTGTCTTTGCTACACCCTCCACCGCAATTGAGACTTACCTATTTTCGCTTATAGTGTTGGACAGAACCCTGCTAGACAGTGTGCCATCGGTGCTGGCCTTAGCGATTCTACCGTTTGCACCACTGTCAACAAGGTCTGCGCGTCTGGCCTGAAGGCCATCATTCTCGGTGCTCAGACTATCATGACCGGAAACGCAGATATTGTTGTCGCTGGTGGAACTGAGTCTATGTCGAACACCCCACACTACCTGCAAACCTCTCGTAGCGGTACAAAGTTTGGTAGCCAGACCCTGGTTGACGGTATCCAGAAGGATGGCTTGATGGATGCCTACGGCAAGCAGGATCTCATGGGTCTTGCCGCCGAGGAGTGCGCCGAGGAGCATGGCTTCAACCGTGCCCAGCAGGATGACTATGCCATCCGCAGCTATGAGAAGGCCCACGCCGCCCAGAAGGCCGGTGCTTTCGACTACGAGATTGCCCCTATTGAGATCCCTGGTTTCCGTGGCAAGCCTGGTGTAACTGTTTCCCAGGATGATGAACCCAAGAACGTGAGTACATCTTTATTCTCTGCATTAGATTATTGTGACTTTAACTGACCATTCCTCGCGGCTTATAGCTCAACCCTGAGAAACTCCGCGCCATGAAGCCTGCCTTCATCCCCGGTACTGGAACCGTGACCGCCCCCAACTCTTCGCCCCTGAACGACGGCTCCGCCGCCGTTGTCTTGGTTTCCGAGGCCAAGGTGAAGGAGCTTGGCCTCAAACCTATTGCCAAGATCCTGGGCTGGGGCGATGCTGCGCATAAGCCCAGCAAGTTCACCACTGCTCCTGCTTTGGCTATCCCCAAGGCCCTGAAGCACGCCGGTGTGACCCAGGACTCCATTGATGCCTTTGAGATCAACGAGGCCTTTAGTGTCGTGGCTCTTGCCAATCTGAAGCTTCTTGGTCTCCCCGAGGACAAGGTTAACATCCACGGTGGTGCGGTCGCCATTGGACACCCTCTCGGTGCCAGTGGTGCCCGCATTGTGTCTACCCTTCTCGGTGTCTTGAGCGCCAAGGGTGGCAAGCTTGGCTGCGTCGGCATCTGCAACGGTGGTGGTGGTGCCAGCGCCCTGGTAATTGAGTCCATTTAAAGAGTAAACTCTGTTAACGAAAAACGGAGATGTGAAACGACCTTCGATCTTTGCATGTGAAATACCAAGTCCATTTTTGACGGGGAAGATATTCGGTGATTTTCTGCAGACAGATCCCATCCTGCAGCGACGAACATTCGCAGTATCAGTACCATTTTCTCGGTATCTAGAATAGTTAATGAGATATCCTTGTGTGTTTGTATCCTGCTTTTCACCTTTTGCTTCGTGTTGGTCTCAGATGAAGACGGAGTCGGGTTTTAGGGCAGATCTTCCAGCATTTGAACGCCAAGGCACTCGGTTCGTATTCTATTGCCGTCACTATTTCGACTCATTGGGCACAAGAATCTTTGCACTGTATTTGAACAGGGTGATTAAGGAATACTTGCAAGTCTAGAGAGCAGTCACTCTGTTCAGGCAAGAGGATTAACCCCGATAGCCTAAACATTGTCCACATCTCCATACAATTTAGGGCCTCAGCTATCCAGGGATGATGCCCAAAACCGGAAAAGACACTGAGAACCTTGAGAAAGCAAAGGCCCCCCAGAATCGCTTTTGGGGAGAGGAATATGAACGCATGATACCGGGTGTGCTGTAAGATCTACAGCTCGTTTCTGGTGTAGACTTCATTACGAACTCCAAGGGTTCTAAACTTATACACAGATACAACTCTCTAGGCCCCCAACTTATAGAGGTAGGTCTCGAGCAAGACGCTTAATGGCGATTTCAACAATCCGCTTTCAGTGAAATCCTCCCCATCGCAAGGAATCCCTCAGCGAGAAGACATACTTCGAGAACTCTTCGATCGTGTTGGGCAAGGAGTATACATCGAAGCTTCGCTATTCGTGGATTACGGTTGTCGTCTCAGTATAGGTAATGAATTCTATGCCAACTTTCAGTGAGTCGAACTTTTTGTAGAGAAAGGAGCTAAATCTAACCAAAGCACCCTCAAGTCACCGGGTTGGAAGGAAGATGAATCAAGTGTTTCATATGCTCAATGAGAATCCCTGAGGATGCAGTATTCCTGAAATGAAGATCATTTTTGACTTGGTATACATTTAGAGAAATGAAAGGTCGCTTGCTTCGTTAATCTATCAGACATTATTATAATTGAGAAATCCCACGGAACAATAATTAATGTTATCAAGCAAAGGCCCCGACGAATGCCATGAGGAGAGCACCGCAGGCGACAGACACACAAGCCTCAACACGTCGTCTGCCCTTGAGGGTCTCATAACTCGACTCACTCAAGAAATCCTCGGCGAGAAGTTCAACCAGACCCGCGAAGAGCAATAGACCGCTGCTAATGGCATTGGTGATGCCAACCATCAGTAGACCTGTTGTGCTGGCAGGATCGTAAAGATTGTGTAGAACCAAACCGATTGCTTGACCAAGGGGAGTTGTCGTTCCGTATGCTAGTGACATGAGCCATGGTTTCATGGAGTTTGGTGCGAAGAGATCCGGTATAAGCGACGCAATCCGAGACCCCAGGGCGAAACCTTCAAAGGTCTGATGAAAACTGATCGCAATTAACAGGACGACGAAAGAGGTGCCAGTTGCAACACTAAGCGCCATGCCGATGAAGATGCTGTGAAACAAAATGCCAGCTTCCAAGAGGAGGCATTGCAGAAGCTGACGTTGCGGATTTTGGATTGGCCCATCTGTGTCCGTCTGCTGTCGGTGGCTTTCGCTCACACGGGGTCGATGCCGGTGGGTAGGCTGTGACTGCACAGAATGGGCTGTCTGTCCACTGATAAGTCCGTCGTCATCCATATAGTCATCCAATCCATCAAGATCATCTCCATCCTCTTCTTTATCTGGCGATGAGTCCGTCAGGTAAAGACGGTCCAATTCATGGGAGCCGGAAGGTCTCGTCGTCCGCAACTTGGAGCTTTGCCCCATGCTACCTAGGTTGATATTGTCGGAAACTTGCCGGGCCTCTAGCCTCGAGTAATCGACATCTGGAATTTCCCCATCACCTCTCGAGTCACGCCTAACCTCGCCAATGAGATTGTCATATTCGCTTCCGTGCACGTGCTTTGCGCCTTTCATCGCAAAGAACATTTCCACGACAACAACTGCAAAGACCGATATCATTGCAACAAACCCTGGCATAGCACGGAATGTTTGGCTCCAAAATCGAGGGAGACATGGATCTGTCAGAGAGACGAATGCCGTGGGGAGCAGATGGACGAATGCAGTCGCAATCAACACACCCGTTCCAAAATGTCTCGATATAAAGAGGAACCGACGGGGAATCGGGAGACGAGGGAAACGACGCGCTAGAACCGGAAAAGAGCAAGCTATTAGAGTTTCAGCATTAGCAATGGCCAACTTGAGAGATCCGAGAGAAGCCAGTGCATACCGAATGTACTCAGCCCAAGGATGAGGAACAGTGCCATAACATGCAACGGGGTGTTATAAGCCCCCCGCTGTTTGGATCCGCATGCCGGTGTATCATCTGAAGCTCGATCTCGCCGAAGAAGCTCTGCTTGCAAGAGAGCATCGGGGATTTCTGAAATCGCGGAGAGGGCACGCTTCAAGTCTGCTCGGAACATAGTTGGAAACCGTTCACGATCACTTTGTAAAGATTGCTAACCTGAGGGTAAATCATTTGCAGTCTGCCAGTCCTGGGCATTCTGCATTTTGGTATTATCTCGAATCTGTTGAGCTGTAACCACATCCCCAGTTGGAGAGGTGATGTTTGTAGGCCGGGTAACTAACGTCGAAGAGATGTAGGTAGTCACGCAATTGGGTTAAGATAATTATGAGATTGCATGGAATGGAATATCCGTGAGAAATTCTATACAACAAAAAAACAAAAATAAAAGGCCAGACCCAATGGGTGGTTGTCGGACACGCGATAAAGTGAGTCTTCCTGAGGTCAGTCTGGTCCCTTTCGCTTAGTCATACAACCCGGACTGCCCCACGTGGGCAATACAAGTGCTGGGATTTGTGTTTATTGAGATCTTATTGAGATGTGGGAGATATGATATATCGAACAAATATTAGACAGCTGATCCATGTCCTCTACCTGCTACTTTAGTCCATCCTTTAGTACCTTTGGGTCGCGGGGAAGAGCCATTCTCATGGCCTTGTGTCCTCTCAGAACGTGTCTTTGAAGTCTCTCTTTCCACCGATCCGGATTGAGAGGGAATAATGACCTTGGGGGTTCTCGGAACAGATGGCTGAGGGGAATCCATGGAAGCATCATCCCATTCTTTTTCTTCAAGCAATTCCCATTCTGCACTGGCCATTTCTCCGAGAAGATTGGACTTCAATTTATCCACAATCTTGGTTGGGGTTGGGAGTTTCCATATTCGCATGAATTCAACCCCTTCTGATGCTCCCAGGAAAGAATGTGCCGTGCCATGAGAATAGTGACCCAACATAGGAAAAGATGTTGTCCGCTGAATCGTGGTTCTAGGAGAATCTTTGGCAGATTTCATCTGTGTCTGTGTGTCTCGACCGGCAAAGGCTCGCATCAGAGTTGAAGGATGCGCGGGCGGAGCAACTAGCAGTTGCCACAAGCTCTTCCCAATATCGCACACTTCCTCCCAAGAGTCTGATGAGAGGTTTATTCCTTGTGTTCGACATAACCACGCAACATTCCATGCCAGGAGGGAGGCTCCCTCAAGAAAGAAGGCGTACGTTAC
This sequence comes from Penicillium italicum, assembly GCA_002116305.1. NCBI lineage: Eukaryota > Fungi > Ascomycota > Eurotiomycetes > Eurotiales > Aspergillaceae > Penicillium > Penicillium italicum. The sequence continues at coordinate 420,663 of KZ108155.1, read as the reverse complement.
GGGATCCTCCTTCGCTAACCGGGGTAGAGGCTTATCAATGAAGAGAGGTCGCGGGCGTGGTGTGTGGGTGCGTGGGTCCACCGTTCTTGATGCAGCTGGGCTCGATGAAGACTGGTAGTCAGCTCCATCATGACCGTCGCGCGAGCGATATGATGCCGAGGGGGTGTAGATCGTAGGCACAGGATAGTTTTTGTGAGGCAGCGTAATTTCGGCGGGAAGTCTCAAGGAGAGATAGTGCGAGACAATGATCAGAAGATGAGCGATGTTAGAAAAAGACGTGGATATCTGTTCTTGTGGAATACCTGTTATCGCCCTGTTAGAATGCCATGAGATGAACAACTGCTTGGAAGCAACAGTGGAAACTTGCCATTCATATCCCTCAAGTCAACGATAAAGCCACACCCAAGCACATATGCCTCCCGACCTTGGCCCTTCTTCGTCGCCTTCCGCAGGCCATAGAGATTGGCGACCTCTCGACAAAGATAAATACGTGACTCTGCCGTTTTGCTATGAAGTGAATGCCAAACGTGTTCTACCCGTTTGCTGGTATTTTGGACACCCGCCAGGATTCCAGTTTCCCGCTGTTCTAGTTGAAATTTGGCAGATTCAGCGTCTGACCGTCTGCGTGCTAGAGCCTCTTTTTGCTTGGCAATCTCGGCTTTTTTAGCTTCAACCTCTAATTTCAAAGCCTCAAGCTGATAGGAAACCAATTCCCTCTTTGCCAAAGACACTGCATGTCGAGTGCTTATCGTTTGGAGGACCCAGCGGGGAGAGCAGGCTTTGTCCGTGTCGACCAGCTCTTGTTCATGTCCATGCGGAGAAGAATTATCCCAGGGGCTGCCACATTCAACAGCGGCCTCAATTTGCTTTCCAAGGACTTCTTTCTCCAGAAGAACTTGGGTGCTGTCGATTCGTAGTTGATACAGCTGATTGCGTGCACATGTCGGACAGTGGAAAGAAAGGCGAGGATGGGGGGCACGTGAGCATATGGAACAGCTCATCGCAGACAATTGGATTTTATTTTCAGCTGTTCTTTGAGAGCGTAAGGGGCATTTCCATGTTGCGTTCCAGGATAATTATGGGAGCTACTTGAGTCACCGAGAACCATATAGAGGAGTGAGAAGGGGTCATCAAAGAGATGCAAATCCCACATGACTCAAATTAAGTGCTGATATAAATGATATGACTGGCCTCAAGACATCACCTTCAGCCAATCTTTAGAGAAAGGAAGTTAGCGAAAGGAAAAGAGGAAAGGCAGAAAAGACGGGATGATGTGCACATGCACTTGTCGACGTCACCTGACGCTCCGTTATCGCAATCTTATCGCTCATTTTGGATAGGAACATCGATGAATCAAAACAAAACCGACTCCAAATTCTACTGAAACAATCATTTGACTTTGATATAGCGTTGCTCTGACACATCTTCATAACAAGTTAGTCAATTCAATATGCAGTCAACACCAAACAGGACCAGCAAAATCCCTCGACCGGGGACAATGTCACCCCACGTTAGCCAAGGAAGCAAAAGCCCATCCGGCAGTGGGAGCTTCCAAGAGAACAAAAGCCCTCAATCACCTGTCAAAGCCCTTACATCTGCTACTATTAATGATGAGTCTCCACTTGTCTCTGGGTTGACACAAGGACTTGAGGACTGCACCTGGGAGCAACTTCAGGGTAAATATGCCGATGCAATGGAGGAACATGGCCGAGTCGAAGAGAACCTTCGTGTTGAAACAGCCAAGCTTCTTGAAGTAAGTCTTAGAAGCACGCTCTACTTTCAATTTTGTATCTGAGCAACTGGTAGGTCTTCATGGCATGGTCTCAAACTACCGTTTCGCAAGATGAGAACAGGGCATTGAAAAGGTTCGACTAACCCAGCTTTGGCCTAAGATATCAAGGAACAAACAATTAATACTCTACAGGTTCAAGACCCAAATGCAGCACGTTCAAAATTCTGAAGTCAATGTGGAAAACAAAAAGAAGCATTGTAAGTCCCCTGTTGTCCTTTTGACTTGAAAACAAGGTCTGATCGCTCATCTGTCCAAAGATGCGGAAGTAGTAAAGGCTTTCCAAAATGCTCTCGCTTTACTGAACGATCAAATGAAGATTTAAGCACATGATCAACACGGTATTTACGAATTATGAGTCAACGTTACCCTATCCCTTCTATCCGAGCATCGTTCTTCCAAGGCAGGAATTGAATCAGTGCGTAAAAAGCAATTCAATGTGTATTTCCTGTCTTATCTGATGGCTAAAGAAGGAAATGAGAAAATCGATGAACTACAGGTAAAGAAAAAGACTGTTGAAAGCCATAGGGTCGTTCAAATGGGACTGCTAGGAACATCAGCAATCATGATTGCAGGTAGAAGAGTTACACGTTAATTTCTCTGCTAGTCTCAGTGACTGCGAGACTCTAGACACTAGTCGCCATCGTTTGTAAGGCCTCGGTGCTCAGCCCCGAGAGCGTTCACTCCGGGCAGCTCTCCCTGTGATGTCTTGCCAGCTAGCATTGAAACGTCTGCCGGTATTGGCTAATAAGCCTTCCTCCTCAGCTTCCTCTGCGTCTTCATCGAGTTGCGCTTCGTCCAACCGAGGTGAACGCAAGAGGGAAGTAACAAAGACAACCAGATATAAACCTGTGGTGTCGGCGTTAGATAAATACGAACATGGAATTCTGATAGGAACGCAACAAGAGTTAGACTTACCTAGGAAGAAGAACTGAGCCCAAAAGAAGACCACCCCAAAGAATGGGTAGTTCAGGGTGACCCGGTTCAAGAAGGTGCTCACAACACTGGGTGTGCAAACTTGCTGCGCAGCAGGGTTCCTTGCCAACTCTGAGCACGGCTTGATAAGTTCTTTGCTGTTTGAACAATCTGGCTTTCCGATGAAGGTTCCCGGGGCACGATCACAGAATGTCTGTGGGCCGAATGTGGCATATTGGGGGGCGACTACCATAGAAATGGAATAATTCAACGCTAAAATGATCAGCATCAACATGGCGGTGGCTAAGAGTAGAGCCTGGGGAGATGTGTGGCCGTTTCTGATTTGGAAAATCCTAATCCATAGGAAGCGGATTCCGACCACAGCAATTCCAACCACAGAACTGCAGAAAAATAGCAAGACAAGCGCAGTAAATATAGCATAATCAACGGGAAAGAACCTGGCGGATTTAACAAGTGCCCAGTTGACAGGGTTAAAAATGTTGACATGTGCGAGGATGTATCCACAGCGATGCTTGCAAATCGAGTTCTTTGCTTTGTCAATTGCTGTCAAGAGCATGGATACCCACGCGAGGAAAGCAATGAATAGCAGCAGGATGCCTCCCAGGAGCTTGAAGGGCCTGAGCACAACCCCGATTTTGTACCATGCCCTTATCAACCAGCTGCGGCCTCCGCCTTGGGATTCTTCCGCTAGACGTTGGCGCCGAATCAGGGTTCTCTCTTCCCGCACTAGTGTGTCCAGTTCTCGGCGGTCCTTGGAGGACAGAAGCTCGGGATCTCCGGCACATCGTCCCTCGAGCTGCCGTTGCCGCTCTTGATTAGTGTCGAGTTGTTGTGTAGTGCTCGCTCGCAAGGTAGCACTGGAAATTGATGGAGCAGTCTTGATCAAGCTAATTGGCAGAAGGGCCAGTCCCACGGATGTGTATAAGACGTAAAGACAGAGCCCAATCGTCATCAACAGACCAAGAGCAAAAGTGAGAGCACGCTCACCATCTTTTCAGAGTAATGTCAGCTTCACAGTTCTGTCCAACGCCAGGATACTTGAATACTCACGGTTCTCAGTCAGTAAGCGCCTGAAGTAATCCAGATCCATGTCATTCTTTCCATGTGATATTGGGACGAAGAAACCGACAAGGAACAAGATCAGGACAACTGCAACGAATGAGAGGGTGTATTTGAGGGCACCCCAAATCCGTTGGCCTAAAGTTTGGACCCCTTCCTCGGTCGCAACCTCATCATATTCCTCATACCAGAAATATGTGAAGGGGATGACGAGAAGACAGAGCAGGGCATCCAAAGAGTAGAGAAGATAATAGATGATGGTCAAGGAATAAGTGATTCTGTCCACCACATCCTGCGTTGCCCAGTCCTTTCGCTGGCCTAACTTGGACGATGTAGTCGATGATACCAAGGCGACATCGACAGGCAACAAGAGCACTGTTGCAAGAAGACTAGTAATCGAGATGATGCAAGTCAGAGTGACTGAAGGAGAGCGATCTCGAGGAGTTTGGTAGACATAGATAAACACCGACGCCACTGCCAGTAGAATAGCTACCACAGCCCCATACACAACCCAGATGAGGGAAGTCTGAAGGAGTGCCATATTGAAGGATAATAGTTCACACTGTGCACATTGATTAGGAGTTCTGCATCAACACTCCTAGCAGAATTAGGAATAAGACTTGAAGAACATCAAATCAAGAAAAATGATCTTCCCTTCCGAAACTAGTGATTGCCTGTGTCGTCATTGATTGTTCAACGCTAAACCATTTTGAGGCACATGCAGTAGAGGGCGGTAGGATTTATCAGGCAGAACGTGTTGACCGCTTGATTCTGCCAGACCAGTCAGCTGACCCACTGCCAGCTCCGCTTTGATTCCGCTTTGAAGGAGCTACAAACTTGACTGCACAAAGTAGAGATCAATCTTGATCTTGAGCTTGATCGCTTCTCGTGTTTACCTTGAAACATTTTATCTGTGTTCATCTCTCTTATTCTTACAAGGCTTCAAATTCCTGGTTTTCCACCCCTGGGTTTGCAATTGCAATGTGCACCTCGGGCCATATCAAAAACACAATTTAGCTCATTGGCAGTTTCCTAGCAGTATCAAGCCTTTTTCGAGCTTTGACAGTGGATTAAGTCTCCAAATGCAGTGCTATACAGAGCTATTACCCCCCACGGGGGTCACCCATGCTTTGGCAGTTCCTTTCACCTCAGCAACCGCCAACAACTTGATTGTTGTCAGAACCTCTCTATTGCAGATTTTCTCTCTCATTAAGGTCAACTCCTCTCAAACACAGAAGGAAGGCTCAGAGTCTCATGCTTCCCAATTTTCTCAACCAGAAACCAAATTAGTACTGGAAAAAGAATACCCGCTATCTGGTACTGTGACTGATTTAAGCCGAGTGCAAATCTTGAACACTAAGAGTGGCGGAGAAACAATACTGGTTGCATTTCGCAATGCCAAGCTCAGCTTGATTGAGTGGGACCCTGAGCGTCATGGAATCTCAACAATTTCCATCCATTACTACGAGCGGGATGATCTAACCCGCAGCCCCTGGGTGCCTGACCTGAGCCGTTGTGGGAGCATTCTGAGCGTTGACCCAAGCAGTAGATGCGCTGTGTACAATTTTGGCATTCGCAACCTTGCGATTTTGCCCTTTCATCAGGCAGGTGATGACTTGGTGATGGATGACTACGATTCGGAGCTTGACGGAGAACGCCCAAATCAAAACTCTGGTGGAGGAGCGCAGATCGAGAAGAGTGAAGAGGGACCAGCGCACCAAACACCCTATTCCTCGTCTTTCGTCCTGCAATTGACCGCCTTGGATCCTTCATTGCTACACCCCATCAGTCTTGCATTCTTATACGAATACAGGGAGCCGACTTTTGGAATTTTATATTCTCAAGTCGCAACTTCTACTGCCCTTCTCCACGAAAGAAAGGACGTGGTGTTCTACGCTGTGTTCACACTGGACCTTGAGCAGCGAGCTTCTACCACCCTTCTTTCCGTACCCCGTCTTCCTAGTGATCTGTTCAAAGTTGTGGCACTTCCACTTCCAGTAGGAGGTGCCCTGCTTCTTGGCTCCAATGAAATTGTTCATGTGGACCAAGCCGGTAAAACCAATGCGGTGGGGGTCAATGAGTTTTCAAGGCAGGTCTCTTCATTTTCAATGACTGACCAATCAGACTTGGAGTTCCGCCTTGAAGGCTGCGTGGTTGAGCGACTTGGTGGTGATAGCGGCGACCTACTGCTAGTGCTTGCATCCGGCGACATGGCACTGATCAAATTCAAACTTGATGGTCGATCTGTCTCCGGTATCACTGTTCACCCCCTTCCGGCGCACGCAGGTGGAGATATTTTGAAGTCAGCCGCTTCATGCTCCACTTGTCTCGGAGATGGAAACGTTTTCATCGGCAGCGAAGATGCCGACTCGGTACTCCTAGAATGGTCGCATTCATCCGCCTCTACTAAAAAATATCGGCTTGAGTCGAAGCAAGCAGCCGATAGTCTTGATGATCTGTCGGATGATGATGACCAGATGGAGGATGATGACCTTTATTCCTCGGCGCCTGGGCCGACAAAAGTCGATAATCGTATGGGAACCGACAACTCAACCCCCGAATTTTATAACTTCCGACTGAACGATCGACTACCTAGCATTGGTCCACTGAGGGACATCACTTTGGGCAAAGTTTTCTCGAATATGTATCACAAAAGCCAAGCTACAACTGAAACTGCTTCCGCAGAACTAGAGTTGGTAGCATCTCAGGGCTCAGACAGAGGCGGTGGCTTGGTAGTCATCAAGCGCGAAATTGATCCTTTGACTACCATGTCTCTGAAGGTCAATGATGCGGATGGTGTTTGGTCAGCCAGCGTCAAAAAAAGGAGAGGCGCCTCCAGCACAGACAACCCCTCCCGTCAATATGTGGTTATCTCTCGGTCTACGAACTCGGAGCAGGAGGTGAACGAGGTCTTCGTTGCGGAAGAGCAAAGTCTGAAGCCTTTCAAGGCACCAGAGTTCAACCCAAACGAAGATTGCACAGTTGATATTGGATCTTTCGCAGGTGATACTCGTCTAGTTCAGGTTCTGCGGAATGAAGTCAGAAGCTACGACATGGGTACATTCTATCCACCCTGCTGGCAAGCATTGCATAAGCTAACGGTGAAACTCTACAGACTTGGGATTGTCACAGATTTACCCTGTTTGGGATGAAGATACTAGTGAGGAGCGCGTGGCTGTGAGCGCAAGCTTCATGGATCCTTATCTTGTGATTATTCGGGATGATTCATCAGTATTGCTTCTGCAGGCGGATGAAAGTGGTGACCTCGATGAAGTTCCGCTTTCAAACGAGATTAGCTCGTCACAATGGCGCTCCGGATGCCTTTATCACGATAATTTACAGTCATTTAGCGTTGCAGGCCCATCGTCGAAGGACTCTTCAGAAGGCGAGGTGCTTCTATTCCTATTGAATGTGGAGTATAAGCTATCGGTAGGTCATCGCGAAAAGGTGATTTAGGAATTGGTTCTGACTTGGAATACAGATCTTCCGACTTTCTGACATGAAGTTGATCGCCATCATTGAAGGCGCCGACTGCTTATCTCCAGTATTGTCGACCGAGCCTCCCAAGCGATCCAATACTCGGGAAAAACTAACAGAATTTGTTGTTGCCAATCTTGGTGATAGTTCTAGCCTTTCGCCTTATCTGATTGTAAGAAGTTTTTGTCAGTCTATGTCTTCTCTGATCTCTAACTCAAGCATTCTAGGTTCGAACCGAAAATGACGATCTTGTATTCTACAAACCAAGCCTAGTCCCGGCAAAATCTGGTCATGAATCGTCTCGTCGCTTGCAATTATTCCGAGAGTCAAATCACGTTCTACCAAAAAGCCCTTCAGGGGAGGTTTCCTCTCAAATACAAAAGGAACAGCGATTGAGACCGCTGAGGGTTCTTCCTAATATCTCAGGGTTCAGCACGATCTTTATGCCGGGAGCTTCATCGAGCTTTGTCTTTAGGACAGCAAAGAGCTCACCGCACATCATCCGTCTTAGAGGAGAGTTTACACGTTGGCTAAGTTCCTTTGATTCGGCCGACACTGGCTGTGAAAATGGGTTCATCTACGTTGATTCTCAGGTGAGACTTCTCAGTCACAGTTGTGATGCTGTCTCCATTTACTAATTTTCTCTCTGTAGAGCTGTATCCGGGCTTGTCAACTACCTTCCCAAACCCAATTTGACTATCCATGGACATTGCGAAAAGTTCCAATTGAAGAACAAGTTGATTTCTTGGCCTACTCGACGTCTTCTGGGACGTATGTTCTCGGCACAAGCCGCCAAGGAGACTTCAAATTGCCGGAGAGTGATGACCTACACCCTGAGTGGCGAAACGAAGGTTCGTGATTGCTTCAAGCTTCTCCCATTATGCTGTGCTAATTTCAATCTCAAGAGCTATCATTCTGTCCGAAAATCCCCGAAAGTAGTATCAAGGTCGTCAGTCCCAAGACATGGACCATCATTGACAGGTAACCGCTTCCTCCCCTCCCCAACAACAACAACAACAACAAACGAGACGTGACGAATTTGAAAACTAATATTTATAGCCATCCTTTGGACCCCGATGAGCAGGTGACAGCGGTGAAAAACGTGAATATTGAGGTTTCAGAGAATACACACGAGCGGAGGGATCTAATCGTCGTTGGAACCGCCATTGCTAAGGGGGAGGATATGCCAGCTCGCGGGACGATCTATGTCTTTGATGTGATCAAAGTGGCCCCAGACCCCGAAAGGCCAGAGACAGGCCGCAAACTCAAGCTAATTGGTAAGGAGGCAGTGAAGGGTGCAGTAACCGCGCTGTCTGGCATCGGTGGTCAAGGGTTCATAATTGTGGCCCAGGGGCAGAAGTGCATGGTCCGAGGTCTCAAGGAAGACGGGAGCCTTCTTCCCGTTGCATTTATGGACATGCAATGCTATGTCAATGTCGTGAAGGAGCTCAAGGGCACCGGCATGGTTATCATGGGAGATGCTGTGAAAGGACTCTGGTTCGCCGGCTACTCAGAGGAGCCATATAGAATGACACTCTTCGGCAAAGACCCTGAATACTTAGAGGTGGTGGCGGCCGACTTCCTCCCGGATGGGAACAAGCTGTACATGCTAGTCGCTGACAGCGACTGCAACCTGCACGTCCTGCAATACGACCCCGAAGACCCCAAATCCTCCAACGGCGATCGACTCCTCAGCCGAAGCAAATTCTACACCGGCAATTTCGCATCATCGGTAACTCTTTTGCCTCGAACAGCAGTTTCATCGGAGCTCACCGAGTCATCCGAAGAAGCAATGGACGTGGATGAGACCTTCGCCAAACACCAGGTTCTCATCGCTTCGCAAAACGGGTCTTTGGCGCTTGTGACGTCGGTTTCTGAGGAGTCATACCGTCGACTATCGGCACTACAGTCTCAACTGATCAACACTGTCGACCACCCTGCCGGTCTGAACGCTCGTGCTTTCCGAGCTATAGAAAGCGATGGCGCTGCGGGCCGGGGTATGGTCGATGGCAATTTATTGCGCCTATGGCTGAATTTGAGCAAGCAGCGGCAGGCTGAGATTGCGGGCCGGGTTGGCGCAAAAGAGTGGGAGATCAAGGCTGATCTAGAGACTATTGGCGGCGATGGACTCGGATATCTATGATGCTGGAAAGAAGACTTCCTTTGGTGCATTAGTTTAACTGAAATCACAAAAGGCGACTCACTGGGCTAACTGCAATTTGATTCTATTACATATCTACGTTCTCTGGAAGATAAAAGAGAAGAGTTGTCAGCCCAAGATGGGATTTCAATATGTGATATGCCACGAGAACATGTATAGCCGAAGGTTCTCTGAGTCTGCACCGAAGAAGCTCCATCACGATCAAGTAAATAGCCTGATATCATAACACAATGGGATATAACTAAACCAGGATCAAAGGGAGATAAAGAGAAAAAGAAAAACAATACCCAATGCCTATCCCAATCCAGTCCTAACGTGGGTAATCCGAGTAAATCCCAATCCCATTCAATCCCTAAATCCACCGAAACAAAAGCACCTCGCACCATATTCGCCGTTTTCGCCTTGCACGATTTGTATACAAACCCTTGAAACCATGTCCCTTCCATGAGCATCAGCATCAGTAACACATTCGGCAGCTTGGAACCAACCATGTTTCGTACTTTGTGTTTTATGGATAAACACAAAGCCAAGTCTAAAGCAGTAAAATAAATAGAAAAAAAGTCAAAAAACACCTCATCCCAGAGTGATAATGCAGATGCGAGAAAAGACAAACACCACCCAGCGCCATTAGTCCAGCACCCCAGTACTGGGGAATTTAGAACACATCTTCAGCGGCAAAGTACCGCTTGCTCCGGCCTCTAGAGGCCACGAATTTCATCTCCGGCATGTTGGTGTGATGCACTACATGTGGTCGGTAGACAGCGTCGACGGGGGCTTGCCAGTCATCCATCCCGAGGGGGAAGTACTCGTAGAGAAGATCAGTGCTTTCGTTTGGAAAGGGGAGCGATGATGCGAATGACTGGGGCAGGTTGGCAGTCTCTATCAACGGCATGGATGAAGCAGCGCTCCGCGAAGGGATTTGAGAGACAGCATGAGAGAGCTTGCGCATCTTAGAAGGCGGGGCGGATTGGTCGAGGCTCAGCAATCGCTGATGTGACAACTCGGCAGCAAAGGGAGACACCATCTTTTGGTCAATATGGATATTAGGGTCACCGCCTTCTTCCTCGTCTAGCAACGACAAATTGATCGGTGCAGCGGCCGCGGTGGTGGAACTGACGCGGTGGTGTGAATCCGTCGCCTGAGAGAGCTGCTCCGGGCTGGAATGGCGGAACATGGACTTTGGGGCATGAGACATGACATTGTTTGATGCGGACTGTGGAATGGGGGTCCAATCCGGTGTTGCTTTGGTCTGCTGCACAATGCTCTGTGGGGGAACGGACGTTGTTTCAGGTGAGCTGCTCTGGGCGGCTGCCTTAGTCTTGGCTGGAGTCACGCTGGCACGACGCGGAACGGAGTCACTTGTTGGCGTACGGTTCATGGCGGAATTCGAGGAGTTGGCCTGTGCATTCTTTCGCGAAGCCGCAGCACTCCCACTCAGGGGGAGATCTTTGCGCGACTGGAAGTTGCGTGGGCTGCGGCCACGAACGATGACGGGGCCTGACTGCACCTCTGAGATGGGGATCTTCGCACCAGTTGATAAAGTCGCGACCACCTTGAGTCGGACAACGAAGTGTTGCTGTAGCTCCTTTCGGCGACCATTGTTGGCGGTCGCGACACGGAATTGGAGACGTTTCCAAGCGATAGGGAAGGTTGCGTAGTCCGAATCCAGATCCTGACCCGCCATGATGTCCAAGGGAATTGGGGGAGGCTCCTTCTCGATCTTAGCACCAGTAGTAGGGTTGTTCTCCTCGGGCGCCGTGCCAGAATTAGCGGCAGCCGCCGAGGGGGTCTTCCATGGCACCGAGATAATCTTCACCGGATTTCCTTCCACGGATTCTGTGGCTGACACGGTGAGTTCCTGGGCGAGAATGGGGATTCGATCGCCTTGGTCGGTCATGATATAGCGCATCCCGCGGGGCAAAGTTACCGAGCCGGTAATTTGGAATAAATTGCGACGATAACACGTCAACTCGGCACCTTGTTGTGGCGGGGCATTTTCCGAAGGAGATGTTGTGTAGGGGGACTCGGCGAGAAAGAACATCCCGTGCAACTGCGCCGCCACCGATAAGGAGGTTTGACGCATGGAATAGCTGAGGAGTGTAAAGTGGTATACTGGTAGGGAGAAGCTTAACAGCTTGTTGTTGTGGTCGATCGACGAGTCCTGGGGTTGTTCCTGGGGCGCTGGGTCAAAGGGCGGGACCATCTCAGTGAAAGGGTCATCGTATGCGGAAGGGAAACGCCTCAGTTGATGTGACAAATTAGGAGGTGCGAAGTTAGCGAGATCCTCACTATTTTGTATCAAATTAGCAACACAATTCCACCGTCGAGATCCCACTTGGAGATCTAATCGCTCACCTAACAAAGGTCTCGGAATCGAAGTTGGAACGCTGATCCGGTAGATCCAGGCCAGACATCGCATTGAGATATTCGGTACTTTGCAAGTTCCCAAGTGACAATGGACTGGCCAAATATGGCGGCATTGCCATAGTATCGAAGCCCTCCATGGTGAAAGCTTATGCGATACCGAGGCACACCCGTGGATGATGCGGGGGATGAAGAGTTGTAGAATTGCCTCTTCTATGAAGATAGTGGAGAGAAAGCGAGAAAAGAAGTAAATTAGAGAGGAGAGGAAAAGAGAGAAATAGTTCAGACGAAGAGAAGGTCAAGGATGAGTAGACAAGACCTGGGGTGCTGCAAGCAACGGAGCGGAAAGATAGGCTAAGGCGGGCGTGAAGGCGGAGAGGACATTTGAGACGGAAATGGAAATGGAAATGGAAATTTCAGGTTTCTAGTGGATTTAGAGGGTATAAAGGGTATAAGTGGTATAGAGGATATAGAGGATATAGAGAGGTAGAGGAGAGAAAGAGCAAATCACCGGAGAGAGGGAGAGAGGAATCTCGACCAAACGATTAACGGATTCGGGAAATAGTGGAGCCGCGGTTTTTGCGGAGAACGAACGCAGCGCTGAGTCAGCTTTTTTAATTTAATTTTTTAATTTCATTAATTTTTTATAGATTTTCTTATTCTACCTAGGTAATTTTCGAGTTTCCTAGTTTTCTCTTCTCTACAACATACATTTCTACTCTGTAAATTTCTAGATAAAATGTGTTTTTTTGGGAAGGATTTTGTGTTTAATCTTAATTAACAACATCTCAATTACGGAGTAATCATTTCGGTTATGGGTACGGAGTATCTTGGACAATCATAGCCAATAACAATTAAACATGCAAATCCCTCATGGGGTAAGACTTGATCGCCGGCTCTCGGCGATCATTTCCTGGGGCTGAAGATCGAGCTGAATTGATTATAATAAATGCCAGTATTGTACTCTATACTCTACATATACATCTTCTAATACTGATATGTATAATCCGAGATTAATTTCACTTTGACGATGCGGTCTACCCTCCTAAAAGCGCCACATGTTAATAACCAAATTAGAGTTAGAAACGGGATTAGCATGATAAATGCTTTGTGTCTACTCCGTACAACAGGTCTGAACAAAGAATCGTCTATAACCGTTTTAGTATTTCAAGAAATCTCAATTTTCCAATCAAAACATACCCAATACAATCCACCTAATTCCATTCTTACATCTCAATGCGATCACATTCGCCCCAATGATCATCATCGGCCGTCTGACCTGCAGCCATAGGGGCCAACCGACATCCAATCAGAATATGTAACGCATTGGATCAGAAAGCGGTGCCCCCCGGTACCCTGGACCCTGTACTTTGGCCCCACTGAAAACGGCAAATAATCTGCACTCTGCACTCTGCAATGTTATCATGCATGTAATATTTTCAGATAAGTACCTCGGTCGCCTGGAGCTATCTGGTCTCGGGGCCGGTGATATCCGTTGATCTACAAAGTTCAAAGTTCAAGTTTCAAGTTTCAAATTCAAAGCTCTTACTTCACATACTTTGTTTTAGGACAGTGTATGTAGTTTCTTATCCACAGTACATGTGCGATTTTTTCTTTCCTTTTTGGTGACTTTGAGAAAATCCTCTAGATCTCACAAAATGAAATTAAATCCGTTGTGGAAGGAGATACAGCCTCCAGGGGGGGGGATGGATTTCAGACGGTAAGAGACTACAACATCGGAGAGTGGCGAGAGAGCAAAAGAGAAGCTTCCTCGTTTTTGCATGTGAACCAATGAAGAGTCAAAATGCATTTACCCGATTCAACTACTACGGGCCATGATCTTCGCTTTTCCCTTTTCTCTTCTTCCGGCGCGTTTCCCGATGCAGCCAAGTATATGTTGTACCAAGAGTTTGACCACGGGAGTCTCCCATGGTTAGACATCCTTCGTTCCAAGGAAGGTTCCAAGGTTCCAAGGTTGGAAGCTCTTTCAGCGGTGCCGAGCCTTTTGGGTTTGGGCCTGAGATCCTGAAAAGCTTCATAATTACATGATATATATCGGTATCACTGTACCTGAGGAACATCTCTGCAATATTCCCGCAATCGTAGATCAGGAATGTAAACCTCTAGGAGACTCCAAAAAAAAAAAAAAAAAAAAAAGAGAAGAAGCTCCGCTTGTACAACTGAGGCATTTCCAACGCAAACAGAAAACTAAATTGGTTACAAACTCTGAACCAATGAGACGCATTGGCCCGGGTTAAAGTTAGCCCCCGGGGCCCGAGAAACCTGTTTGAGGTTTTCGATTCTTTTGGGTTGATTTTATATAAACAACTTAGAAAGAGAGAATGATCCGCCTTATATACCCATTCCCTTCTACTGTAACATTTTGAAATCAAACTCTTACGTCTACAACACAAATCCTGTTTTTTTTTTTGGGAGGGTTCTTCCCCTTATCCAAAAAGTGGGTTAGGTTTTGCCCAGCGCCAAAGCGGAGTTCCGTTCTAAGCCCACATTTGCCCCAATTCCCCCAATTCCCCCATAAACCCCCCACCTTGAAGTTGGCGAAAGTGCTAATGTACTGGCCAAAGTACGGAGGACAGTAAATTTAGTTTAGCCATCAAGCTCCAACGGACCTCCGGTCCAGTAATATCTTGGCTTGAAATTATGATGGCTTCTGAAAGCTAAAGCTAATTAGAATTGATATTTTAGGCCTAATGAATCTTAGTCACTTTGGAACTGTGGAACTTGTAACCGACGTTAAAAGTACGGGAGTGCGGAGTATATACCGAGTACACATATCAACGGGGGTTCTTTGGGGGATATGCATGGATCAGGACTATATATGTGACCAAAAAGATATTCACTTGGAATATTTCACATTTACATTTCCCTATCAAGATATACATCTCTGGTGATTGCCAGTGGGAACCCTCTATGATCATAGAGGTCTCTATTTCATTGGACCAAATGACGCCAGGACAGACGTTCTGTCCTACCTCAGACCTATCCAGTGCCCCCAATGAATCAAATGATAGAAAGATATGTGAAAAAGAAACTCGGGAGAAACCGTTGCCGGATCGTGTGAGACAAAGAAAATCGACCAGATCCAATTGGGGAGGGGGAGGGAGAAAAGAAAGACAACAGAATAAAAAACAATGCCAAACCCAATGCGATATGGATATCATAGATTCGAGGAAAACAGAACTGAAAAGGGTAGAAAGGAAATGAAAACCCGGAATCGAATCAAGTCTGATCTCTTCTACTACGCATGCATCATTGTCCACGTAGCTGCGTCACAGTTCACTTCCTCAAAGCTGTGTAGCATAGTAAAGCCCACAGTGGAGAGATTGTCGAAGTTGCCATCGCCGTCAACCTATGTTTTGTTAGATAGAGAAAAAGAGATAAGAAAGGAACAAGCGGGAACATACACAGTCCATAACCACGGCATTGGCACTCAACTTCCGGATCTGCTTGATAGCTAGTAGGATCAGCCCCTGCATGACTGTGGAATAATCTTCGCCGCAAGCAGAGATGACCGGAGACGAAATGCCTCCGACAGAAGCTTGGGTAGCGCGTAACATGGGCATATGCTCCGCCAAGGCAGATCGCTCATTGTAGATCACAATACTCCCGAGCATGGCTCCGTCGGAGGGCCGCTTGGCCCGGATGATCCCGCAGTTGGGCGCGCCACCCAGAGCCATGCGGTAGATGTCGGCCACACCCTGCCGCGCATGGGTTTTAATGTGATCGAGGATCACGGGCGCAAAGTCCCAGCCATACACGAGGTCATATGTGACCTCGGCGCTCTGCAGGGTTTTAGTGAGTCCTTCGGGCGGCACCCACGTCGACAAGTTGCGCAGGATCACGCTGCAGACTGGTCGCGAAAGCGCGGTGTTCCACCCCATGTTCGCGAACCACTGCCGCAGCCGCTTGCGCTCAACAGGGTTGACGGTCGGGATGCCAAGGTAGATCCCTGGCAACCGGGATCCTAGTTGGAAGCGTTTCATCCCGCTCCGTTGAAGTAAAGTCCGAATCGCGCGGCTGTGGAGAGAATGTCCGATTGATAGTTTCCTTCGGGAGGGGTCCACGATGAGACATGCAAGTACACCCGTGCCTGTTGATCGAAAGAAGTAGGTCGCGCAGAACCCATAAAGGGCTTGCGTGCTACTGTTCCGGACAACGAAATGGGCTTCGTCGACATCCTCCTTTCGTAGCAAGAAGCTGCTAGCAGTAGCTCCAAGAAGTTCTGACGGCTGGCCTAGTGCACAGTCGGCACGGATAGTGTCAAGCAGAGCATCCAACGCGAAAGAGTCGCGATCCTCGTTCCAATTTTCGACGAGCCAGTGCTGTCGAGACTGATGAATTTTCTGTGTTCGGCCAATGGACCCGGGTAGGGCCGCTGAGGGTGTCAAGTCGCCATACAGGACCTTGACCAATGCCTGAAGAGCTGTTTCCGTGAAGTCATATGTGCATATATAAGTACCAATTGAGGAATCCATGGCAAAATCATATGGCGAGCTAACTGCCACCACAACCAATGGCCTCTCGCGGCGTTCGCCAGATGAGGTATACTGTGATTGGCAGACCATGGAGACGTGTTTTGAGAACCCTTGCTGATATAGATTGCGATTTGCATCTGCCGTGACAACGACTACAGCACTCGCTCTTTGGATGAGGTCTTCGTGGATGGGACGCACGCCATTGGAAGTATAGGAGGTGTGCAACACGCGCCCATTCCTCTGCCGCGAGAGTGATCGTCCAAGTTCTTTAAAGACACCCTCTCCACTCAGAATCGAGGAAGTCCGTCCTGAAGATAATGGATCCAGTGACCCATGCACAGACTCTGTGACCGAGAGAGAAACCGCTGATGTTGGGAGTGGCTTGACTAGCGGAGTTAGAAGCAAAAGTTCCTCGTCTGCCTCAATCACATTGGACAACGGAAGTAAATTATTCTTATCTCTCATCACTGTGATAGAAGAGTTGTAGGCCCGGGTGGAAAGGTTGGTATGCGAGGGTTGCATCCGTGTAAGCGAAGAAAGCCCCGGAGGGTTCAGTGCCTGTTCCCACGAAGTACACCGTGCCTTCAAATCTAAAACGCGACGCAACGATTGTTCGATTCGCTGACGGCCGATGATACCGTTCTCCACGCCAAGTTTCAACCCGTTGATGGCTTCTTGCTGGACCGGGAATGACCGACATAAGAGGATGACATCGCAGCCGGCGTTCTTTGCCATCACTGTGCCACCTCCTACTCCAATGTTATGTGTGAGCGCCTCCATCTCCAAGCATTCGGAAACGACCACCCCTTGAAACTGGAGATCTTTTCTTAGGAGCTCGTCAACAACCTGATCGCTCAAGCAGGCGTGCATCACGTTCATCCCAGCGGATGACAATGAGACACCTCCCACCATCATAGCGTCCAGGCCCTGACTTATAGCGTTGCGAAAGGGTACAAGTGCGCTGAGACTGAGTTGCTCCAGGGATTCCGTAATAATTGGGACATCTGTCTGGGAGCCGAGAAATTCCAAATTACCATAGGATGGAAAGTGCTTTCCACAGGTTACTAAACCTGCTTCTTGATATCCCCTCATAAACTGGACACCATATTGAGACGCCTCTTGGGGATCATCCCCGGCGGTACGAACGCCTAACGGTTGATTGCGCACATTGGTCAAAACATCCAAAACGGGTCCTAAGATCCAATTGACCCCAACGGCTTTCAGCTCTTGTGCTGTCGCGACAGCTACCTCGTGGGCTAAAGATTTGGATCCCGTGGCTGCAATGCCCATGGTACTAGGGAATTGGCGAATATATATCTCATCATATAAACTGTTGACACCACCATTCTCCTGGTCCAAGGCGATTAGTAAAGGAACGGGATGGCCTGCATCACGCGCAATGGTCTGTAATTCCAGAACCAATCTGGTTGCATCCTCGGCCGCTGTAAACGTGTCAGTGTCTGTCCAAGTTACTGGTGATGGGAGGGCCCCTATAAAAAGATACATTTTAGATTTTTAGCAGATAACAACACGGCACCCAAGTGGTAATTCTCAATGAGTGTCCGGATCTGTGGATTGACCGAAGTTCCATCAAAGCCCATCATAAAGAGCTGACCCATCTGCCTGTGCCATGTCAGCGCGCCCGAGGTGTTAGATTTCCTAAAATGGAAATAGTCTAGAGGACCCTTATCCCCAGATTGACAACTAGGTTCCACAGTGAAGGGAGATAGATAGCCCGACAGGTAGATTTGGAGGGGGGACGGAGCGCGAGCATTGACGCCGATGACGGGGGATGAGCCAAGCGAAAAGGGAGATCGACATACCTATCTCGGTCCTCCCAGCCCGGGGGCAGCATCTCCTCTTTCCGGGCCATAGCCGGAGGAGGAATGCCTGCAGCGGCCCAGAGAGGTAGGATGCAGAGGGTGCAGTGTCGGGAGATCCAAGGTGTGGACACCGTAAACGTCTGACAGGTAAGAAATATGAAGCCAGTGCACGCGGGCGTAGTCAGGTGACAAGGGAAAAGGGTTGCAGGAGTCAAAAGTCGGACCTCGGGAGCTTCCAACGTTTGTCTTCCAAGGTTTTCCCCCAGAGCCGCAAATGTCGGGGAAGAATTGGGACTAGAGAGATAAGGAGATAGGAGCTCAGCGTTCCCGTTAGAGTCACGGGGTATCTTGGCATATTCTACGGAGTATATTGTGAGCATATGTTGTCCATATGTTGTAGGTGTGTATAATTTATATTTAGATCAAGTACATTTAGTATTAAAGGTATACCCATCTCATATGGGAGATAGCCAAGATACATCTGTAGTTTCTGTATTGATATATTGTACATACAAATTAACTAACGTTCCAAGGTTAACTGTATAACTAGGTAACTAGTTAGTTAGTAAATAGTAACGTTCATCCCAAAATGGCAATCATGTGATCTGTATGTAACCGTAATCTGGATCCCTTCCCGATCACGTGCCATACATACCAATACCAACACTAATACCGGGGCGGCTACGATGCTACCTCAATCCCACACAGGGTTGCAATGGGCACTCTATTTCAATGTTCTCCAGCCTGTTTTACCGACTTCACCGGATGCAACTCCTACACTTCTCAAATGAAACCTTTGGACCACCATGTGCCCTATGGAGCTCAACAATCCAATCAGAATCCCTCTCTCTTTCTATTTTTTTCCGGCATCGCACTTTTGGTTTGATTGTTGGGCCACATGGAATACATCCGAGTGGACCTATGATAGAAACCGTGGAATCGGCCGCTCTACAGTCCCTATCTGAGATCCAGTCATAGAAGGCTTTCTCTCTTATACGACCTTCTCTTTTGTCGCTGTACACTCCACCGAGATTGTAACCCATATGGTTCCTTTTCCCTGTTCTCTTTTCTTTCCCTTAGATACCAGCTTTCTCCTTCCCTTCCTTTCTTCTTCTCCCATACTTCTTAGCTTTACTCAATTCCACTGACGTAATTATGTGCGTGACATCTTCTGACATCTTCTATACATCACATTCCACACTGCTAACCTGCTTCTTGATATAGGCGTGTCATTATCAGAGAAGATCCTCGTGAGGTGTCTGTGTATATTGCAGACTACATTATCAGTAAGCTGAAGCCCAAATCCTTATGATGATGCGCATAAACCATGAGACTCAACTCTCTCATCTAAGGCCGCATCAAGTCGTTCAATCCAACCCCCGAGCACCCGTTCGTGCTTGGTGTGCCTACTGGTAGTAGCCCTGAGCTCATCTACAAGATCCTCGTGCAGCGTCATCGCGCCGGCGAGATCTCTTTCAAGAATGTCGTGACTTTCAACATGGTATGCGCAACAACAATCACGGAGAAAACGATCCACTGACTCCTAAATATAGGATGAATATGTTGGCCTGCCTCGCGATCACCCCGAGTCCTACCACAGCTTCATGTACAAGCACTTCTTCTCTCACGTGGACATCCCACCGCAGAACATTAACATCCTGGATGGTACTGCGACCGATCTTGCAGCCGAGTGTGCATCGTTCGAAGCACGGATCGCCCGCTATGGTGGCATCGAGCTCTTCCTAGGTGGAGTGGGACCAGACGGCCACATCGCCTTTAACGAGCCGGGCTCCTCGCTGAGCAGCCGCACACGCGTCAAGACACTAGCCTACGACACTATCCTGGCAAACTCCCGCTTCTTCGGCGGTGATACGGACAAGGTGCCGCGCATGGCTATGACCGTTGGTATTCAGACCATCATGGATTCCCGGGAAGTGGTGATTGTAGCCACTGGGGCGCATAAGGCTTTTGCCGTGCAGAAGGGCCTGGAGGATGGCGTGAACCACATGTGGACCCTCTCCGCTCTGCAGCTGCACCAGCACCCGCTTATCGTCTGCGATCGTGACGCCACTCTTGAACTCAAGGTCAAGACCGTGCGGTACTTCGAATCAATCGAGCAGGCCGGTACCGATGCCCGCACCCAGGGTCCGGCTCTCGTTTACCGTCCTCGGACTTACGTCCCGGCCCCACTACCCACCAAGACACCCAGGTCCCAGCAGCCTACTCCCGATGGCACACCCGAGAAGGTGCCCAAAGATCTCCGTATCAACACTGAGCTGCAACGTCGCGCACTGGAGGAAGAGGAGCTCACTCCGGACAGCATGTCCTCGCGCCTGGTCGACTCGGCCATTGGCGGTATCGACGGTGCGC
Organism: Penicillium italicum; assembly: GCA_002116305.1. Classification (NCBI taxonomy): domain Eukaryota; kingdom Fungi; phylum Ascomycota; class Eurotiomycetes; order Eurotiales; family Aspergillaceae; genus Penicillium; species Penicillium italicum. Next base: position 400,188 of record KZ108155.1, on the reverse strand, counting down.
TGAAGAGCGACCTTATCTTTGACCGCATGGGCACTAGGATTACCACACTCTGATGGTGAACACCTCTCAAATTTGTGGCATTTTCATCGGGGGGGTTTCTTTTCGGTTCAATTTTTTTAATGGAGGAACGGAAATATGGGTTCTGCCTTTGCAAATCTTATCTGCATGGTCTCTTTTCACTGCTTTGGCTTACAAGATCCATAGGTGTTTTCTAAGGAGTTTCGCTGGTCATTTCGATTATTTCCGACTTGATAGATTCGATGCGTTTTCTAGGAGTCAAGTGATCTTATCGAAGATTTTAGCTATGGATAATTCAAGCCGTGTACAATAAATTTCAATATTCAAACTTATGCGTTCTTGCGTAGCGTGATGTCTCATTTAGTGTATACATGCCGAGAGTGCTGGGAGCTTGTCGGTACCTTTCTAGACCTTCCGAATGTAAATATGTATAAATGCAGGAGTACCAGTATGAGAATAGAGAGCTGGAACAATACTTTTTTAAATTGTGACACTCAAATTGTTCTATATTTTGCATTTTTTTTGGCTCCTTGCTTTTTGAGTCGTACATTGTATGAGATATCAACATTATAACTTGGCGAAGACACTGGCCACAGCACCGCTCATATCAACCAGAGTGCTCTTGTTCTGCAGCCAAGCCTCAATACCGCGACGACCATTCTCCACGCCCAGACCGCTCTTCTTCCAGCCACCGACGGCCATCTCAGCAGGGCTCTCGCCCCACGAGTTCACCCAGGTAATACCAGCCTGCAGCTGGTCAATGAGGCGGTGAGCCAGGTTCAAGTCCTTAGTGAAGACACCAGCAGCAAGACCAAGCTCAGAGGTGTTAGCACGTTGTACGGCCTCCTCGATGGTGTCATAGTACAGGATGGACATAACGGGGCCGAAGATCTCCTCCTTAACGATTTTCATGGAGTCAGTGCAGTCGGTGAAGACGGTCGGCTGGACCCAGAAACCGGCCTGCAGGTCCTTGGGAACTGAGGGCTTCTCGACACCGCCACAGAGCAGGGTGGCGCGGTCAGACTCGATACCATGGCGAATGTATTCAATGACCTTGTCGTAGTGAACCTTGGAGCTGAGAGGACCGAAGTTGGTCTGCTCGTCAAAGAGCGGGCCAGCCCGCACATATTGGATCTTCTCGAGCAGACTCTTCTCGAAAGCAGCCTTCATGGTGCGCGGGACGAACACCCGGGTGCCGTTGGTGCAAACCTGACCCGTGCTGTAGAAGTTGGCCATCATGGCGCCGTCCACGGCGCTCTCCAGCTCAACGTCCGGGCAGACAATCAAGGGGCTCTTGCCGCCCAACTCCATGGTCACGTATTTCATGCCGCCCGAGGCGGCGGCTGCGACCTTCATACCAGTTGCCACTTGACCGGTGAAGGAGACCTTGGCGATCAGTGGATGGCTAGTCAGGTAGGCACCGACATCACCGGCACCGTTGATCACGTTGAAAACACCGTCAGGAACGCCGGCCTCGGTGTAGATTTCTGCGAGGGTCTGGCCATGAAGCGGGGTGTATTCACTGGCCTTGTAGACCATTGTGTTGCCAGCAGCCAAACAGGCAGCGGATTTCCAGAGGGCACTAGAAATCTCTAGGTCAGCTTTATTTTTCTCCGTTGCAAACGCAGGAAGAACTTACATCTGGATGGGGTAGTTCCAAGCACCAATGCCGGCACACACTCCTAAAGGGGCCTTCTTAGTGTATACCCAGGCATCCTCGCGGAGTTGAGTAGTCTCGCCATTGAGACCACCGCCACCAATGAAGTTGGCATAGTACTCCAAAACATCGGCACCAGTGATGACGTCGACGGTGCTAGTCTCAGTAAAGGCCTTGCCGGAGTCCAAAGTCTCGATGCGTGCAATTTCATCGTTCCGTTCCCGTAGCAGGGCAGCAGCTTTTTGAAGAATTCGGGCACGAGCAAGCAGTGGGGTCTGCGCCCACGAAGGGAATGCATGATCGGCAGCAGTAATGGCGGCATCGACGTCCGCATTGGAGGCAATTTGAATGTCGGCTAACGGAGTTGCAGTGGCGGGATTGATAGTCTGGAATGACTTTCCAGAGGTCGCAGCTTGGACCTTGCCATTGTAATAGAGCTGACGAGTTGGGAAGGGGAGGGCCATGATGGGTCAGATATGTGTGAATTATCTACGGAGTATGTACAACATCGAGGTTATATATGAGAGATGGGGGAATCAAAAGATAAGAGAAGTGACATCACCCACCGCCTTCTAATTTCACCGAAAAAAAACGAAAAGAAAAAGAAAAAAAAAAGAAAAAAACGGGCTTATCTTGGATCCAGTAAGATTAAGTAAGTACTTGGTACTCCACCATCCCGCATATTCAATACGTAAAAGCCAAGTACTGAGTACGCCATCCGGTCAGCGGCTGAAGGTGGCTGAAAGATGGCTGAAAGATGGCTGGACAAACACTCCGTATTTAGCAGTTCGGCGCGGGGTTAGCTTCAACTTGATTCCTGTACTTCTCTTTATGACTCGTCCCCGGGAATTTCATACTAAGAAAAGCACCTCTTTTAGCCATAACCTCGGGAACTCCGAAAATTTACATACTCTCTATCTATCACTTCTTGAAACTAACATCGGAAGGGGAATTCCTATCCTGACCAGATCTCCTCTTTTTCTCATCCTAGAAGATATGCCGATAATGGCCGTTAAGAGTCGGGTCTTATTATCCGGACCATCCATGGATGTCTGACTTCTCTCCACTTCATAGTGATCACCACCACTCAGAGGCCTCTAAAGGTTCGCCGAGTCTAACGAAAAAAAAAAGAAAAAAAAAAAAAAATGAAAAGAGGATGAAGGTGGTTTATCACCAGAGATTGGACCCAAGGCCTTTCTCCGATCAGACCACCTCCCCCAAACAGCTTACTGGAAAATTCTCTCTTAGATCTCCAATTTTCTCTCCAATCTTCTCCTCACCACATTGGCCTTTGTCTATTCCCCGTATTCAAACATGGCCACCACTAACGAAATCCCCGCCCTCGATGTTAACAGCTACGACTACATTGTCGTTGGTGGCGGTACTGCCGGCTGTGTGATCGCGGCACGCCTGGCTGAGTACCTCCCCAACAAGCGTACGCTGGTTATTGAGGGAGGTCCCAGTGATTTCATGGATGACCGAGTTTTGAACCTGAAGGAATGGCTCAGCCTGCTCGGAGGAGAACTTGACTACGATTACGGTACCACCGAGCAACCCATGGGTAAGACACTATTTTCCTGAATTCCTAAAATTTTTAATAAGCTTGTGCTGACTATCCCCGCAGGTAACAGTCATATCCGTCACTCCCGCGCCAAGGTCCTGGGTGGTTGCTCTAGCCATAACACTCTCATCTCTTTCCGTCCCTTCGAGTATGATTGCCGTCAATGGGTGTCCAAGGGCTGCAAGGGCTGGGACTTCGAGACCTTCACCCGCATCATTGATAACCTGCGCAACACTATCCAGCCGGTGCATGCCCGCCACCGCAACCAGCTGTGCAAGGACTGGATCCAGGCCTGCTCCAGCGCCATGAACATCCCTGTCATTGAGAACTTCAACGATGACATTCGCAAGACCGGTGAGCTGACTGAGGGTGTGGGCTTCTTCAACATCTCCTACAACCCCGATGATGGCCGCCGCAGCAGTGCCAGTGTCGCCTACATCCACCCCATTCTCCGCGGTGATGAGAAGCGTCCTAACTTGACCATTCTCACCAACGCTTGGGTGAACAAGGTTAACATTGAGGGTGATATCGTGACCGGCGTTGATGTTACTCTACAGTCCGGTCTCAGGCACACTTTACGTGCCAAGAAGGAGACCGTTCTGTGTGCCGGAGCTGTCGACACCCCTCGCCTCATGATGCTCTCCGGTCTTGGTCCCCGTGAGCAGCTGTCCGCACTTGGCATTCCCGTTGTGAAGGATCTCCCCGGTGTTGGCGAGAACCTGCTCGACCACCCCGAGAGTATCATCATGTGGGAGCTCAACAGCCCCGTGGATCACAACATGACCACCATGGACTCCGACGCTGGTATCTTCTTGCGCCGCGAGCTGCCCGACGCCGCTGGATTCGACGGCAAGATCGCCGACGTGATGATGCACTGCTACCAGATTCCGTTTACCCTAAACACCACTCGTCTTGGCTACGACGAACCCGTGAACGCTTTCTGCATGACCCCCAACATTCCCCGCCCCCGCTCCCGCGGTCGTCTCTTCTTGACCTCTGCCGACCCTTCCGTGAAGCCCTCGCTGGACTTCCGCTATTTCACCGACCCCGAGGGCTACGATGCTGCCACCATCGTCGCGGGTCTCAAGGCCGCTCGTGAGATTGCCAAGCAGTCTCCCTTCAAGGAGTGGATCAAGCGCGAGGTTGCCCCCGGCCCCAAGGTGCAGACTGATGAGGAGCTATCCGAGTACGGCCGTCGTGTCGCCCACACTGTGTACCACCCCGCTGGTACTACCAAGATGGGCAACGTTGCCACCGACCCCATGGCAGTTGTGGACCCCACCCTGAAGGTCCGCGGCCTGAAGGGCATTCGTATCGCCGATGCCGGTGTCTTCCCTGATATGCCTAGCATCAACCCCATGCTGACGGTCCTGGCCATTGGTGAGCGTGCCGCCGAGCTGATTGCTGGCGAGGCCGGTTGGTCTCGCAACCAGCCCCGTCTGTAAAGCAGGGGCTTACTGCGCTTCAAAGGTCTGATGTACATGTAAAAGTTACTCCTTCATTTTGGTCTTGTTTTGGTTTTATTATAGCATGTGAGCGAGCGGCGCACAGCTCTGTCAGAGTGGCGGATCGTCATTGAATGCGGGCATCTTTCCGAGTCTGGTTCTCCCCAGCGTCTGCGAGACAGACCTGTGATTTTTTATTTATTTATCTGACACATATACAATCTATGAATACACTTGATATCCGGAGCTTAAGTCTCTTGTTAAAACATTTGAAAATTGAAAATCTAAACAACATAATTCGAACTGAAGATGGAGCTGGCACTATGACCATGCGCTTGCATTATATGCTCAATGCAAAACCACAACCTCCAAACGCCTGTAACCAAGATGAAAGAGCTGTTGCATACATGACTGGAGTAAAGCCAAAGAATCCCCGAAAATAAACAGATCGCATCCATCATACCGCCACTGTGGCAGCCTTGTCAGTGTCGTGGATCTTAGCACCCAGCTTCCACACCTGGTCAACTGTCAAGACTGGCCCAGTGAAGGGGTCCTCACTCTCACCCAATATGATGAGATCGGCATCAGCACCGCTTTCCAACGACCCCTTCACACCCTCCAAGCCAAGCAGACGCGCCGGCGCAGCAGTGACAGCATTGATAGCTGCAGCCGTCGACGCACCCGACCAACGACGAAAGTTGTTCACACACTCGATAAGGGTAGCCGAAGACCCAGCAATCTTATCAGAGCCTTCCAGCGTCAACCGCGCACCGGTCTTGACGATTCGTTCCCCATTCGTCCACTCATAGACACCGTCTGGCAGACCACACAGACGCATAGCATCGGTAACCAAGATCAACCCATCCGGGTGCGCATTGTACGCGATCTTGATGGAAGTGGGATGCAAATGAATGCCGTCGGCGATCACACCGTAGAACGGCCTGCGCCGCTCACTCTGACCCAGCAGACCGAAGACACCTGGGTTGCGGTGGTAGAAGGGCCGCATGGCGTTGAATAGGTGGGTGATCATGCGAGCACCGTTGTGTGTGGCTGCGACAGCCTGCTCGTATGTTGCGTCGGAATGACCGATTGAGTAGATGATATTGCTCTTGGCGATTTCAGGAATGTGGGCCATCATGTTGCCGACTTCGGGAGCGGCTGTGATCATCTTGATTGGGCTGGCATTGCCCATATTGTCGGCGCCGTAGCAGTAGATGAGGTCGTCGAAGGTTTCCGCGGCGCGCAGCACTTCGGGCTTGTGGATGCCGTTGCGGCTGGGGCTGATGAAGGGGCCTTCGGCATGTGCACCTAGTGACTCGGCACCGTCTTGGGGTGTGTGGGTTCCTGCTGTTGGGCCGAGGGAGGGGAGGACCTGAAAGAATCGAGAGATTAATTTCTTTTTTTTTGTTTTGTGATTTTGGGGGGGTGGGTCAAGTTGCTTGAGCAGCACTTTGCGCTTTGCTTACCTTCCAGTATACCTCGGGGGTGGAGCTCACGAGCGTCGGTAGGTAGGAAGTAACACCGGTTCGGGCCAATCCACGATTCACCATGCGTAAACCCTCATCGTATTTCTCCTTTGTCTCACAGGGTACGGAGAAATCAAAGCCATGAGCACCGTTCAACTGGACATCGATCATGCCTGGGGCAATGATACGACCACCAAGGTCGATGATCTCGTCGGGGGACAGGTGCAATCCATAGAAAGCCTCTTGATCCTTCAGGATCTTTCCTGTCAGAGAGTCAATCCAGAGATCTTGTTCGACCAAGTTCAAGCCGCACACCAGGCGACAGTTGGTGAACTTGGTAATGCGCGGGGTAGAAGTCTTGCCCGGCATTGTAGGAAATGTTATCAGATCAGATCGAAGAAGAAAAGCGAAGAAGAGGGGGAGAACTCCAGTACATAAAAGATCCAGGCGAGGCACAATGATGTAACAGTAGACTGAGTGACATTCGGCATGCCGATGTGGTATACAATTTAGCGTATAGTGTATTATAGTATACTATAGTGTACTATCGTGTCCACTATAGAGATTGTACTAGTGTTGTAATTTTGCATAGTTCCATACAGATTTAATACATATTCGATACAACTTAAATACAGATTAAATACAAATCTAACACTCCTGTAAATAACAAACCCCCGTCTGACAATACCGTATCAACGTCCCATGCGACATACCCGCATGCGGGTTCTTCAAAATGCAACATCTCTCTTTCCGTCACATTGCAGATTGAACCTCTTTTTCAGGTTTTCCCCTAACTTCTTCAGATGGCTCCATCTTTTCTTACTTCCAAGGTTCCCCCAATCAACTGATATCGTCGAAAAAGAACAAAAATGGATCCCCAAGATAAGCCAAGTCGTATGAGCTGGTTAGATTAGTTGAGTCCACGGAGACTAAACATTGAGTCTACTAAAAAAGCCTTAGCTTCGTTCTTCAAAAAAGTCCCTTGTCCTATTTCAGAATCTTGGCAAAGAGATCGATCTACTTCGTACATTCTTCGCCATTCTTCAGGTTGTTTTTTTCACGTGGAGAACATTCCTGGAGCCCCTTGGCTCGCTTGTTGATTTCTACTATTTTTGTTCTTCCTCGGCCCCTGTAGATTTTGTTTCCTACAACCATGACTGAACCAGACAAACAAGAAAAAGAGAAGCAGACGGAGAGGCCAACAGAACAATATGCCTCGATGTCTGCCTCGATGTCTACTCCGCAGGATCCAGAGTCAGGTAAGGACCAAGCGGTAATAGGCCCTGCATGGATGTACAAGTCACTATTCAAGATTGGCAAATGGGAGGCTCCTTACTTTGCCTCACCAGAGATGCAACTATATCTGGTGTCATTTGTCTGCTTTTTATGTCCCGGAATGTTCAACGCCGTCAGTGGTCTCGGTGGCGGCGGTCAAGTCGACACCCACGATGTGAACAACGCCAACACTGCACTATACAGTACCTTTGCAGTAGTCGGTTTCTTCGCCGGCTCCATTGCCAATCGCATTGGTCTGCGGCTCACCCTCTCCTTGGGTGGATTCGGGTACTTCCTCTACGTTGCCTCGCTCCTCTCATACAATATCAATCAAAATGCGGGCTTTCTTATTTTCGCCGGAGCCCTGCTCGGTGTCTGTGCTGGTCTGCTGTGGTGTGCGCAGGGTGCGGTCATGTTGAGTTATCCACATGAGCATGAAAAGGGAAAGTACATTGCTATCTTCTGGGTGATTTTCAATTTGGGTGGTGTCATTGGTAGCTTGGTATGTTTATTTGCACACCTGGAATTCCCCCTTCAGAACAATTCACTAATATCAACAGGTCCCTCTCGGCCAAAACATGCACTCGACCGCCGGCAACGTCAACAATGGCACGTATATTGCCTTCCTTGTTCTAATGGCCATTGGCTTTGTTCTGTGCTGGTGTCTCGTCGATTCCAAGCACGTCCAGCGCAAGGACGGCTCACGCGTGATTGTGATCAAGAACCCGACCTGGAAGTCCGAGTTTTTGGGTCTTTGGGAGACACTCATCCACGATTCCTACATTGTCCTGATGTTCCCCATGTTCCTGGCCAGCAACTGGTTCTACGCATACCACTTCAATGCAGTCAATCTCGCCTATTTCAATGTTCGTACTCGAGCCCTGAACAGTCTTCTGTACTGGCTGATGCAGATGGTGGGTGCATTCATCTTCGGCAAGTTGTTGGATTTGAAGGGCTTTTCGCGTCCGTGGCGCGCCAAGCTCAACTTTGGTGTTCTGCTCGCTGTCACCATGGGCATCTGGGGTGGAGGATATGCATTCCAGAAGCGCTATACCCGGGAAACTAAGGGTCTTCACACGGATTTTACCGACAGCGGCTACACCGGACCCATGTTCCTGTACATGTTCTACGGATTCTACGATGCTGCTTTCCAGACCTGCACTTATTGGTACATGGGTTCCCTCTCCAATAACAGCCGCAAGTTAGCCAACTTTGCTGGTTTCTACAAGGGCATCCAGTCTGCTGGCGCCGCCGGAATGTGGAGGTAAGCAACCCCCTACTCTTTTCTTTTCTCTCCCATTTCCGTATCTAACAAATGCTCAGCCTGGATGCAAAGGAGACTGCATACATGACCGAATTCGCCTCTTGTTGGGGTATGCTGGTCGGTAGTATGCTTGTTGCCTCACCTGTGATTTTCTTCAAGATCAAGGACAGCACTGCCGTCGAGGACGATCTGCGATTCTCCGATGAGACCGCCGCCGAAGTCCTGGGCCACACCAATGAAATGTCTGAGGTGGATAAGCCTCACACAGAAAATCACACTCCTACCGAGACTCTCCGCGATTCTCACGAGGAGAGTATCACCAAAGAATGAATTCTCGGCGAGGGATCCAATAATTCCTACCGATGAGATGTATCAACACGCGGTCAATACTTGTTTTAATCACCTTCTTCAATCACCTTCTTTATTCTCACTACAGTGTGACGAAATACCTGCATTTACGAGGCGTGTCCGTTTTTATTACTCGGGAAAATCCCAGGCCACAACTGCGCCATGGGTCATGGAAGATCATATCCAGCGAATACTTTGATGTCAGTCAATTCCGTTTTCTTCGATGATCTTGTATATTATTCAGGGTGGCTGGGTGGCCGTTCTTTCTAGACGCCAGGGGCACTCATTTGGGGTATGCTTTAGGTCTGCTATCGTTATGGGGATGGTTGTTCATCTAAATGTGTACAAAGTGTAATGTCTCAACCCACAGTGTTATTGAATATTATCAATATCCAATCTGCTCCACCCATGGACCTCTTATCAAAGCAACTCATAAAACCTAGAAGCCTTCGTAGCCGTAGGCAACGGCACCGAAGACTGGGTATGAGTCGCCGACTTGGGCCCAGTCGAGCCGGAATCTTGCTTCAACTTCTTTTCTCCCTGGGGCAATTCCCATCCATTCAGTGTCCGATTAAACAGCTGCAAGGCAGCCACTGGCTGATAGTACGGCACCTCATGACCAGCCTCATAGACACGGGTGAAAGAGAAATTACCATATTCCCTCGTCTCACCGTACTCGACACCATCGACGAGGAAGGGTGCATAGCCCGCCTTCTGGAACTCCTTGCTATGATGGTACTTTGCCGCGAGGGAGATGGCCTGGCCGCCGAACCAGTTGCAGATATAATCTGCGTCGCCGTAGATGAGGGCGACACGGACGGGGCGAGAAAGGATGTCTTCCAAGTCCTCGAGGAAGTTGGGCCAGACGAAGTCGCCAGTTTGTTGGAAGGCGAAATAGACTTCGTCGTTGGATTGCGTGTAGTTTAGGTCAACACCCAGAGCGTTCATTACCGAGTCTTTGGCGAGATAGTTTATGTAGTAGCCTTCTGGGGTTGGGTCGTCGCTCGGATGGCGGATATCGTAGGAGCCTCGGCCGCTGAAGGCGTAGTAGGGGCTCTCTGGGTTGGTGATTTTTTATTAGTTATTTTGGTAGATGGGTATAGATAAGTATATAGGTAGGGTCTACATACCGACGTTATCCCGACACATGTTGGCTGCCTCGGTGCAAAGCGCGAGGTCAGATACTGAGGTGCGGTTTGTAAGCTTGCAAGTTGCGATTTGGTCCTGGCAGCCGTTTGGCATTTCATTGGCGAATTTCATGTAGTTGTAAACTGTATCATTGACCTATGTTATTTGTCAGTGTGAAACTATATCATGGTACCTTTGAAGACTTACAGCCTTGATTCCATAGGTGTTGTTCACGGCAAATTCAGGGTAGTGCTTGGCTTGAATCCCTTCATCGATGATACCATTGATGATACCCAAGGTGTTGAAGTCGAGTTGAATCCCATCCTTGGTTCCATTGGCAATCTTGAGGTTCTCTTCATAGAAGTGATCGAAGAACTGCCAGTGTTAGAAATTTAGTGAAGGAAGCGCAAATCAGAAAGGCAATTGACTTACGGCAGGGCCATAATGTCTGAAAGAAGTCAGTAATGATGCATCAAGAGAGATTTCAAAAGTAGAGCGAACTCACCCTCCATAGCTTTCGGTCCACAAATTAAAGCTCTTCGACTTGATCTTCGAGTCCAGCTTGGGGAGTCCACCTAGGAATCCCTGCAGAACTTCCCAGGTAGCTTTGGCAGCGAGTGCAGTCGTATCAATTGCGGTGGCGTTGATGACTGGATAGCGACCATCGATGCCTGCAAAGGACGGGTCTTCATATGAACCCGTGATAGGGTTGAGGGTGCCGGCTGCTTTCTCGGCGTAGGAGAAACCTGTAATTATGTTAGTTGGATATTTAGAACGAGAAAAGAGAATCGAAAGCTATTCATACCAACACCCAGTGGCTGAGAGAGGAATAGCATGTTTGAGACCTCAGTCCACGAGTTCTTGTTAATATAAGATTCATTATTCTTGTTGACACCACAGGGACCCAATTCCTCGAACAATCCAATTAAGGAGTCACTGCCCGGTCCACCATTTAACCACAAGGTGATTGGCGCATTTTTGGGGTCATGGCGAGCCTCGAAGAACCAAAAGAAAGTGTGCTCTGTGGGTGAAAGGTCCACATAACCCGCATAAGAGTTGACACCCGGGGTAGTTTCACAAACCCCTTCTTTGCCAGGCTCTTTGTAGCGAATAGTGACATTATTAGCCGTCTTGATAGTCTTGACGCCAGTTGGGTGCTCGGGTAGCTGGCGGCGGAAGAGGGCCTCTAAGCCCTCTAAGCCATCGTCCGATGACACTGCGAGCGCCGCCACAGCGGGTAGGGGGAGAAACGCATAATGGGCTGTTCCAGGTTGGGGGTATGGGTTACGGGGGGGGGGGGGGGCTTGCGGGGATACTTGTAGTCTCAGAAGAGGGGAAATAAACTAGTAACCGTACTCCGTACACGGTAAGGGGTTCACGCAATCAATTTTGGGAAAAGGTGATATGCAAAAGGAATATTAAATCGATCTCCGTGGGAGCTCCGGGGAAGGTAGTATCTTATTTAGGGGAAAAGAGTCAAAGATCCACTAATGGAGGTTCAGTCATTCGACTGAGTTGGACGTTGGGCGTTGGGAAACAAAGATCGACAGCGGTAGATTGTACCTTGGGAGGCCGTGTCTAATCAAAGAACAGGGATTGACTGCCAAGAGCGATAGGCTCCAAAGTGACAAGGGTGTCCCCCCTTTGGTAAAGAAGAATTATTTTGACGTGGCTGCGTTTAAGAAATTTAAGAAATATGTGGAATGCTACTCCGTACTCCGTATATTGTAATAATGTTAGACATATGTTAGACATATGTTGATGGCGCCAGATAAAAGTGGTATCACCTGCACTGGTAATCGGAATATGCCTCGAACACCGGGTATAGGGTTCTTACAATAGTCCAGTAACAGCCAATTCACACGATTATCGATAACGCTTAGAGCCATGGTGATAGAGTCTCGGTCATACCAATATAGTCTCCAAGGGTGAGTTCAATGTTGTAGGTTGAGATGGACCTGGGAAGTAATTGCTGTGATCATGCTATTGCGAAGGAAATAGCCCATATGCTTTAAATAGAGGGTCAGACTGTGTATTGGAGTCACATTAAGCAATTTTTATATGAAGCTGACAAACTGAGACACTTATCTGATGTATTGAGTGCCAGGTTTTTTACAAAAAAAAAAGAGTGCGGTCAATTCAAAATACGAAAGATGGGGAAGATAAGACAGAAGAGGAGAGGCCCGTTGTATGCAAACCAATCAAACAGTCTAGTTGACAAAATGAGCAAATGAAACAAACAGAGCATACAGTGTAAATCAAACAAACGAAGCTGTGTATGTGTACAACTGATCCATGAATGTATAACTCTGTGTAGTCACAATGCCACCGCAAGGCTATCACAAACTGCCCTAATATCAGGCTGTGTTTGTTACATTTCATTCTAATGATTGAAAGATGTCTCTCTAGTATAGTTAAGTACTTTGTTAGATCATATGTTTTAAGTACGCGGAGTTTGTGCTCAAGGGAGAAAACCCCCGGAACTAAATCCGGAAAAACCATTGATCCGAAATTAAGTGCCGTGGTGACTCCCCGATCGTCCCAGTCCAGATTGGATTCATTTCCACGATGCATGCATGGATGATTATTGGCTAATTCAATGTGTCAAGGTGGGAATAAGTGGAAACATGCCAAACAAAAGACGTCGAAGCCCCTAGCTACACGTAATAACAGCCCCATAATAAAGTCAAGGACCAAAAAAAGATTGAAATTAGTAGTCATTTCCACTGGCGTCTTCTCCGATATTCTTTGTTGAAAGGGGTCATGAGTTTGTTTACTCTCTTTCCCTCCCTGTTTACATGTCTGGAGGTAGTTTCACCAGTGAAACACAGTCTAGGGCAGACATCAGAGTATTCAGAGTAAGTCAGATCCACTTCTATTGATTTCCTCTATCTCTCTGATCCGATATAAAGTAAAACCTTGCATGATTCCCGAGACCAGCCATCTCCAGTCCAGCCCATCTTCACCATGACTAAAGCCACTTTGGGCTGGTTGCAATTGTGATTTTATAAATGGATAGGGGCACACTATATCAAGTCGTCAACCAAAAAAAAAAAAACATTGTTCAATTTGCAGCCCGGAAGTTCTTATATCCAAAGGGTGCAATCTCGACTTTGGAGACTGTCTACATTGTATACTTCAGACATCGACCGTGCGCGTGTGATAGATCACAATGTATTCTACAGAGACTCCCGTTCACACGCCCAAGGATCTCGATAATGAGCAACCAGTCACCCAGAGAACATCCGCTCCTTATCCATCTCATCCCATTCCCCAGCTCCAGGGCCCGTTTGAAGAGTCAATCGTGGAAACGACCGATGGTTCAGCAACGAAATGGGTCGTGGACATTGACGCGCAAACACGGCGGCGCGATCTATTAGAGAATGATGAATACGAGCGGCTTTGTGGGCGAAAATGGCGCCAAAGAGCCTGTGAAAAGTGGGAACGCAATACTCCATCAAGTATGTGATCAATTTGAATTAACTCAACCATACAGATATCATCCGTTTTGGAAATTGGTTTCCCAAATGATCTTTGGCGTTCACCTCCTAGCCAAGAGCCTAGCAAAATCCGAAGCCTCGGTGATGAAAATTTTACAGAAACATGTCAATGAATTGGATGGTTTTTTGGAAAGGACCAACGAAGACTTTTTGATCGTCCGACTAGACGTTCGCACTCGAATTCAGTATCTCAGTCTACCACTGGGAAACCTCGATGTCTTCGATGAGATGCTGGAAGACCGGAATTTCCGGCTATCAGTTGTCTCCTATAATGATCAGATCGAACATTCTATTGACAGATTCACCCTTGCTATCACAGACTCCCTCAAGGACCTACAAAAGGCAAAGGAGGCCTTGGGTGCACTGTGGTTCTACTTCCGCAAACTTACAGACGAGGGTTGCTTCAAGTCCGAGAGCCTCAGAGCTTTTCATCAGGCCATGGTGGACAATGTGGAGGGCTGGATTGTCGCGCTCTCAAAACTTCGTCGACGGGGCACTGCTCTTCAAAAGGCCCTGACTCAACTTGGCTTGGCGACTACGGAAATGCAACGACGGGTGGGGATAGCGAGTAGAAAGGATGTGGTGAGTTCACAGGCCTTGATTCCTATTCCAGCGCTAATTATCACAGCGATCGTTTATTAAACATACCAGTAAGGTTGCAGATCGAAACAAGTCGGGCAAACAAAGACTCTTTGATCGAGCACGGCCGGTATCAGAAAAACCTCTTCCTCACGATCCATTATCGAAGCCAAAGAGGACACCAACGGCTTCCAAGCAGTTTGAGAGTCCTGCGGCAGCTAAAAATCCACCTCGCATCCCTATGGACCAACCCATCCCGAGCGATGGCATTCGGCGCAGGATCATGAGTCGGACCAAATCGTGCAGTGCTCTTATAGCAGAAGCCGGCGCAGGCGCCAGCAATGAACCGCCACCACCCGTTCCATCGATATCCGGAAGGCTCAAAGGCAGGCTATTCAAGCCTTTCTTACCCAGACGATCTGCCAGCGTGAAAGTCGACTTGGCCCAGGCTCGACCGAAAACCGCACCTTCACAACCCTCACAACCCTCACAACCCTCACGACTCTCACGGAACACCTCTATAGAACAACTCCGGGCATTCTGCACCACCCCGCGCCCTCGAACCGGACAATCCGCCGCCAAATCACCCACACAAGCGCGACAAGAGGCCCACAATCAACTCACGAGTGGCCGAGAGACCATGAAGGACCAGATATCTCAGTTCCTTAAGACGGACCGCGTGCTCGAAGCCTGGGATAGCGTATCCAAGAATGCGTGCTGTACACCCTCGATCGCTAAAACGAGGGACTGGCCCAGCAGCATCTTCCGAACCAAGTCTTCTACTGCCCTCGGTAATAAGGACAATACAAGCCTTTCCAGGCCGGACCTGGACAAGCAGATGTCCTGGGTACAGGAGACATTCGACGTATTACCTACATACTCTTTCAAAACGAAACCTGACATGTCACCCCGGATCCATGTTCTATCGGTGCAGATGACCCACGAGGACGCTAATGGGGTGGCTGCGAGAGAGGCGAGTTTGGATCTGAAAAGTGAACTCGGATCAAGTATCACCGCGTTGCCGGCTGTGCCGCCATCCATTCCACGAGTTAGTTACTAAGAAAGGGGTTTCACTTTAATAATTGCTGATTTTAGTGTACAGATTGCATTGGAGCATCGATCTAGGTTGATCGGCTGTACTTAAGCTTGAAGAAGTGTCTATGAAAGTGTAGTACATCATCACTTGGGATTCTATAAAGATATGGAATTCAACTGAATACGCAGTGTACGTATTCATTTAACAATTAAGATAGAAATATATTACTATAATGATATGCTATAGAATAATATACTATAAGTTATACTATAAGTTACAAGTTATACTAAACCTTTAGGTCTCCTGACTCTTATTGCCTGCGCCCCAACTGCGCCACCCTGGCCCTTTTTTAGAACGACTCTACTCCTCTCTTCTCTCTTCTTCTGCTTGCTTTCTCTTTCTCTTTTTATTAATTCTCTACTCTTCGTAGTAATCTTCTTCTACATTTTCTTGATTAAATATCAAGTACCGGTACCCATTTCCGCATACAAAATAAGGTGGTCACACAAGTCGCAGTACCTTCCCCCGAAACTGCAGCCTAAAGTGCCAAGGACCCACTCTCACCAGCCCCCCCGTTGACGTCGAACATCTCACATTCTTCGGGATTGACATTCTTCTCTCTTTGATTTGGGATTTTTTACTCTATCTCTTTTGTTCTGTTAAAAAAAAAACTAGCCATGCCAGTCATATACCCTCGATACTGGTGAGTACTATAACAACCCGTTAGGAGATTTATCACTAATCCCTCACAGCTCGGGTTTCTTTGGAGAAGACGACTGCTATTCCACCTGGGACTCTTGGGGTCGCTGGGTAGCATTCGCCGTGATCGTCGGTGTAGCCTTTCTGCTTTTCTTTGGTTTTGCGTGAGTCTTACCCCGTTCGCTTCCATGCGATGTCTCTCGATCTTAACAAGCCTTGTTCCAGATGCTTCAACGCACGCCGCCGCCGAACCCATGGCCAGCGCCCTATCACAGGAACTGGATGGATGGCTCCTCCTCCGGGACCTCCTCCGCCAAACCAACCCATCTACCAGCAACCTCCCTACGGTGATCCTTATTACCAGCAAAATGCGCCCCCACAGTACAGCCCGAACCCTCAGCACCATGGCTACTTTGGTGCGCAAAGCGCACCGCCACAGCAGCAAGGCATTGAATTGCAGCAGCCTCCGCATGCGTACGGTACCCACGGATATGCGCCGCCTCCTGGCCCGCCGCCCAACGGCAACAAGGACTAAACTCTACGCATCTTTCCAAAGCTTAATGAACATGGCTATGAAGGTCTTCCGACATTGCATGTCTCTCGATAGATATGCCGGAAGTTAATGGTTTATGGCGTTGTCAACTGCGAAATACGAACTTTCTTTTTTCTTGATTTGATCGCATGGGTGGATGTTGTTCTTTTTTTTTTTTTTACTACTTAATGCCTCCTCATGTCTTCCATGTCCCATTTAACTGAAGTTCAGCCAAGTTCATGCTTATCTCCAAAGATATGGCCAAATGGATTTGAATAAAATGACCCGAATTAGAATTACATCATCTTTCATAGCCGACTGGCTCTAATGGATTCATTGGGATATCGCGTAGTTTTGTCGATCACCCGGTTTTGGAATAAAAGGTCCAATTGGCAAAGCTCGCCAATTTAGCAACTCAATTCCCAATTGTAAACCACAGCCTTGCAGATTCACGAACTTGGATTCAAAGTGTATTTAGATTGATACTCTGATATAGCGGGCCGATTAGTGCCCCGGGCACCCAATCTCCGCCCTAGATCCCGCTCCGCCCTGCATTTTTCTCAATGCGACAACCTCCGAGCTCATGGATATCGACGACATTCTCGCATCCGTGGACCACGGCCCAGGCGCCAGCCCGGAGTCCGCAGCGCTGGACCACCAGCTGCTCACGCGCTTCTGGGTAGCCGAACGCGCCGTGTCGGAGGTACTACCGTGGCCGGCGCCACTGATGGAGCGCATAATGGATCGCGTGCGGATACAGGTATACAGCACATACACAGCAGCTACACAGCAAAACTCCCCTAGAATCAGATCACTAATCCAATCCGACACCCACAGATCGAAACAATCGAAGATCTTGCCGCGTCGTCAGAAACAACCCTCCCAACAACCGCAAACACGCACAACCCCAATCTCAACCTCCGCCTCTCAATCCTCCAAACCGACCTTGCCCGCAGCCAATACATAGTGCGCAGTCTTTTACGAGCCCGACTAGCCAAAATAACAAAGTACAGCATGCACTACCTAGTGCTGCTCGCCTCGCGCAACAAAAACCCCCTCGCATCACAAACACAATCAACCGCCTCCTCGCAGAACCCGAACCAGCAGCCCGAGGATTCGGTTCCGGATATCTCAGAGCTGACGGATTTGGCCCCGCTATCGGAGCCGGAATCATCGTTCCTGCATGCGCACCAGACGCTACTGGCGGGCCACTACGCCGGGTCGTTTATGGGGGCGTTCCCACGGCAGCTGAGGCGGCTGGACGATAACGCCGGCGGGACTAGTATGATCCAAGGGCCGGAGTTGAGGGAGGTGGTTTTTGTTCGGTGTCTTGGGGCCGAGGTTCCAGTTGTTGTTGGTGGGGAGGACGAGGAATATGAGACGGGAGTTACGATGCGGATGGGGGATGTTTGGGTTGTGAGATGGGAAGGGGTTAAGGGGGCTTGGGGGAGAGGAGAGGTGGAATTATTGTGATTTTTTGAGTCGTTTGGACTGGGGTTTGTTTGATATTCGACTTCATCATAGCGGAGTGGCGTTCTTTGGATGTTTTAATGATATATCTTCTTATTTCTATGATGTAGGCAGTTTCAATTGGCCTTGCTGTAAACATCTCCAACATCAAATGAGATGGCTTTCTATGAATTTTCTCATTTCTTTCAATCCCCTATAAAGACGCCAATCGCTAAGCTCACAGAAAACACAAGTACAACCTGAAATCAAACACATACACCGAGATGCGAGGACACCCCAGATCATAAAATCATAACAAACCAGAGCAAATGAGTAGACCAGAGGACCAGAGAGAAGGCAGATGCCATGATCACTGAAACTGTCTGACTTTATGCGACATACCCATAGGTGGGGGGATCTTCGGAGACTCGCTCCAGGTATTCGCGGTCGATCAGACTCTCAATGCGACGCTTGATCATGTTAACGTCTGGAACAAAGCGAGCCGAGAGTTGCGAAAGGGTTTCAGTCATTAGTTGAGAATGATTAAGCGTTTTGCGTTGTCTACCAGAGGTTAGTTCGTCAGCTTATACACGAGCGTTAGAGAGAGAGAGAGAGAGCCATACTTCATGATGCGAACGAGGGCAGCTTCGATGGTACCATCGCGCTCCTCCTTCATCTTCTTTTCAGTGACCTTGCGCTGATCTTGGTTCTCGACCTTGTTCGCGCCACCGCTAACAACTCCGATACGCACTTTCACAAAGGGGCTATGGAAATCATGATTGAAAAGGAACCGGTCGGTGGGCTTCACGTCCTTGCTCATAGGATCCTTCTTTAGGACTCGAGTCTTCGGGGCAACGGCGAGCGATTGCAAGTTGCGGATTAGGTCGTGGTCTTGGATCCGGGTACGAGATTTAATTTCGTCATATGTGAGAGCTTCACCATCTGGGACGTTGTTGAATAATAGCAGGATGACCATGGCATACGTTGACACGTTGAGTTCATAGCGTTGGGCTTTGCCATTGGGGCGTACGAAAGTGGCTCGAAGATCACCAGTGCCCATGCTAGCTTGCCACGACAGTTTGCGGCCGCTGTGCTTGTCAAGATAGAACCTTTCAAAGCTTTGCTTCAGTGTATCAATCTCCCGTGGGAAAATGCAAGGTAATTGGACTGTTCCCTCTTTACTTGCCATGATTTCCATCGGCCACATGGTACTGGTGAGAACGTTGATCTCCAGGTCCACGGGTTTCTGGTCAGGATCTCCACTGCGCGCAATTTGCTCCTTGTAACTGGTGGTGAGATCTTCCGATATGGTCATATCCTTGAACATAGACTCAATGCGTTGAGTAAATTGGTTACCGACCTCTAACTTCATCTTAGAAATCATCTGTCTCTCTGCATCCATGCTGACGGAGCGTTTCATCAAAAGACGCCGTGATAGATGTTTCTTGTAATAGGTCTCAAATAGATCCTTGTCCTTGATGTAGCGCAACAGTGTGATCCCGTTGTCTAGGAGAACGTCTACTTCGCTTTCTGTCTTTCCCTTGATGCCCTTCTTCAAGTTTTCATCGAAGAAGAGGGACAGGTACTCAGAATTTCGTTTGTTCATGTTGATGAAGTTGGCGAAGCTGGCGCCAATTGAGCTCTGTATGCCCTGGTCGGAGGCGAAGGCATTCTCCCAAATATGATCGAATTTCCGCTTGAGGCCGAGAATGTCATCGACCCAGCGGATTGCTGACACTGTTTGCTGATTCTGAGGCTTTTCTTTATCTTTCCCCTTCTCGGGCTTTTTCTCCTTTTCGCCATCTTTCTCTGCTGATGGGGCTGGGGCTTGTGGTAAGAGTATAGACGAAGTGTTGATTTCTTTGCCCATTTCCACAATCCGCTTGTTGACCATGTTCGTCAAAGCTTGCTTCTTTTTGTCGACTCTTTTATTGAGCATGTAAACATTCCGTAGCCCCTCCAACTGGTCGTGATCCAGCATGCGTCGGACACCGGTTTCCTCGAGATTGACAACTTCTTCGATATTGTTCCGGATAAGCTGCTCGTCAAGCAACTCGAGAACCTTCGACTCTGTCACGGCCGACAGCATGTAACGGCAGCGTTCCTCCTCTTCAGTGATCCGCTGGGTTGCGAGTCGGCAAAACGTGGCAGCATCTCCCATTTCCAACAGCCGTTGCCCTTCTGCCTGGTAGAACTCCTTACTCAATTTGAGAAAGGCTGGTTCAAACTCGGTTAGATAAAGCTTTGAGCTCTCCTCCTCTGTAGCAGTTTCGTAGAGGCCCTCCAACATTTGGATGCAATGCCGAATGAGCGGCCGCTCAACAATGTGCCCAGAACGTTCTAGAGAGATCATGAATAGTGTGGTGGATTTGAGCACATCTAGAACGGTCAAAGCAGAGCCGGGACGGATGGGAGCTCGTAGGACATGGTCTCGGAACAGAGCCATGCAGGCAACGTAGATGGGTGGGTGGGTACGGCTTGCTACCATACGGTCCTGCGCAAAAAGTTAGAGCATTGTAGCAATACTGCAGGGTGTAAGAGACTCACCATGTACATCAGGACATCGGTAACCATACCCATGCCCAATTGATGATCTTCCCAAGCATCCTTCAGCACCGTGAGAAACTTCTCCCCCGCCTCCCTCCTCTCACTCGACTGGTCCTGCGCATCGGTGGATTTTTGCGCACGCACGAGGCTCGAAGCAATTGAATCGACAATGAGGGTTCGGACATTGGTTTTCAGCCAGTCCTGCTCTAGCTGTTTGACTTGCTCGTAAAGATCAGGAGCTCGCATCATCAACACGATCTTGTAGGCATGGCGGTAGATCTCTTCGAATGCCAGGGTTGAGGCATTTTTAGTATTAATTTCAGTCAATGATGATGAGAGGACTGTCCATATAGAGTCAAAATCTTCGGTATTGGCATGGGAGACTCCCTAGAAGTATAGTTAGTGGATAGCTTCATGGTTTTGACCCCGCGGTGTCAACGAACCCTTCGGGGAGCTCGAATCTTGTGACGAGCCCTCATTGCTGCCATCTTGAAGGCAACAGTTAAACCAAGGGAAAGTGAATAAATAGAGAACTCAAGAAAAAAAAAGGTGAAGGAGAACCGCGCTCTTCTCTCCGCGGAGGCCAACCCCGGAAATTCTAAAGTTCCGTCTGTCGCTGACCGAGCATCGTCATTTTACTGGTGTTTTTTTTTCTTTCTTCATTTGTTGCAAATATCTCTACTATCTTTGATCTTCTTTCTGTCAGAAATTCCTTCACACACTATCACAATGCGCCCTTTCACCTCGGGTCTCCGCCCATTGAATGCCCTTGTGTCGCAAGCACAGTCATACACTACAGTTGCGCGCATACAATCCTCACGCTTCCTCTCAACACAATCCCTCTCTCTACACTCAGCTCGCCCATCATCTCTTCTCCCTCGCTCGCACCACATCCTCACCCAGACCCAACTCCGATACAACTCCCGCGCTCCTCGCCCTCTCACGGAATCACCTAAGAGCCAGGCGGAACAAGAGGCTGAATGGGAAGCTTTGAACCAGGAGCGCCGTAAGAATGAGGAAGCCTACCGTATTACATTCACCTGCAAGCCATGTGGTCATCGCTCTACACACCGCATGTCCAAGCAAGGCTACCACCGTGGAACTGTCCTCATCCAATGTCCCTCGTGTGATTCGCGCCATGTTATGAGTGATCACCTTGGTGTCTTCTTTGAAGAGAAGACAACCCTAGAGGATCTTTTGAAGGAGAAGGGTCAGACATTGACTCACGGCCACACGGAAGGCAACCTGGAATTCTGGGAGGATGGGTCTGTGAAGAGTTTTGACCTGGAGGGTAAGGAGATCCTAGGAGCACGCGATGATGAAAAGTCGACTTGAGTTCATTTGAAGTGAGGCTCCCGTATGGATTCTTGGTGGACTTGGTGCATATCAGGTGTTTTGTTTGTCTCATTAGGCGTGTATATTATGGTGATGAAAGACTCTCTACTCTCAGCATGGCAGGATCCAAGCATCGACGAGAATAAGGATCTACTGGGGACTTTGTACATTAGAAATAAAATTCAACTAAATTCTGGGTCAACTTCCTTAATTTCAAGGACAGTTCAATCTTCAAAAACACTCCATATTCAGAAAACAAGACATTTGTACAGAAGACATCAAATTGTTCTGAAAAGGTATATACAATGCAAGTATAATATGGTAATCCATTCCACCATAACGCCCATTTTTTTGTATGCCAATAACACCATTTCATGAGAAATGCAAATAGATGCCAAATCCTCTACCAACCGCGTCTCTTTCCACGGTGCTCCAATCCCTTCTCACGGCGCTTGTCTCTCTTCCGCTCGTTCTTCTTCATCTTATCACGTCCGTGCTTCTCAGGGTCAGCAACAGCGTCGATGCGACGCTTGGCCCGTCTTCCTTCACGACGTTCCTTGATAGCCGCCTGGACCCTAGAGATCTGCTCCACGTACTCGGTGGTACCGAGTTTCTTCTGGAGAAGATCCAAGACTTCGTGGCAGTTGGAGACGAGAGACTTGTATGTGTTCTGGAAGGTCTCATCTGAGGAGCGTGGCGCCGGGATCGATGGATCCGTCAAATGCTGCAGGGGGATGAGAATGACACGGAGAGAAGGACGGATCTGATCAACTTCGATATGGCGGATAAGCGCGGCAAGAAGCGTGATAGCGGCTGTCTTGGGGATGAGGGCGTTTGCTCGACCGGATATAGTTTCCCGTCGCAAGAGGGAGGAGACCTGCTTGAAGATGTAGTGGATGGCAGATCTGTTGTATTCCACCTTGGTTTCCTCCTTTGCTTGTCCTTCAGCTTCACTGCCAGCATCCTCATCCTCGTCTTCATCTTCGGATTCAACATCCTCACCTGCCAGCTTTGGAAGTTCGAGTCCGTTTTGGGAACAGCAACGTCCAAGGAAGACAGTGTTGCGGACACTCTGCATAGCCAGTTCCTCGGCAATGCCCGGGGTACGCAGACTGCGGAGACTGGCACGAAGAAGCTGCAGCATGGCCGGCTGGTCCATGGCGAGACCGAAGCTTCCAGTTAAGGGAAGGGAAGCGTAACCAGCAGCGGCATTTGTCTTGGCCAGATCAGCCATCCACAAGCCGATAAGGTTTGCAGCACAGGTCTTGACCCATGCGTGGGGAAAGAATAAACACTCTTGAACGGAAGTCCAGATGGAAGCGCATGCCGGGCTCAGAGCAAGCGTGGAAGCCGTCTTGCAAAGCTTGGTGAAAAGTTGCAGGGCATAGTAAAGAGCTTCCCAATTGCCATTCTCATGGTCATCAAGAACGGGCTGCATCAAGCTGGGAAGGATATCGATGACGAAACGAGCCTGTTTATCTTTCTCGGTCTGTTCGGCCTCAAAGTAGATCCGCATGGCCTGCAATCCAATACTGCACAGAGCCATGTTGTTGGTTTGCTCCAACCATGACCGAAGGGGAGTAAGAATAGTCTTCATCTGCTCCCGATCCGCACGGTTGAAGAACTCTCCTAGCAATGTACCCGCCAACTCGCGGCATTCCGGCGACTCGTCGTTCGCCATAGCGAGGACGATAGGCAGGAAGAATGTGCTGATGATATCCTGTGCCAATTCTGGGCCGGTCTTTGAGAGAAGCGCGTGCATCGCCTCCATAACTGACTGCCGTCCCGCCTGATGCTTGTAGTCCAAGTTCTTGGCGAAGAAAGCGAGCTGTTTGGTCCAGCGACTCTTTGCCTGTGGGTACTCGATTAAGAAATGGACGTAGGTACCGCGGGCAAGATCCCGGGCAGACCGAGTCTGGTTTGTCACCATCATGGTCGCGATGTTGTCCATAAGCTCATACATCTCGGGAACGACGAGCTTCCGGGACATGACTGCGCGGATGAAGTTGAAAGTCACACCTTGGCGATCTGGCTCCTCAATGTCAGAGGCCAGACGCTTGAGTAAGTATGCAAGATGTCCGTCACGGAGCTTGGTGTCCTTTCGTTCACGCAGCATGGAAGAAATCAACTTCAGGGAGGCCTGTGCTGCTTCGGAGTTGGTGCTAGGAGACTCCTTAACAAGTTTGACTGCTTCGGTGAAATAGACGTGTGAGTTCTCGTCTATCTCTGGCAGCGGAAGCTTGATGATCGTGGAGAGCAAACGGAGAGCAGAGACCTTCACTTCCTCCTGAGACTGAACAAGCGCATCACCGATGATGGGAATGAAGCCCGACAAGTTAGAAGCCGTCAACAACGAATTGAACTTGCTGAGGATAGCACGAAGCACATCGAGCGAGAACCGGGTCAACTTGTAAACATGAGAAGATGTCGTACCCCTGTGCTCGCCCCGCTTGGCTCCTTGCAATCGGATCAAGAACCGTTCCTCGTACCTAGTCTTAGGCGCAGCTGGACCCGCATCTGGGGCATTGTCCCGATAGGCCTCTTTGATGACCTCGTAACAGAAGACTAACATATCGCGACTTTCGGCGTCAGGGTTTCTCAGAAGACCGATGCTGATTCTTCGCATGAGCTCATCAAGCTTGTTGACAAGCTTCGAATTGAGCTTTTCGCGTAGGAGTGCCTGTAGAGGCCTGACCAGGTTTGACAATTGGCTGATAGTCGAGACCTTAGCAAGAAGCTCCATAGAGTCGTAGCTTTTGCTGCTCTTGACCTCCTGCATCTTGCTGGTGTATCCTTCAGCGTCCTTTTCTTGACCGACTGTGCCAAATGTATCATCCATCACAACCGCAACCAGTTCTTTCAAACAGTAATCCAAATCACCTTGCTTGAAGTGATCAGTGGTGGTCACAAGCATGGAATGAACGGTGAATGAGAGAACGTGAAGCTGGTAGCCTCGTGCGAGAACGTTGCGAAGTTCCTTGAGGATGTAGCCGAAATAAACAGGACCCAAAAGGAGAGCGAGCTCATTGAGTGTTTTACGAGCAGTGTCACGAGAGTCCTGTGCTTTACTCTTGAGGGTTGTGCAGACATCCAGCAGGACCGGAGGAAGACGAATAGCCAGTTCTTCTTCAGGGAGAATCTTGAGAAGCTTGACAGTGGTAATCGAAGCTGGCAAACGCATACTCATCTCCTTCTCCTGCTTGTGGTGGATGTAATTGGTCAGGAAAGGAATGAAGTTTGTGGTCAATTCAGTCGAAACCTTCGCAAGAGAAGGAACACTCTTGGCGAGCGTACACATGGGCTGCTCGACAATATCCATCTTGTCAACTTCGCCATCGGTCTGGTTCTCTGTTCCCTTCTTTCTGTTCATAGCACTAGACAGCGCATCGGACATGCGGCCAAGCAGTCTGAGGATGTTCTTCTCCTTTTCAGGCTTGCTTGTCATATAGCTGCGGTATCTGCGGAAGTTTGCTCGGAATTGACCCCATTCCAACCATTCGGACAGAACACCAAGGGTGGCAACACCCTCGGCAATTAGGTTGTGGGCATTTTCATCAGCAGCATCCTCGAAGATGAAATGCTCAATGAGGGGAATGAAGATAGTACCCAGATTGGTAGCCTGAATGCTGCCTTGAGCTGCGTCTCCAGCCAGACGCCGCAAAGCACGTTGCCGGCGGTGCTGTTGGATGTGGAGAATGTTGGTGAAGAAAGAGGCCTCCTCATCGTCACCGACGAGAAGCACGTGCATGTCCTGCACAGAGGGTCTGGTGGGGTTGAGTTTGACGAAGTAGCCAATGACAGCGACAACTTCAGAGCGAATAAGTTCAGACTTCTGCCGGATGCCGTATTGCAAAGAGGGGAAGAGAACATCATTGATGAGTTTTTCAAAGTCTACGTCTGGTTCCGTGGACGCTCTGTCAATGAATCGTCTCAAAGCAAAGGAGGCGCTAGATCGGATGGCAAGCTCATCTTCATCCCTCAAATGGAAAAGCATGTTGTAAAGGAGAGGTTTCCACTGCTTCGCACTCAAAGTTTGAGACAGTTCGTCGCTGACTGTTCTGAAAGCCTGCAAACGTCTCGCATAATCGGGTTCGAGTCTCTTAGCTGAGCGAGAGTTTAAATCTGCACACAAGTCGGCAACAATCTTGAGGTTCTCGTCGTGCGTAGCAAGAGCACCGAAAACCCGGGCCAATACTTCTCTGTTCGCATCATCCTTGAAGTAGTCGAACATGGAGCACACCGCATCAAACACCTGTTGGGCAAGCTCGGCATCTTCCTTGGGGTCCCACAAGGGCAAAAAGTGTTCGAGAATCTTCAGCAAACCAGACTTGGTTCTAGGGCTGACACGATCCGCGGGCTGACGAAGCAGGTATGTCGTAATTCCGACAAGGCTAGCGGTCTCTTTGGAGGATTCAACGCAGGGAGCGATCAGGGAAAGAGCGTTGACTCCGGAGTAAAGAACGGGCTTCGAGGGGCCTCTCTTGAGAAGACGTCCGAGGTGGAAGAGAGCGTGCTCCAGGTAGGGAGAGAGGACTTCAGATTTGATTTGCTCGGCTGGGAAGTCAGACATCTCTTCGGTTTCCTGCAACTTTTTGCCCGTAGACTGCTCAACTAACGGTATGAGAACCTCATCCAAGATAAAGTTCTTCACTTCATCGCGGGCAGATTCGACCGCGAGACAGTCAATCACCTTAGTCAAGACCTTGTCATTGTGCTGCACCAAGTAGAACGTGGACCTTGGGGCAGCGGTCCAAGTGGAGAACAAGCGTAGAAGGCCTGAAACACCCTGTGCTGTCTCAATAGGGAATTGATCCAGTCTGCTGTCAATCATCTCCTTGAAGATGATACGGACGTATGGAGTCCAATCGTGGTTCGGGACAGTCGAGAAGACCAAATTGAGACAGCGAATAGACGCCGAACGAATATTTTGGAACACAGGTAAGAGGCGTTCATCAGTGCGATCGCTACCCTCGTTGTAAATCGCTCGGCATGCTCGCACCAAACAGTAGACAACCACATCCATTGTCTGCGATGCAAATTCAGTCATACGTGTCTGAAGGGTCTCAAAGACAGTATCAATCAACTTAAGCAGACCCAGCTGTCTTCTTGGGCTTGTCAACTCTTCCTGGAACGCGGTCAGATCGCACTCGTTATTTTCTTTGACAACGTGCACGTCTGCAAGAGGACCAAAGGAGAGCTGCATGAAAAGTCCAAAGTCATGCTCGGAAAGGTGCGAGATAGTTCGAAGGATGGTCTTTCGTCTGCCGGCTTGGCCAGCAGCGGCCGTGCCAGCCTTAGAGATCATTCGACCATAGAGGAGTCGAAGGACCACGGGAAGGAGAACGGTGCGGTGCTCTTGTTGAATTAAACTTTCCTCGTCGCCGACATGCACGAACACAGCAAGCTCATCCTTGAATCTAGCCTCATCCAAGAGGTTAAGTAGGTTTTCCTGATACGGGCGCACATTCGGATCTTTCCAGGTAAAAAGGACTTTGAGCGCATGTTTTTGCAGGTCCGAGTTACCATGGCACAGGAGTCCTAGCACTGCCGCATGGACCTCGGGGGCCTTAAACAAGACAATGGGGTTGAGGAACCGCGCGAACAAGGCAAGCATGGACAATCGATCCCGGAATCCCCAACGCACTTGCACGTCACCAGTCTCAGCATCTTCGGCCTTCGCCTCGTCAGTTGGAGGTGCATCATCTTGGTCCTCACGCAACGCCCAGGACAAGAACAATGGCACAATCTGGCGCGAGCGTTTCTCAGCAACGCCCGGTGCAGCGTTCAAAACACGAAGTGCATGGGTTCGCGGGCAAGCCGGGAGGATGTCTGCGACTGTGTGGTCCTGTTCGAATTGTTGAGATAGGACATGATACGGATTCTCTGTGCTCTTGGTATTTGCGGCGAGTACTTTTTCGACCTTCGCAACATTGAAACATTGGAAGTGGCTCTTGACGAAAGAGCTTTCGTCGTCTTCAGTTGGAGCGTCGCTGGGCGCTTCGGCATCCCGCTCTGACAGCCACTGGATGGACAAATCGGACACGATCTTCTCACCTTGGGGATTTTCGCTAATAGTTTTTAAGGCAGCAGCAGAGTCATCCCACAATGGGGCCAACTTCTTCGAGAACAATCCGAAGCAAAAGTAAGGGACCAGAGTGGCCATCCATCTGCGGTGAGCAATTTGGGGGTAAAGAATCGCAAGTTTGCGGATATGCATAGAGATGGTTCTGACAGAGTCCATTGTTAGCGGGCTCTCTTCGACTTCGATTGCCAGTTCCACGGGCGAGGGGTCATCTTTAGCAATGCGAACGATCAATTCCCGTAGAAGCCGAAGAGATACCAGCCTCAGCCTGTGCGACGGGCTTGCCAAGTTCACGATCAAATCTTGAGCAAAGTCTTCCAAGGTGGGATGTTCGAGGTCCGCAGACTCTGGGAGAGAGGAAATGAAAGCAAGTGCACCCTCCAAAAATACTGGCAGACGGGAGAATTTCGTGGCAGTGGCGGTGATCGGTTTCAAGAGATTCGAGTCAAGCTCTCCAGCTTTGTTAGCGAGCTCGACATACGTCTTGAATCCTTGACCAAGGAAGAAAACCAGGCCCTTCGTCTGGGCGTTTTTGCCCTCAGCAGCACCATCTTGGAACGCTGACAGGAGGTTGCTATGCAACTTAGAAACCATCTTAGACAATGTAGCAGAATCTGCAAACAAAGAGATAGAGGTTGGAAGTTTCACTAGAGCATTCAAGAAGGCTTCATCTTTTGTGGGATACTCCAATGAATCAGTGATGCGAGATTTGAAGGCATCTGGGCAAGAAATGTAGCCAGGTTGCGAGGTCTCGGGGGTGATACAACCAGCCTCGTGCAGGCGTAGCAGGGTGAAACAAGTCTCCCACTCTGACTTTTGCCATGATGAGTTGATAAACTTCTGGAAAGGCGAAAGAAGTAAGCTCTGGAATCGCTCTGATCCCCACTCCGAGAACGTTGTGCAGAAGAATAAGAAAAATGTTGAAAGCGGCCCTGTGGACACCAGGTCCATAATAGGGCGAAGGAAAGGTAGCAACTCGTCCATGGGTGACATTTGAAGGGCGTACGCGACACTTGTAAGGATCTGTGATATAGTTGCGGATGATACATCAGATTCCGATACCTGTTGAAGCAGGGATACTTGGATCTGATGAACGACCTTCCAGTTTTGGATTCTGACACCCTTGCGAGTTGTCACAAGTAGGAACATTATACGACAGCACTCCGAAAGATTGGGATTCGGGGCCAATTTTGAGCGAGCTTCGATATAAGCCTTGACCGTGTCGAGGATGGGTCCGAAGGTATCGGGAGTCGTGGCGTGGACAAGGCTGACGACCAGACCAAAAACAACTTTTGCAGGATCATTGTGGTTTTCACTAGTCGGCGGGATCTGATTTAGAACACAATTGAGGATATCCATGCCATTAGAGTGAAGCCCGTTGTTGACTCCCCTGATAGCATCGGAGAACATGGTCATCAGTCCTTCCCTGTAGTTCTCGGTATCCTTGTTGTCGTCGGCGGCTTTCGAGATATCATCAAAGAGGAATGAAACGGCGGTCTCCAGTGGTGCTTTGTTTTTGTAATAAACAAGACCGGCCTTTCTGATGAGGAACGACATTGACTCAGCGGCAAACCTCGCCACAAATGGCTTTTGTCGTTCTTTTCCGAGATATGGAGTCATGAT
Source organism: Penicillium italicum (assembly GCA_002116305.1). Lineage (NCBI taxonomy): Eukaryota > Fungi > Ascomycota > Eurotiomycetes > Eurotiales > Aspergillaceae > Penicillium > Penicillium italicum. Next base: position 370,644 of record KZ108155.1, on the reverse strand, counting down.
ACCCAGCAGCTGTCGCAGGTCGGGCACCAACAGACGAGAAAGGAATTTGAAGATCCACGCAAGACATGTAAAACTCCATTCAACGACCTCAATGTCAGGATGTGTTGCTGCAACGGACGACACCAGTGTGACTGCCGTAGCAAAATGTTTTTCGAACTTGACTCCCAAATCCCGAGCAAATTGCGCAAGCAAGCTCAATAGCGGCTCCATCGAGAGCTGGTCTCTCTTCTCGATGAATTCCACCAATAGACCCATTATCTTTTCTTCATGATACAGAACTTGCGCAAAGCTCTCGGAAAGAGGGTTGACACGCCGTACGAATTGTGTAAAGTTGTCTGAAAGGTTCATCTCAAACCAGTGATCGAGAGCTGCTCGGAAATAAGAGGATGTTTCGTCTTCATCTTCGCCAAAACTGGCGCGGCGCACGCGGTGGATCGGGTCGATTTTGAGCTTGGTGATGCGTGATGAAAAGCCCTCGAATCTATGGTTTTTTGTGGTTTCGGTGCCCGTTTTCAGGCGCCTAACAGGCTTTGTTTTTGAGCCTGTCCCCACCATCTTGACGGGTCTGACGAGCAGCACTGTTCGTGAGAAAGGTACTGGTCACTTTTTTTTGGCTGATCCGCATGGAGTACAAAAAAGTTCTTCGGGACGGGATTTCGCTTTTCCGAAGCAGATATCTAGGTGTATCACGTGCTGATAAAGATGGCCCAAGCTCCTGCTTTGGAGAACCCAAGATGTTCTATCCTGCGTCTAGTCGCATGTAGTTGATCTCTGGTGGCACCTTTAGACAATTTGAGAGTTGGGAAAAAATCTCATCTTTTTCGGGGTCTCTACCCTTCCTAATCTCCATCTTTCCAACTTCTTTTTATCAATTTGCCATCAAAAATTTTCGATTCTTTCCTGTGCCAACTCAACCTACCACCAAGACAGACCCAAAAATGGCTCCCAAATGGTATGTATGTTCAGGTCTACATGTATTCCAGTCACTAATCCAATCCATATGTAGTATTGTTATTGGCAGCTTGAACGGTCGGATACGGCCCGTGTTCACTAAGCTAGCCAAGCTGCAGCCAAAACAGGATTTTTCCTTTGCAATCATTCTTGGCGACCTCTTCGGTGATGGCTCGACTGAAGACGAGCTTGAAGATATTACTGCCTTGATACAGGGGAACATCACTGTGGCATGCCCAACCTACTTCACCCTTGGTAATCGACCACTTCCCCCTCAGGTGGTCGAAAAGATTGAAGCTACTGATGAAGTGTGCCCCAACTTGTTCTTCCTGGGAAAGCGAGGAACCTTGAAGACAACAGATGGTATCCGTATAGTCGCCCTCGGTGGAACCATGGGAGAGGCAGAGGGTAGGTCCAAACCTGAGAGCAATGCTAGTGGCAAGTTCCAGCCGACATACAGTGAATCCGATGCTCGTGCACTATTTGGGATTCACAAAACCGATATTCTTATCACCAATCAATGGCCGAAGGATGTCCGTCTAGGATCCAGCTGCGAAGTCTCTGGTGATAAGGGAACTGTGCCATCTGAATTACAATGCATTGCTGATGTCTGCGCGACTCTGAAACCCCGTTATCACTTTTCTCGGTCAGACGGTGCTTTCTTCGAGCGTGAACCCTTCTTTCACATGCCAACGGAGGAGGGTCAAGATGTCTACCCACTCACTCGGTTTATCTCATTGCCTACTTTCGGCCCGACGAAAAATGCTATCTATGCCTTTACCTTGGACCCAACGGCCCCTTTCCCAAGCATCATCCCTCCAGGCTCCACTATCTGCCCTTGGTCGGCGGCACAAAGCAGGCGCAAAATGCTCCCAAGTCAAAATGAATCATACCAGCGCTACGCCCCCTCCGACAGAGATAGAGACCCGGGACACCAACGCCGACACAAAGAACGCGCCCCTCCGCCAGGCCCAGAGAACTGTTTCTTCTGCCTCTCGAATCCCAACATCGCCACCCATCTTATCACCTCAATTGGCAATGACAGCTACGTCACCACTGCCAAAGGACCTTTGCCCACAAACAACTTCTACCCCTCCCTGGGCTTCCCAGGCCACATGCTCATCGTACCATTCGAACACTGCCCGACCATCGACCTAATCTTCGACCCAGCCATCCGAGCCTCGACCTTCGCCGAGATGCAACGGTACCGCGAATCCCTGCACCAAATGCTGAACGAGCAATCAGGGGGCAAACTGGGTGCTGTCACATGGGAAGTCAGCCGCTCAAACGGTATCCACACACATTGGCAATTCCTACCGATGCCAGTGGAGAAGATTCGCAGCCGGCTCGTGGAAATGGCATTCAAGAAGGAAGCCGAGAACCTGGAGTATTCAACCTTCAAGACCGTGCCAAATCCTGACGAGATCCACAACCACCATATGATTGATTATTTCCGAGTCTTTATTTGGACGCCTGCGCCTAGCACTGAAGCCGAAGCCGAACCTGATAATTGGTCTTCACCTGAGCACAAAGGCGTTTGGAAGACCGAATCTGGAGAAGAGAATGTTATCATCATGAAAATCCTGCCGGAAACCCGGTTTGATCTGCAATTTGGTCGTCGGGTTATGGGTAAGGTGCTCTATCTGGATGAGCGTATTAACTGGAGGGATTGTGTGCAGACGGACGATGATGAGACGAAGGATGCGGAGGCTTTCAAGGAGGCTTTCAAGAAACATGATTTCGCGATGGAGATCGAGGAGTAAATTTGAGATCGGCGAGTTTCTTCTTCTCTTCCAGGTTCATACATGATAAATGCGTGGTGCGCTATGGTGATCAAGGGATCTTTCGACGGGGAGCGTCTTCGGACGTTTGTGTAAAGTACGATGAAATGTGACAAATGAGTTCAAAACTGAAGCCAAAATTCACAAATTTTACAGATTATACGTGGAACGCATACAAGAAAGAGATACCCATATCAACGCGTCTTTCCCAGGTAGTTTCGGCTATAGATGGAAAACATAAAGATGTCTTGACAACAGCCCCCAAGATTCTAGCGATGCCAACCTGCTTGGTTATACTCGGATGTTCGATTATAGAATGTGTGAGAATCAGATCGCAGCCTAACAGTACCAGGCCCGGATCGTGATCCCCTCGATACTCAATGCCAGATCCACAGGGTCCAGCGCGAGGCCAGTCAAGTAGCCATACGTGGTTGTTACTTGCCTCTCCTAGGTCTAAATAGTCCGACTCCAACATGTGCGCAATCAACAATCTAGAACCCACATAGCTCGGAATATCATCGAGTCTATCAAGATGAATCAAAGGGCGAGACATTTCCTGCTAGGCAAGAAGGCGCGTTGTCCCCCAAAGTCTGCCTTGCAGGACTATCAGATGAGTCGAACAACGCTAACCAGAGGGCGCAAAGGAGTGCAAGTGAGAGAAATGATGAAAGAAGAGGAAATTCTTTAATTCCAAGCCAAAATTTAGCCTGTAGTCATGCATGGTACGTAAGCTTGTAAAATGAAAGAAGACAAAAAACAGCCTGAAAATGGTATCAAAAAATAGGGGGAAAATAAAAAGGAAAAGGACACGTTCTGTTCGTAAAACCGCCTCGATCAACGAGGGTCATACTCAAAATTTGCTAGAAGCATTGACGATGGGATCTTTACCGATCTGCAACAGACTTGGAGGTCGGGTGTTGTCGGGTTCGGGGATGGGGGTGGTGTTGGCGTGGGGGTTATAGGTAGTGTACTCTGAATGCGAAGGAGCCGAGAAAGCAGGAGGGGGCGAAGAAGGAGCACCAGGGGAGAAAGCGCGGTATGAAGGCTGGGAGGTGTATGTTGGGGGATGCTGGCTATAGCCCAAAGATGGCTGGCGCTGGAAGCCTGGTGTTAGGGCCGCGGCTGCGGAATGATCTATCTCCGAGGAGGGGGAGAAGGGCATTGGTACGGGGCTGTAGTTGGCGTCTGGCTTGTATGCAGCCACGGGCGAGGGTGCGGTCACGGCGTGATAGCCGTGACCTGCATCGTAGGAGTGGTCGTCATAGGAGTCTTGGTATGGTTGCTGGTCGTAAGGGTTGTGCACTGGAGCGCCGGGAGAGTGCGAACCATAGGGGTCGTACGCTGCGGAGCCATAGCCAGCTGCCGGGGCTGAGGGTGCTATACCCGGCGAGCGCCGCCCGTATGGATCTTGACTGACAGCCAACGCTACTGCTGGGCCGGGCGAATGTCTTCCGTATGGATCCTGGGCAGCAAGTGCCGCCGGGCCCGGGGATCTTCTCCCATAAGGATCAATGGTCGCCCCGGAGGGAGGTATGCCCGGCGAACGTCGGCCATAGGGGTCTTGAACTGGATTCAATGCTGCTCCCGGGCCGGGAGACCGTCGTGCACGCGGGTCGGTAGGCCCAAATCCTCTGTATCCCGCGGCGGCCACGCCCATGGCTGGGTTGGGTGGATAGTCAGAGTAAGCGGCACCAGGTGTACCGGCACCCTGCCTCCGGTACGGGGGATTCAATGGCTCCATTTCGACGTCGTGATGATTTTGGTCTTCAACATGCTTGTTAACGGCACCGGCCCAGGTAGGCATCTCGGGCAGGGCGTCCTCATTGACATGGGCGGCCGAAGACTTGGGCGCATCGAAATGCGCAGTCTGTTGCGCACCACGATATGCGGGTGGGGCTGGTGGCGCTTGATAGACCGGATTCGGAGCTGGCGGTGGAGGCTGGTGGAACGGAGGGTCATCATAGTGTTGAGGCGTTTTGTTTCTGCGCCTGCCTGATGGACAGCAACAACTGCAGCAGCACTTGCAGCATTGATAGCCGCAACAGAGACAATTGACGATGCAACCTAATACAGCGAGTAGAACTACCGAACCGACGATGATACCAACGATGACGGGCCACCTTGCGCCAACTGATTAGTATCGTGTGAGGCGGGCAAATGGGAAAGGAGGGAGCGCATCCCTCAGGAAGAACTCACTTGCAGTACGATTTGGCCATACATGTGTCCCAGCTAGAAAAAGTGCTTGGAAGCGAGTCGAGATCACTCGCGATGTCTCGAACCCATAGCGTAATATTTGCTGGACTCATCTTGGAAATGAATAGCGGATGCGTAAGGTGGTATAAGGGGGATCATGCGATTGCCAATGGCTGCAACAGCCTTGGGCAAGAACCTTCCAACGTAATTGAAACTAGAATCAGTCCAGTGTGAGTAGACTGTAGCGCGAATGGGTGAGATTTACAATCGTGCTGGGTGAGGTAGCGAGAGGGGGCGGGGCGCGAGTCCGATTCTAGCGACAATATGCGGAGTAGTAGATGCAAAGTCACAAAGTAGATTCAAAATTTCATCAATGAGCGAAGATGGAGTGAATATATGCTAGTTCAAGACGGTGGATCGAACAGGCAGCAAGTTACCAAAATAGAATATTGACAGAAAAAAAAGATTAGAGAGCGGAGGGAGTAAGACTCTAGAGCGGGGGTACAAGGAACGAAACAATGCAGGGTCTCAAAGTAGCCAAATGGGCATCTTTGGCAGTAGAGCCTTGAGGCTTGAAGAAGAGAAGAGTTGAAATTGCTGAAGCAATTCGAGGGTTGACACAGGCACCCATAGTTCTCCCCGCTTTCCACCTATCACATTCACCAGAGAAACTTGAAACGACAATCTTCATTAATTATGTCGATCTTACTTAGAATTAAATTTAAAAAGAGACTTGGAAGTTGTTATGAAACTGTTTTTTTTTCTTTTTTCTTTTTTTTTTCATTCTCACAAAAGGAAATCAAACATTTGTGAACTGGTTGTCTCCTCCAATTACCCTTTCCAGACCATTTAAAAGCTCAGGAAACAAATCCAGAGAGAAATCACCTGTAATACACAGGCAATTCTCGTTATGTACAGCTGTAAAGTCACTCTCGATGCAAAGTTACATCCTCAAGATCCTCCGCACGACCCCAATGATACAGTTCAGAGGAGGATATTATCGGACAATGCATTAAAATACAAATGTTCCTGGCGAAGGGTTTAGCCAGTTAGGAGACTGGCGTTGAGCGTCGAGATGCAAATTTGGTACAGCGTGGAATGACGATTATTCCACAGTAGAAAGTCTGTACAGAGAAGGACCAAATAGTGGATTAAAGGGCGATAATGGTTAAAGAATATTCGGGGAGAAAAGGACGTGCCAAAGTGTCGGCAGAATGTTTGGTGTAGATCGTCGTTGGGGGGGTATTGTTCTCGAAGAAGACCCACGGGAGAGGGATGAGAAAAAGAAAATCTGGCGATAGGCCGTCTTCGTGCGCATTTTCGGTTTCGAAGTTGCGAGGTCGTAAATAGACATATGAAATGGGACACTCAGATTCGAATGGGTCATGAGAGTCGATTGCCCAGGGGAGATCATGGGCGATGGTCATAGAGAGGTTGGGCGACATGCCACGCAAAGGAAATGTTGGGAAAAGCCGGAGCCCATCAGGTAAAGAGGGTCAGCGAAGGAGAGGACGATACCGATAGCAGGTATCAATGGGATGAGGGAAATGGTGAAGGGCGCAGGTGATCCAGCACGCCAACACAAATCAGACCTCAGCAGGACTTGAGAGGTCGAGAAAAGTTGAGGGTGAAAAAGAAAAGAAAAAGCCGCCGTAAAGACATCTTGGAATGCATCAGCCAAACACCACGCTCCAAGAACAAGACGAGAAAAGGAAAAGCATAAGATTCAAGGAAATGCAAAGGTCCAAAAAAATAAAAGACACTGTCGAGTCGATTTAGTAGGAGAGCATCCGGCGGCCGGGGGTCCGGGCAGGGACTGGGCTTTGAGAGAATGGAGAGCTAAGGTAGCGGTTTCGCTCGGTGTCGCCAAGTCGGCAACGTCCAGTTGGGCTATCCTCCATTTGGGGTGACTGTTCCCCAAAGGCAAAAGTCTGGGCGCGGTTCAGCTTGGAGCGCTGCTTGACCTTGCCAAGTCCACGCTCGCAAGCAAATTCGTGTTCCTTGGCACTCATTTCGACATAGTTCTGAGGGAAACAGAAAGAGCGGTGCTCAGCGAAGAATGAACTGTATCCACCATCTAGGATGTACATGTCGGGATATGACAGGTGAGGGTAAGTATCAACATTGATAGCACGATCATGGTGGCGCAAATACTTGGCCATGATGGGGGCCCGGTGGGCAGAGTACTCGCAATGCAAGACAAGGGCGGTGCGGGCCTGTGGGGAACTGAAGAGTTCACCGGCGAGACGCTCCTTGTCGTTATAGTTCAATGCTCCAGTGATATGGCCACCCTCATACTCATACTCAAAGCGGCAGTCGATGATGAGAATGTTGTCGAACTGGTCATTGAATTTGCCGTTCATAAGTTCCAGAAGAGTGCTTTTGTCGATGCGAGGCAGAGAGTCCGCGCGATCCTCAGGGATGAAGTGAGGCAGCTTCATGCTGGGCGGACTCGAAATGTCACTAATGGACTGGACGGGTGTATTTGTCGCTACCTTGGCCTCTTTGTCGGCAATAACATCAGCTGGGTTCTCAAACATGCTCAGTGATCGGCGGCATTGCTTGCGTGGACGCATCAGAGAGTGAGAGGGTTTGCGGATTGAACTGGGGGCGGGCGAGCCGCTGCTACGGGCATGGTGGAGTGATGGTCGCATACGGGGCGGCGCTAGGTGAGTTGAAGAATTGTTACGAGAGATTGAACGCTCATGCGGAGGCGAGTCGCCAAACATATCTTCCAAAGAGGTGGACGTGCTAAGAGATGTCTTCGCTCCAGTTCCAAATCGAAAGGGCGGCGCTTTACTCTCTGGTGCCGGCCGGGTCAACCCAAGTTGGAAGGACTGAGCCTTACTCCTGGCCAGACTCGGACGCAGGAAGGTGGGCCGCTTCCTCCTGTCAGATAGAAATTCAGGTTAGCGGAACTGAGTTGGTGGCTGGCTGAACATCACTTGCACTTACTCAGATGGGCATAGAGGAGACTCCATTGGAGACGCTTGCAGAGGGCTTGGTACTGGAGATACCATTGGTGATTCCATAGGACTACCGCAGGGTGTCGGAGACTGTATCTCGATCTCAGCAGTGACAAAGAACGCCGGCTTGTGAGGCAATGGCGACATCTCCATCAGGTCCATGGCCGGAGCTGGTGAAGACGATGGAAGCGGCGGGGTGGTCATCACATCATCTATATAGCAGATCAGTAATGATGCCTGGTCATTTCGGTGGCCATTGCTTACCACGTCCATTGGACTGACCAAGCATACTGGCTGTGAACAAAGACCGGCGTGGTGTGGCTAATTGGGGACTAAATATAGAGTCAGCCGGGCTTTGTCCCTTTGAACCTGAAACGACTCTGGAAACCTTCACTTACCTCTGATCAATATGGAAGTTCTGAGAGAGATCAGCGGCCAAGCTAGCTGTGGGGGAAGAACCCCGAACGGGTTTCATGTTGAAGTAGTCCGAACTAGACTTCTTCATGGACAATTCCTTGAAATTGAACGGGTTTCCACCAAACCCGGACATTGAACCGAGGGAGTAAGAAGTCGGTCCCTCTGATCGAAAGCAATGGCCGAACATGACCGACGGAGGCTGCATAGCAGCGAGAGGCGAAGAGTGCTCCATGACCGATGACGAATTGCAACCGGCGCAAAAAGCCCGACGTTGTACAGTTTGTCTGGCAAAGCAACCGGAATAGATGGAACAGAGGCAATCAGGCCCTAGCCACAGATATCTACCCAGTACTAGGTCCTACAAACTGAGGTTCAAAAAAAAAGTCTCAAACGGACGTCTCCACGTTTGCAATTTCAACGTTATGGGTCCCCACGATCGCCGTGACAACCAGTCCGGAAAAAAAATCCTAGGTCCCAGACCCTAACCACCCACGATGAGAGTTGTATTTTGTGAAATGTAGGATTTATCGGTCCATGACAAGAATTCGGAGGATTTTGGGGTGACCTTGGTGACTATGTCGGTGATTGGAGGGGTTCGGGGGGGGGAGCTCGTGGGTGTGCTGCAGGACTGAGGGGAAGGTCCAAGAATATGATATGGCTTGTCAATAGAACTAACAAGCTTGAATCTCTTCTCACACAATGTCGAGTGAGGAATGTCGAGAGTAGTTAAGAAGAAGAGAAATTAGGAACAAAGCGGTTTGAAGAAAGAAACCGTGAAGCTGAAGGGATGGGCTTGTTGCAATGGGCAACGCAGGTGGGGAGGATCTCCGATTGTACAAGTATTGAGTAATACTGCGGCTCCGATTTTCAGGTAATGGGGAATTTTAATATTTAAAAAAAAGGTTTGAATGCGCCTGGGAGTAATTAAAGGTATTAAAAGATAAAGAGAGGTAATCGAGGTAATAGAGGTAATGGACGTAATATAGTAAGATAGAGGTAAAACCGCTAGTTCCCTATAAAAGCACCTGTACGGAGTATAAAGAACCGATGGTAAAAAAAAAAAAAAAAAAAGAATTAAAATAGAAGTATGCAAATGATACGCAGTAACCATAGTAAAAAAAGGCCAAAAAAGAATAATCCCCATGCTTCTGGCTAGGGGTCAAATACTTTTTCTCTTTGGTTGCCCGGGGCTCCCTTGCCGCAGCAACCCAGCGCCTATCACAGCTCATCACCTATATTGTATATTGTATATTTTTTCCTTGTGTCTTGGGTTTAGCTTTAGTCTCCCCTGCTCTATGGAAGGAGGATTGTCTCTCTATTATACTACGGAGTACTGTATGCTTCCATCTTTACGCCACAAAAAACTTTTTTCTCCCCGCAGGCCCGGACCCAAAGGCCCCGGGGGGGTAAAAAAAAAAAAAAAAAACGGAGCCACAGAGATCGAGTCTAATGCAAAAATATCCACTTTTCCTGTTCTCGGGAGAAAAAAAAATTTAAAGCTTCTGCAAGTGATGGAAGCAAGTGATGGAAAGCAAGGGCGCTTCGATTGAGAACAGCTTCTTTATTGCTTTGACATAACGTCACGACGTGCTGCAATCCAATTCCAAATAATGCCCCGATCACTTGAAAAACTAGATCTATTCACATAACTATAGTGCGATGTAGTCTATTTGTTGTAATAGTCTCTATGGTGCTCGATCGGCTCACTAACTCCATCAAAAGCCCTGTGATCGTCTTACCGAGGTATGGATTGGCCAAGAGAGAGAGGAATCTCAAGATCTCGTCATCTCCGATGTCAGAATGAGTTCGCACTCTCTTGGCTCTATTAGGCGATGTCAAGAGCCGATCTGAGATTGGAATCTCCATTGTATCTTGTAGTTATGGAATATGGGGTACAATGTGGTAGATTTTGGTGTAGATTGATTGCCGTTGAATTGCTTCAAGATCGGAACGTACAACGTAGTATCGAGTAAGGAATGGTGGATAATCTCATTCTTCCTCTTCCTTGAAATTGAAGACGCTATAGCGCTCTGCTCATACATACCCGTGCTGCCCTTACTTGGACATTCTTGTTGATCAAGGGTTCACGATGACCTCCCATGTCGCGCATCCCTTCCATCCCCCTTGGTAGGATGTTTGACTTCAATATACACCCATTGCCTAAGAGTAGCTCTATTGAAACCTTCTTGGCTGATGACCTTTGGCGCGTCTTCTACAACACAACGAAAGGAATTGCATCTCCATTGCATCTCCACCGCATCTCCATTGCCGCTCTGGAGTTAGGGCTACCACTAACAGCAGTAAGGATGAGCCAGGGTCAAGATTCATGCGATTGACGTGACAAACCATCCGTGGAAAGCATGGTTCCTCAACACCTTGCGAGTTTATCAACCCCGATCTCCATCGGCACCCATTCGGGGTATCAGATGCGATCTCCACTACCCAGCAAGATCCCACATTCGTCACCATCGGCTTTCTACTTTGAACAAAGCATGCTATATGGAATTGCTAGTCGCTGGAGTCGGCTGTGATGGTTTAGTCACAGTGGACACTCGGCTCAGGATTCACCTCTCTACGGAGTGCCCCACGGTGTGCTATTCTAGACTCTCTCGTGAAACATTGGAACCTGAACTCTGGTGGGCCAGGTGTATCCGATCAATCCGAGATGTATCAACCCCCGGTCCTTTCAATGTTGACAGTAGGTTGTCCTTTATACATATCCAAATCTCTCAAATATGTTGTTCCATACCTCTTTCCCGTGGCAGACGATGCGGTGTGCAACTCCACAACGCGCTTCGGAGGATTTTAATGGCCCGTGATGCTACGTCATATCTACTCCGTACCTCAACATCGATTTGTGCTCCGTGCACATTGCAAACCTGATCTCCTAATAATACTCGGCCTTGGAAGTGGAAGACTCCGCCCGTGTCGAAACCTTGAGACAAGTATCTCGGATCGCGTCTTTGTTGTGTTGACCATAACACTGGAATCCATGTTCACGAATCAGCATCCTCTTCCAGGCGCTTGCAGATATGAAACTCACATGCTGACCGTGTCAGCCCAATTGCCCCAATCTAACAATCTCTCTGCGCCACGGCTGCAAAGTTGTAGCTAAGGTGGGGTCAAAGAGGATTCCAATGATGTGACCGGTCAATTGCATCACAGCGCCATGTGCGATGGGGCCAGTCATGTCAGCTCTCCAGCCGACTGCTTCTTTGCTGCGGGGTTTATCACATTCCAACTCGTGTCCCAGATCTTTCCTGCATTGGGGTTGTCTAGACCTTTTCCCTGTGGTTTTAGCACTTTTGCACTCTTGTTAGCCAATGTGATGTCACGATGTTGTTGATGGCGCGTGAAGATTGTAAACAAAACAAACCAGCTTCCACGAAACCAGGCTGTAATGGGTTATCCCACAGTCATGACATCAAGACTCTGCGGGATCTGATCTGTATGGTATTATATCAAATCCTCTAGTACTGGAAATACCCTTACCCTAACCTTCGTACAGAATTTCTTATTCTCCCGGACCCCCGATCAGCGCCGCTATTGACACCCCAAGTCATTTATGCGCGGCTTCGTGCCTGTCAGCTCCCCGTCTCATAATCGTGCTATCACCTATTAGTGACCCTCTACTCCCTATTTGGAAGCTCATGACTCCGCATAGCATACAGCTTCGATTATGGTCCATATCTTTGTCAATTACGGAGTACATCGTGATAGATCAGCCTACTACGTACTTAGACGCCGCTGGACTCATATTTTATAAATACTTAATTTTTTTTACTGTTTTTTTACACAAAAGAATTTTCTTTTATTCTAAATGCCCTTTTTTTTTTTTACCCCCCCCCCCCCCCCGTATTTAGACCACCTCACGCTAAGCCTGTAGCCACCCCCGTCGTCATTTAAATACCGTGTAAACTCCCCAATCCCAGTGCCTCAGTCAAAATTCCGCTCCGAACCTCTCTGTACAACCTCCCGAGTCACACAAAGTCGTGTATAACACGGAGTGGCATAATCAGGCTACAAAGCCCCTGAAAACGCAAAATCTGACACCCGACTCTACATCTATCACAACGGTTGCCAGGACTCCCAGGCCCACCAAGACGCCGGACTCCATATATCACTCCGAGACCCATCCGCCGACATCAAAACCACCTGCGCAGTTCCCACGAATTCCATTCCCACATGTTGCCCAGCACGACGACTACCTAAAACTGAAAACTACTTAAACCATGCAGATCCACGGCAGAGGATCCCCCATCCGTTCCAACACATCAATTCTGATACAGAGGTAATTTTTCTCCCAAACTCCTTAATATTGATTCTGTCAGATGTCCGATGGTCTCGCCCACGCCAATATTGATAGTTCGATGCATGGTTCCTGCTTTTCCCTATCGACTTCTGTCCCAAAGAAAATGACGCTTTGTGCGGTATACTATAGTCGTATACAGATCAGCCCGGGCGGGTCGGTGCATTCCAAAATCAGCGCAAGCGGAGCTCGGATCCTGAAGCTCGGATCTAGCGCAACTAGCGGATTTTTTTCGGCGACATGCGATTGTATAAATGGATGCTGGTTTCCCGGTTGCCTTTGACAACAGGATAGTTCTGCGTCTGGACTGGTGGTCTGAGGTTGAATATGGCCCGGCTGGAACATTGGTGATCTCGTTTTTGGGTTTCGTCATTACCCCTGAATCAGTCCGGACATCTTTTTGATCCTGCTTTCTCTGACAGCTTCGAATACACCGGGTTCTTTCATCTATTGAAAACGCCGGTTGCATGTTTTCATGGCCCGATCTGTTGCATGGTTTTTGAGGTATCTTTGCTGCGGCTTCCAGGGGCTACATTTGAGACATGGAATACTTCGTATACTTGGAGACTGGCTAGGTCTTGTGGCTTTGAGGGACTGGATTTTTCTCACTTGGCTAGGCTTGTAGACTGAGTAAGTGGCATTTGACTTGGTGGTTTTGAATCTTCGGAATTCTATGAGCAAATCAAGGTTGATAATCATGGTTGGTCTTCAGTCTTCCTGAGAAAAGTCAGATGTTACAATATATATATGCCTAGACCTCTCTATGTGACTTTGCACCACCACCATACTTGATTTTCTCAACATGGTCGAAAAAGTATGAGCTCCAAATACTCTACTAAAGACCCTCGAAAATATCCACGTTCAATGAGGTCGTTTGCTCGTTCAACCCCGGTCTCTTTGGAACTCCAAAAGTCCTTATCGGCTTATCGGAGCACACTAGTCTCAAATAGGCTAAAGCATGAATTTTTCTGAGCACCTTGAGCGGCCGTAAGAAGTGTTGAACGTGCCTTTGGTTTGCAGATATACATCGTCAAGGCCCGAGAGCGGATTATTCAATCGTTAATTGAACTTTGCACCTATTCGCCATCTCAAAATCCCCCAGTCTCAGCAATGGGCCCCCCCTTCGCCGGTTCAAAGAAGCGCCGCCGTGAACCTCACAATGTCGACGTGAAGCTGGTGGAACTTTACGAGGATCTCGCTAGCGAAAAAGATGACATCCGACTTAAGGCTGCCCAAGCCCTGGTGTCGCAATTCACTCCAGACCAGAACCCGGCTGATGAACAGATCAAGAAGGTGCTGTCGAGACTCTTCCGTGGTCTCTGCAGTAGCCGCAAAGCTGCTCGAATCGGATTCTCAATTGCCTTGACAGAGATTCTGACCCAGGTCTTCTCGTCGCCGAGAGAGACATCACGCTTCGGCTTCTCAGATGCTCTGAACCTTTGGGAGTCTCAGTCGAGTTCCTACGGCAGCGAGTCGGGACAGGTTGGTCGCCACACATGATTTTAAACGTCGCATACGCTAATTGGGACCTCCTTTCGTTTCATATAGGAACAACGCGACCACCTCTTTGGCCGCCTTTTCGGCGCTGAAGCGATCATCAAATCCTCCGTTCTATTCCAGCCCACCGTGCCCTTCGAGCAATGGACCCAGGTCGTCGATCTTGTTTTTGAGCTCGCACAGAAGAAGCCATGGATCCGCGAGGAGTGTGGGTGGATTATCTACCAGTGTGTCTACGACCTGGCCGCGCGCAAGATGGAACCCAAGTATATCCAGTCTGCGCTGGAACAGCTCTGCGTGCGCGACCTCGCCCGGTCGCCTGAGGGTGTTGCTATCTGGTTAGCGGCGAAGGATAAGTTCCCCAATGCTACCTTCCCGAGCAAAATCTGGAAGCATGACGATCCCCTGGATACAAAGGAGCGCAGCAGCATGTCGAAGATCATGAAGGAATCGGGTGCTGCGGCCAGTGACGGCGAGACCAAGGTGAACACAGCGAAGTCCTCTGGCGTCTGGAACAACAAGCTTCACTTTGCCTGGGATGCGGTTCTGTCTCGAACAAGTGTTGAGGCTAAGGATAAGTCGAAGAAGTCTCGTATGACCTTCACTGATTTCTGGACCGAGGTTGTCGACAGTGAGTACCTATCTAGTGGTGGAACTACACACGAGACACAAGGAACTGACAAACGAAACTCTTTACAGATGGACTGTTTGCTGCTGCGTCCTCGGACGAGCGTAAATACTGGGGCTTCCTTCTTTTCAATAGAATTCTCAACGATGGCGGGCCGCAGCAGGCCTCTCAGATTTTTACCAAGAATCTTATGCGTTGCTTGACGAACCAGCTCGCCGTGGAGGACCGGTACTTGCATCGAATGGCCGTTAAAGTGGCTAAGGCAATCCAGACCCGTGTGTCCAAGGAGCCTGAATTCGCAGCTGCGGCCATCCGCGGCTTGATGGGAACCAGTGGCACATTGAACTTCGACCAAGCTACAAAGACCAAGACGGTTGAGAAGATTGTTGCCGAAGCCAACTACGAGGCATTGGAAGAGATTGTCCCGTTCTTCGAACAACTGATTCAAAATCCCGGCACAACAGAGGAGAAAACCGCCGCATCCAACCGTCAATTCGTTGCTGGTCTGCTTTTGTCAATTGTGCGCTCCAAGGCTTCTGCCAACGAAGATGATGCCGAAGACCTCCAAGCAAGCCTTGAGCAGATTCTGTCCATCTTCGTGCGCTTTGCGTACTTTATGGATGCTGGAAAGAGCTCCACTGCACCTGAGCCCTCTCTCTCATCGGCGACACAGGAACTCCTGCGCAATCGAATCAACTCCTGCCTGAACAGCCTTATTTCCAACGAAAAGTTTGCCGCCACGCTCCCATATGCTGTGGTGAAGCAGATTCGCGATGCAGCCAAGTCCGGCGAATTCGGCAAGTTCATCATCGCTATCGATGAGAAGCTGTCGGAATCAGTGAAGGCTGCTTTCAAATCTCTAAAGAAGTTGTCCAGCAGGGTATGTTTTTCCCCATTATCTTCAGTGTCTTGACTACTTATACTGACTATACCATATAGGAGAAGAAGGAGAAGGGCATGGCCGCATTCAAGCTACTCTACTCTATGACTATCATGCAGGTGTACAACGGAGACGCAGACGCGGTGTCCATGCTTGATGAGCTGGAGTTTTGTTACACCAAGTTCCTGGGCGACAAGGAAACCAAGACGGAAGACGCCGGCGATGCCTCGGATGCGTTGGTTGAGATCCTTCTCAGTTTCGCGTCCAAGCAATCGCAGCTGTTCCGTCGTATGAGTGAGCAGGTATTTGGTGCATTTGCTAACCAGATCACCGAGAACGGATTGGAATCTTTGACCTCGGTATGTAGCCTCAACTCTTTGTAAGACACGCATTTTCTAACTAGATCCAGATTCTGGAAGCCAAGGAGAGTCTCGCTGGACAGCAAGAGATGTTCGAGGAGCAAGACCATGAAGGCGAGGAAGAAGAAGAACATGACCACTCCGACATGATGGATGTCGACGAGGATGAGCTTGACAGCGATGTCGAGGTCGTTGAAGCCAGCGGCTCCGGCTCCGGCTCCGACGATGACGATGACAACGAGGAGGAAGAAGACAACGAAGAAGATGCACAGGAAGTCGCCGCTTTCGAAGCCAAACTAGCCGCAGCTCTCGGCGCACACCGCGCAGATGAAGACGAGTCCGACTCGGACGCCGACATGAATGACGACGAGATGGACGAGCTAGACGACAAACTGGTGCAAGTATTCCGCGCGCGTCGCCAAGAAACCTCACACCGCAAAGACAAGAAAGATGCACGCGAGAACATGGTGAACTTCAAGAACCGCGTCCTGGACCTGCTAGAGATTTTCGTGAAGAAGAGCCACACTCGCCCGCTCGCGCTCGATATCCTCCTGCCGTTGCTCCGACTATCTCGCCGGACCAGCGTGAAGCAGATCGCCACCAAAGCCAACGGAGTGCTACGCGAGTACACGAAGGTGTGCAAGGGCAACTCGCTCCCGAAGGTCGAGGACGATGCACAGGCGGAAGCGCTCTGGGAGCTACTCCGGTCTGTTCACAAGGAGGCTAGCCACAGTGGACCTATGGGCCATGCGACTGCTTGCAGTCAAGCTAGTTTGCTTGTTACTAAAGTGCTTGTTGCGCATGACAAGGATGCTATTGCGGGTGTTGTGGATGTTTATGCTGCTACTCGCAAAGATCAACTCATGAGCACCAAGTGTCATGTACAGCCGTCATTCTTTTCGGAGTGGAATAACTGGTGTGTTTCTGCGAGTAAGCAGTTGAAGTGAGGTTGGGTTCTTGTATATAGATTGCGAGTATGGTCTGTCGCTGGATTTCAATGTCAATGTCATCATCATGTTTATTCAAGGTTTCATACAGTCTACCATCATATCCAGTACGCCCCCCCATTTTTTACATCATGAACTATCGTTGTGTATACTATGTGTCAACTAAACATAGGCCTTGAAACTTGGATTCAATCTTGTATATTTTTACAACAGGGCATCCACTATTTAAAAAAAAAAGAAAAAAATTGTTCAAGGATGAATTCCCATATATGTCGCAGAAAATGGGAAAGAAGAAAATATTCTATGTCTACCTACAACAACGCCCTAATCTATAGCTATATACTCTGTCATAAGATCACGATGAATCATTAAAAGCTCCTCTAAAAACCAGTGATATATCGATGATTAGTCGTCTCCTCCAAAACCTCCAACATCATCCCAACCTCAATAGCGCCCTCATTACGTGGGGCACTCAACATCCCAAAACAAGGCTTATACTTAATCCCCTCATCAACCCTACGGTATGAAACAAGCGTATCCCACGGCTGCTTCTTGTTCTTGAGCGCCGTGTCTGGATCAACATTAGGCACCTGGCAGCGCGCACAGCGAGCCACAATATCCAGATCAAGCGGAGACTGAACAACAACCTTCCCATCACCAGTAGTATCACCAGAGATACTGCCAGCCTTCCGACCGGTAATGCGAACCAACTTCCACGAATCTTCACTCCATGGCTCACCTCCGCGAACAACGATATTCGGACGGAACCGCTCGATAGTAATCGGGTCCACACCCACCTTTCCCAGACGAACATTAAGCTCTGCCAGCGAAGACTCCGACGCGATCAATATCGGGTGCACGTCTGGAAAACCGGTTGTCTGGATGCGGCCCAGGCGGCGGGGGGCGCCGTTACCCTTCAGCACGCGCGGGGTCGGGCCCTTGTAGACGAGAGCGACGTCGCGGCGCAGGAAGGCGGAGAAGGGGGCGTTTATTTCATCGCTGTACCTGTACCCGTCTGTCTCCGTGTCCCAGATGTGGACGGGGCCCAGGTTTGTATTTTCCGCTAGCCATTGCGGGGATGGATGGGAAGGGATGCGGATTGTGTGGAATTGACGGTGTTGGTCGTGGTCTTGGTCTTGGTTGGATTGATCGGTTTCGGTGGTTGGGATACTCACGACCAACTCGTCGCCGTCGGCACTTAGGGCGGTGCGGATGCAGGTCATGTCGGGGATTTGGCGGATGGTTAGGAAGGTATTTGAGGATGTGTCGATGAGCATCCAACGACGATCGAGGTCAAGCCCGTGCTTTTTTAGGACTGTTGATTGGACTTCTAGGCCTCGACAGGATTTTATGGGGTACATGTGCAACGAGATGATCTCACTGGATTGTTTGGGGCGCTGGGGCCATAGGCGGAGAAATTTGGTTGGCAATTGGACTGATTTGGGCCATCCTGTGAAGCGGGGAATCAGGAGGATTGGAATTAGGAGTATGAGGCCTAATATTACCGCTGACGCCATGTTGTGCGACTGAAGCATGTTTGCTGTTTGGGAAGATTTTAGGGTTATACAGGCCACCGAGGTGACAGGTCGGTTTTGCCAAAGGGTGCCGCCTTTCATATGATGCTATGACTTCTATTTTGAGATGCTCAGGTCAGGGAGATGTGACACTTTCAGTTTGCTATTATAGTGCTTTGTTGATATCTAGTGCCTTGTCCTGTTATTCTACATACGGTAGCTGCTTTAGGACCAGTAATAGAAGAACTCAAGAAGTATGAATTAGACACATGGTGCCTAGGAAATACCACAAGCAAACACCGTGCACGTTTGACATATGCAAACCCCAAAGGCAAGGGGACTAGATATGCATACAAGTCCAGGAAAAAGCAAATCTTGAAGCCAAATACCGGTTTAGAAAATAACATATACCCATGTATTTGATTTCCTCTGCCATTTCTTGACCTTGCATTTCCGTCTTAGTGCTCAGTCCTTGACTCCCCGTAAAAGCCATTCTTGTTACTCGTTCAGTTCGTCGTCCTTAACCAGGTGGAACACCTTACTCTTGAACTCTTTTCTCAACGTGTCTGCATTCTAAGGTTGTCCACGGGTTAAGCTCAAAATCACTTGGCACGTGACCGCACGAATGGGCCCCGCCCACCCCACTCTTCTCCACTCTCCACTCTTCTTTAATGCTCCTCTTAACCAACACAACATGGAACCCGCTCAGTTACAGCTGGCTCGCCCTTTAGCACCCTTACTACGAAATGCTGGCACAACGCAACCGTCTGTTCACAATGACCGTGTGGCTTTGAGGTATATGGGACACTGGGCCTCGTTTGTGCAAGACGTTATGACCATGTTTCACTCGACACCAATCACGCATCAGGTCCCTATCAACAATGAGTCTGAAAACTATGTTGTGGGCAGTGAACTCGGTCTTTCTGGAAGATTCGTACGAAACCTTTGCGATCCTGTTATTCAAGCATTGATGCCGCTGCCTGAAATGTCATCCGTACGATTCGCTGATTTCCAAGCTCTCGCCTTCTCTGACAGAGTTGTCCCAGATGTCGCTTTCGGTCTTGTTATGAATCCAGAATCCTCTGATTCTCTTGATGAAATTTCCATGGTTGGCGAGTTCAAGACACCTTGGACACTGAATTTCCACCAAATGGAAATCAATTGTCCAAACCCACACCCTCGCTTAGAAACTCTGATTGGTATACCCTTACCACCAACTCATATTGTCACTCAATCCCGGCTGATCCTTTCTCACTTCTAGGACAAGTTACAACCCAAATGCGAATGGCACAGGTCAGATACGCCTTTTTGACTACGTATAACTTCACTGTGTTTGTCAAGAGAGCCAGCGACCTTTCGTACCTCCTCTCACAGCCCATCAGATATGATTGTCAAGGCCCGTCGCTCCGAGAAATGTTCTTTGGATTTTGTCTTTTATCCAGGTCGGATCCAAATTACCATGAAAGTGACCCTGACACGGCGACAAGGGTAAGTGCCTATCGGGGTGAACTTCAGACATGCGGGTAGCTGCTAACATGTATAAAAGTTGAGGGGTATTTCCGGGCTTCGAGCATCAGAAAGGCTGTGCCTTCTTCGTTCCCACGAAGTGCCTCCCCCAGGCACCCCCCAGACTATCACATCGACCAGCGTCGCTGTTGAATGTGGCACCTCAACACCTGTGATTGTCAACTGCGTGGAACAACTGTCACTTCCCGACAACCAGGAAAAGGTGGTGTGGTTGGCAGAAATCAATGGAGTTCGACGAGTACTAAAATGCTGGATACCTGACTTGGATGCACTGTGAGTTACGCCGTGTTCTATTCTTGGGCTTAGCTAATGACCTTTATATAGGTTTGACAATGAAGCTTATGTTTACCATCGCCTGGAAACAGCCCACCCGGCTGGATCCTACCTTTTCCCTAAGTGTATTGCAAGAGGACAAGTCATATGCTCGAGCCTATTTCCTCAAGGTTACGTGATTATTATGGAATACCGGGAGGGGGAGCGACTCTCTGATATCTGGCATATGCTTAATGCAGCTGAGCGAGCCCATATTGAAAACGAATGTTTGAAGGCTATCCACGCGCTTCGTGCAATCTCTATTCGTCTTGATGACCCTGGGAAGCACAATGTTCTATATGCAAGAGAGAGTAGGGCTGTGACTCTTCTCGATTTTGAGGTTGCGGCGCCGCTTGCGGCAAACACTTTCATTCCTACCTCCTACGAGATGGGAGAAATCTTCAATTCAAGCTCACTTCGCACAGGCGAACAAGGCGGCTAGTTTCGACTCGATGATGTCCCTGTACTTTACTTCTTTCGACCGGTTATTTATTTTTAATTGTATTATTACAAGAATTGTCTGCCGCTTATGCAGCCTTGTCATGTCCCATCCATATGTCTTCTTGGTCTTGGGTAACCGTTTATCTTTCTCTCGGATAGAATCATCTTTTATATAGGCACCGAAAATATAGCCGCTCTCTATGACTTATCTATGGCGCTTCCCTCCGGCGATTTCTTCTTTCATAGAGAAGAAGAGCTTTCTACCTATAGCTTGATGGATTCACACACGATGTGAAGAAAGGCAAAAAGCTGAAAGGACAAGGTAGAAAACTAAGCAAGCTAACTTATAGGTTTGGAGTAGGAAAATAGTTCCAATTTAAAAATTCAGTAATTTAGGCGTCGCCCCGTTATATACAAGGTCGGTGCCTTCCAATTTTACGTCATCGTGTATCTGTGCGTTATTTTTGAGAGGGGAATAAGACTAGAAGGTCGTGTACTCAAGAAATCGGGACATGATAACAAACAATATTGTGGGGCAAAGTGCTCCTTTGGGCATGGACTGAGTGTGGATTGAGTGCTCAGTAGATGCCTCTGATCAGTCTAAGTGATCAATGAGCAATCAGTGAGCATTCAATCAAAATCACTGCGTCTAAGCCCGGACTGAAATTTACTCGGCCTGACTCTGAGCGCCTTTGTAAAAGCGGCGACAGCTAAGATAGAAAGACCCGGCAGAGGAAATATGTTACGTACAATGACATAGGCAGACCACCTCAAGGGGTATATATCAAAGATAATGTTGACTGCGTTGCGATATGGTTATGCTGAATGCTTCTTATCAAGCCAACACGCGACCATTGCCTTGATTAGGGCGAGTGTGACGACCCTGCCTTGCTCAATATTCGCATCCTCAGATGCCGCAGGGACATGGAGGAACAGGACATTGCGGTCCTGGCCCTGTAATTGGGCCAAAGACATGCTGGTATAGAAAATGAAGTCGCACAGGTAGTGACCCGCGTCCTGGGAGATCCGGAGATCCGACTCGGGAGCAAAGGAACGCCACGTCTCCAGGAACTGGTCATCGGGTTGGTAGGGCGAAGTAGACGAAGGATTATCTGTAGCACGACCTGGGATCAGAATCGGCGGCAGACCCAACCCTTTCCATCGCTTCTCGCCGTCCACATAGCCGGGCCGACCGTCAACATCGGTGATGTTATAGTCATCTCGGTGGGCTAAACTTTCGACGGAGTAATATTGCCGCGGAGCTGCGATGCCAATATGAATAATGAGATCAGGTCTGCGCCCACCATGCGAGGCAGCAAACTCCTCCAGAATTAAGGGAAGAGCCTCTCGAACAGTGGCATATGCCACTGGGATCGGAGTGGGATGCACATGGAGCGAGACTCGACGTGGGTTCGAGTCATGGTCTTTAGGTGACAGGAAAAGGAAAGATGATGGAAGTGAGGAAGCGATCAGATATGATGCATTCACAAGGTTGGTCTTGAAGGGCTGGTTACACTGTTAGTTTTCGGGTCGGATACTAGCAGTTTCCGAAGTGCAGATCACTTACCCCAAAGCCTGTTATTAAGACGGATATCTCATTAGGCGAGGCCGAGGGCTGTGGAGGGCTGTTGCCAACAGGAGTGGGAATTATATATGGAGTAGCAGTGCCGGAGTCCCCCATATTCACGGTTATTCTTGAGGTGAAGTTGAGAAGAAAATGACTGTTAAGCGGGGGAAGTCAACCCTGGAAGACACCGAGATGAATGCGGGGTCTTGGCGGAATCATCCCATGGATCTTTACTAGCCTAATTCCGTTAAGCTATATAAGTGGCGACCAGTTAGGAGCTTCATATTTTAGGCTTATTTATCATATGTATCATATGTAGTAGATTGTTAGCTTGTTAGATCTCTGTTAGTACTATTTGATAGGTCTTCAGTCTCCAAAAGAAATTCTCTTCTGGTGCTGGGTCACCGAGACTTTCTTATTCTTGTACCACGGAGTACAAAGCTGGTTTCCCCTCTCATGATTTGACCGTACAACTTGCAGGATTTGTAGTTCTCTACTTTTATTGGCACTCTTAAAGATTGAAGAACATCTGCATATGCAAGTGGATCCAGGCGGAATAGAAACCCGTTCAAGAATTGCCTGTTCGGGTAAGGATCGCTTAATTTGGCTCTCGTTCTCGCATTTCAGGCTAGGTATACATCGATGTAGGCCAAGAACGATATTTCTTGGAGCTTTGACGTTCTGGTAAAAGGAGTTGGTCGCTTAGAATATATTGGACCTGGACCTGTGAGTTTCCAACGCTTGGCTTTGGCTCGGTTCGGTTCAACCTGACAGCATTTGATGCTAATGTGGGCCCCCCTGGGTTGAATATACAGTTCAAGGTCGGTTGGGGGGAAAATGGAGTCTCCCCGACTGGCTGATGGCTCGGTAACTTTTATAAATGAGAGGGTCTTCGGAGAATATCAGTTCTTAGAAATCCGGGTTATCGCTTCTATTGTCCCTCCTTCCTCCCTTTTCAGTCTTGACCTTGACTATGGCAGTCATCACTGAATTTCTCAACAGTCCCTATGTTGTACAGAGTATGTGCGTTGCCCTAGTGGCGGTGCTCATAACGAGTGTATGGGCAGATATAGCAAACGAGATTCCCCATAGACACATTCCTTTGGTTGGAAAGACCTTGTGGGAGCTTACCAACAAAAAGGCCCGGCAACGCTTCACTCGGTCATCTCGTCAATTAATTGCCGAAGGCTTTGCAAAGGTGGGCCTTGATATGAATAGATCACAGGGTTCTCTACCTTCAAATGTGCTAACAGACTTTTGTAGGGAGTCGATGCCTTCCAGATCATCGGAGCCACAAGCCCGATAGTTGTATTGCACCCGAAGTTTGTCGATGAAATCAAGAGCAATCCAGATGTGAGCTTTGAAGGCTCGATCAAAAAGGCAAGTCATCAAACGGAAATAAACTGTGACCACGGCTAACTTGCCAATCGACATTTTTTGATGATCGCATTCCCGGGTTTGAGCCATTTCATAATGGCACTGCGTTAAAGGCTACCGTCGAGATCGTGCGGACTAGTTTGACCCAGGCACTCGGTATGCATGTCTTTATATATTTCACCCGAGTAATAGAATTGACTCATCTTCCTCATCTGAGTAGGGTCCATTTCACTTCGGCTATCAAAAGAGTCAGGTGCGATATTGAAGGAACACTTGCCCACCACCGATGGTATGCTAAAGCACACACCCTTTACCTTGTACACTCTCACTAACACTCTCTCTCTGGGTAGAATGGAAGCCATACCACCTCGGGCATAAGATCCCGTACATCGTAGCCCGCCTCTCTTCTTTGATATTTGTTGGAAAAACCATCTCCCACGACGATGAGTGGATTGATGTTTCCGTGAACTATGCCATCGATGCATTTATGGCTATGCGTGATCTACGAGAATGGCCATCCATTCTTCATCCGGTCGTACACTGGTTTTTGCCCTCTACCAAAAAGCTACGCACACACCTGGAAATGGCTCGCTCCATCATCAGCCGCGAGATAGACAGGCGGGCGCTGATCCGCGCGGGCAAGCTCCCCGCAGATGATCCCCCTCGTGGACCTGATGCTATGGACTGGTATCGCGAGACCGCCGAAGCCCGAAATAACTTGACTTTTGATCAGTCTTGTGCTCAGGTTGGATTGGCGCTGGCGGCCATTCATACCACGTCGAATCTGTTAACCAATGTCATGTATGATCTCGCGGCGTACCCAGTGTATATCCAACCGCTGCGTGATGAAATTCGTGCAGTTGCTTCCGAGGATGGAGTTCTGAAGAAGACTAGTTTGCTCAAGCTGAAGTTGATGGACAGTGTGATGAAGGAATCTCAGCGTACTAATCCAATCTCATTGAGTAAGTCATCCGCCTATCTTCATTCAAGATTTTTCGTTTTTGGAAAAAAAAAATATCCCGTTGACATTCCACAATAGCCTCCATGAACCGCCTCGCCCTTAAGCAAATTGTGCTCTCCGATGGAACTGTAATTCCCAAAGGTGCCAACATGTTTGTCTCTGCAAAAATACTGGAAGATGACAGTATCTACCCCAATGCTGCCACTTATGACGGTTACCGGTTTTACAACAAACGCCTACAGCCTGGCAACGAACACAAGCATCAGTTTGTCGCAACGACAAGCGAGCACTTCGTCTTCGGCCATGGTGTCCACGCCTGCCCTGGTCGGTTCTTCGCTGCCAATGAAACCAAAATCATGCTTCTTCATTTGCTTCTGAAGTACGATTGGAAACTGCAGAGCGGCGGTCGACCTCGGAATCTTGAAAACGGTGTTGAGTCCATCACCGACCCACGAATTCAGATTCTGTTCCGATCGCGTGAGTCGGAGGTTGACCTAGGTTTCCTAGGAGAATAGTGGACGGATCTAAGCAACGCCTCTTTCCCTTTTTGTTCTATGCATCTTGGATATCGCTAGGTCTTGTCTATTTCGATCACCATGGAAATGATGTTACTTATAAGCCATGGGACAAGTTGGATTTTATCGAGTGACCATTTTGATAAATATCAAGTCCAAATCTTCGAAGCAAGCGAAGTGCAACATCCGGAGGACAACAACAGACTCGGCTCCTCGAAAGTGGAGTTAGTTGGTATCTGGCCCACAGTTCTGCGGGTACACCGTGGCTATCCATTGTAAGCGAGATGAGATCTTAATTAATCTTGTTGAGAATGGATCTCTGGACAGAATTTATGGATAACCACAGATTTCAATGTAGGATGTCCAACAGCGTATTGAATTACACGCTATACTCCATAATTCCCCTTTTGAGGGTGCTGAATGACAAACCACGTGATTGGTAATTATACAGTAACTATACTGTAACCGTTTGTAATCTTTCAACACGGACGCGTGACGCGTCACGCGTCAGTGGAGAAAGATGAACGTGAAGCTCCCATCTCCAACGCCTCCCGTCCCAATGGAGTTAAATGGATTGACGTCTCTCTGAGAGATCCAGACCGCACAATGAGAAAATGTGACCGTTGATCTACGGTACCCAGGTACCCGTACGCCTCGTACCAAACTGGTTTTCCCGAGTTTCTTTGGAACAAACCGATTCAACTGTGAAAGGAAAAGGGTTTGATTTTTACCTTTTGGGTCCCGAGCCCATTCCAAACATGATTGGAAGCTAAAAAGGAACAAATTGAGCGGAAGAATATCAGTGCAACCATCAGCTGCGCTTCTACACGCAGGCCGTTCTACAAGCCCTTGCAGCTATGGAGTGCACGGCTGGAGACAATGTCTTGAAGATGGAGAACCGATCTACCATACAAAGTACTCGGAGTACTCCGTACATATGTTGTATGGTACCTGATCCCAAACACCAGCCCCCTCATAAGGTCTATAACACACGGAGTACAGAGCAATAGCTTACAGCTTACTCCGTACAGCCTACGGAGTACCTTCAAACCCTACTTCGTTGAGCCAAAAAATTACTGGCTATTTGCTCAAGGTGTCCTTACCTCCCAAGGTCTCTCCCCAAAGCCCTGTGATTGAATTACATGTAGTGCATGCATCAAGCAAGGCCCAGAGATGTGTCCACAACCATTCTATATAGGAAAGACTCGAGAAAATCTAAACACAAGATCTGTAAAGAAGAGAAGTGAGAATCAATTGAAGATTTTAAATTTTTTTTCAAAAGTAACAACGCATAAGATTTTCCCAGTGGGCCATCAAGCCCAGAGGTACAAGGTACCAAGTTCAGCAGGCCGTTCACCGCGGGGAGCACAGGTACCAGGTACTCTCCACCACTCCCGCCTCACCCTACGCCCAATCCCTTCCCCATTCTTCCTCTTCTCTCTCTCTTCTCTCTCTCTCTACCAACTCTTTTCCACCATTATCGCGAGATCTTGTCTCGCACCCCTTCTCCGTTTGAGGAGACGTTTTTTTCTTTTGTGTGTTATTTTTTTTCGGGTAATGACGAAATCCTTCATTCCCTACTACTCGGACGGGATGGAGCCGCAGATGTGATCTGGTGATCTCCGATTTCAAGCGGCCGCATTCCTCAGGAAGCACATCACACCGAGACCTCGGTCTTTTTTTTTTTCTATTTTCACATTACTTCTGCATCTCTTGCTGCATTTTTCCTTTTTTTTTTCCTCCTCACGATTCACGAAATTGACGCGACGCTACGCGCTTCGACTCGAAGCGCCGTACTCATCTACTCTCGACTCCGAGACATCCTCGAGTCCGCCCCCATCCAGAAGTCGCATTGACCCACATTCTGCGGTTCGCAAGACCGCAAGATTGTCACTATGGCTCAACGTCAACTTTCGCGCACTCTCCCAAAGAACTTTACCTTCTCCCTCGGCGACAATGAACCCAAGACTCCCGAGCGGCCTCGCACCACTATGAATGTACCTCCACCACCTCGTCACTCAATCTCTAGCGGCTTTCTACCTCGAGTTCGCGCTCGCGCTGGTACCAATGTCTGCGCTCGCATGGATATGGATATGTTCCAATTCCACGGCTCCGATGTTCCCCTGCCTTCGATAGAAGTGCCCCGATCGACTACTGACTTCGAGGCGCCTTCATTCCGTGGGTTCGACAACGATGAGGGATATCTTGCGCCTCCTCGAGTGCGAATGGATGTTAAGACGCCACCTGCGCAGATCCGCGGCACGCCTTTCGATTCCTGCGACACTGGAAACCAGTGGCCACCCTGGGACCAGACGCCCGGCCCAAACAACTTCAAGCGCCCAGACTCGGTCTGCTCGACTTTATCAAATTCTTCAATTGAATCCATTGAAACCTTCGCATCGCGACCGTCTGTAGGAAGTTTCACCAGTGTCGAGAGCGATTTGTTTGACTCGTACTTTCCTTTGGAAATGTCCAAAGAACCTGAGATTGAGTCGCCTTCGCGACCTCAGAAGCAGTCGGTCAATATCAAAGTGTCCAAGAAGGCCTGGACTCGCGAGATGGATACCCACTTATGGAATACCTATCAAATCTACCTTCAGGACCCTACTATGACTCCATTCAAGATGACCCCTGGCAGTATCCCTCCTTTGGGAGTCACCTCGCGTGTTGCGCGTCGCGCTAAGAAGACGTGGTGGCAAAAGAGCAGTCGCCTTGTTGAATCTGTCTCGATGAAGTCTGTTGACCCCATTGAAATCTCTACACCCAAGGCCATGGAAGAAGAGTCGCAACCGGCCTGGCCCAAGTCTGACTCCAAGACTCGACGACGCCTCAAGATGCTATGTCGACGCAAATTCTCAATTTCTCCCCACTATCAGCGCATCATGCAGTCTCGCACCCCCGAGCCTGTCACGGAGATGTTCGGGCTTCCTACGGATACCCGCGTTAAAGACTTCGCTGATAACTCAGCCTACACTACTCGTGACCTCGGTGTTTCTCTTGTCACATCCTCCGAACCGGCTCCACTTTCTCAGGTTACCCAAGACTTGCCGTTGACTACAGACTGGTTTAACAATCCCGTGTCTGCTCCTGCCGAGCCACCAGTGGCCAAGGCTCCTAGTCAGCATCTTCGTGTGGAATCTGCTCCTAGCATCCCTCGTCTGGGATCTCCATTCGTGTACAGCACTTGGGGCCCTGGTGGATCAAACCGCCAGGTCCATGATCCCAATACTCGACGGGGGACCGTTCATGTGCCCGGTTGTCGTGCCCGACGCAACACATACTTCGACCAGTCTTTACCGGATACTGACGATGTTTTCGCGAGTGTATCCAGAGAGCAGAAGAATCCTTCAGATCAAGAAGTTGAACGTCGCTTGGAGGACTATGTTCGTGACAACAAGTTCCAAGATATGGGCCATGGTCGGGTCCGCATTCGCAATCGTGGAGCTACCACTAGCGCGGTCAATCCTAGAGATATGGACCAACTTTTCTCCCCACCCTCGTCCCTCAATTCAGGCCCAATTGAACCCGAGGAGACTACACCTATTCTGAAACCCCCTATGAACCCATTGTTGGACCTTGGTGAAAACATTAAACGCCTTGGTTCACCCTTCCGGGTCGAAGGAGGACACAAGCGTCGTGAAGCCCCGAAGCGAGTCATTCGACAGGCACCTGCACTGTTTGATCCATTCTCGAGCGGTGGCCCTTCATGTGTCGGACCTGACGACAACACTTCTCCTATGAAGGTCTCTCCGGCTCAAGTACATGATAAAGCTCCGGGTACTTTGCCATACAACGCCTCCGAGGACGGCCTTTCTGATGCTGAGCGCATCCGGCGGCAAATCTTGAATATGCCTTTCACGCGCAACTAAGTTGCAGCCCTTTTTTGCTGTCGAATTTCCAACTATCCGTTTCATCATGGCGTCGATTTCCTTGCGAGATTTTATCTCCTTTGCATTATGACTTGAACGAGATACCGACAGGGCCCTGATACGGCCCTTGCATTTCCAGCCTTCTTACGACAGCAACATCTTCCACGACTGTAACGATACGTTTGAACGTTTTCTTCACGCTCAACATTCAAAATCCCAACATTGAACCCCTAACGACCAAAAAAAAAAAAGCCCACAAAAAAAGTGATGGGTCTTTACGCTTTCCATTTGGACGAAGCCCGCACACAGTTCATGGGAATCTGGCTGTTGGTTACCTGCCTACGAACATTCACCTCGTTGATCTTGTAACAACAGTCACCTTGTGCGTGTGTGTGGCTCTCTTTCGCACTTTTTCCTCGGTGAAATCAGCACCGTTTCATCATTCACTCACTCACAACTTCATTTCCTTTTCTTCCAACGGGGCTTTCACCTCGAACAAAATAACACAAACGCAAAATAAAAAGTTAAAAACAAACCGAAAACCCATATCTGCTGTCATCAATCAGCAACCATTCGCCATTTTGCGACCCACGCTCCTTACACTTTCTCTTTTATCTTCTTTTCTCAGACCTTGTCTAGTCATTCATTTCCTGCATCCCCTACATGGTACAACATACCTTTCCCACCATGTCATGCTGGAGATGCGACCCGACTTGATGATGGTCGCCTTTCGAATTACCCGTCACATGGAAACGACTCCCTGCTTCTGTGTTGACCCTCGTCAGTCAACATGGATGGCAATGCACGCCCCCAAAAAAGCGAATGTGCAACGATACATATGCAAGTACATAGACGAACTGAAACGAAACGAACGCGCATGAATATTGCAGTTGACCAACGACATCCCTGATACGCAAGCGAGGTGTTTGGTTTTCTTTTGCCAGCGATCCCCATTTCTTCTTAATTTGCATCTCATGATCTCAATCTTGAAGCTGATTTCCACGCATATTTTCCCCTTCTTGATTGGTGATCCACGATTTACCCTATGCTTTCGATTCTCGATTTGATTCAGCTCGCGCTCCATGATTCCCCTTGTGGCGAGCCTTATTGGGTTTGCATCCGGATAATCGCGTGTCTTTTTCTCCGGTCTTTTTCTTGCCTCTTCTGCGTCTCATGGCGTATGGATGTCTGTCTTTTTATTCAGAGCCTTTTTTTGCTGGATCTTTGTGATCTTCCTCTGGCTTGTGAGAGTTTGGCCGTTTTATCTATTTTTCTTCTGATTTATCTATCGTTCTCCTGCGAGGGTTGATCTTTTAGAGCCATGGCTTTCTTTGATCGAACCGATCCGCCAAGTGAATCAATATCTTTACTACTTTCGTCCCTTTTTCGGTTGTAGCTCACCGATTGCCTGATATCCCTTAATTCTTGCAAAGGGCCGCACTTCGATCACGGATTCTCAATGCGCACTTTGCAGGAATCTTTGGCAGCGGATAGACCCTCAAAATTCCTTGATCTTGCTTGAAACACAAGCTATAAATGTGTGCACGCTCTTTTATACCAGGCATGACAGCCTTGAGTCCCATCCTAGCTAGGTAAGCTCTACCGTTGCACTTGAGAGGCCACAGTCCAGCAAGCGACACATTTCTTGTGGAAGTTTTTAACAGAAGCGAGTAAGAGGAACATAAGATATTTGGAAAGTCAACAAACAGCTGTCCTCAACGCAAGGAAGAATCAATGTTAGATATTATCTGCAGATCAGACAACCGTATCAACAAACACTAGTAAACGAGAGATGGAAAATGACAAGCAACAGGTAACATGGTAAGATGATGGGGGTATAAGTTATAAAGATATCTGCAATGAGGCAATTCAACACAACAAAAAGCGAAAAAACAAAAAAAATCACTTCTCCAATTTCTTCTTTCGCTCACCAAGGAGAACCTCAATCTTACGAATCTGAAGAGCAAGACCCTTTTTCTCAGCATTGGCAAGGAGCCACTCCTCCATGCCACGACGAACATGCCGCATGGAATGCAACACAGGCAGAATAGGCGCAGAGGACAGACCCGCATCGACTCCGTTCTCACGCTCGATGCGCTGCCAGCGCTCGGCGCCGGGGTTCAGCAAGAGATCGAAGACACCAGTCCAGAGTTCACGGTCCCAGTACCGTTTCAGAGACTCGCGGATGCGATACGTGCGGGATGAGGGGTTACCATCGCTGCCGTCGATGGCAGTTGATTCGAGGTATTTCCCGAATAACAGGACGTGGATTACGCCGGCAATACCGTACAGATCGATATGATGGGTCCAGGGGCGCATCTCACGGATCTCGTTGCACTCATGCGTACCGGTTTCCCAGTCGGCGATGAATTGCACGGCTGGCGAGAAGGCTTGCATATCGATGCTGCGGCCGAAGTCGATCAGGGCTAGGCCCTTTTGTTGCCAGCCATAGGAGCCGCTTGGGGAGTAGTGGACGCTTTCGCGGGGATCGAAGGCCATTTCATTTGCACCAAGGTCAAGCAGGGAGAGGGCCTTGGAGGGTGGTTCGTTGGGATTGTGGTCGTCTAGGCGGACGAGGCAGTTGTCGGCTTTGATGTCACCGTGAAGGACGCCATTGGCGTGAAGTGCTTCGACGGTGCGGAACAGCTCGACAGAGAAGAACATTGCTAGGACCTCCTCGAGACCACCTTCAGAAGTATGGTTGGAGTTGATGGCTTCATTTCGAACAATATTGACGAGGTCAAGTATAGTTCCTTGGCCTCGATAGTCCTCGATCAGGAAACTTTCACTTTGATGGACATGCAATTCGTGTGCGCGAACAATGCTATCGGTGGCGCGAGAATGATCCGTAGACTGTCTTAGGCGGCTATATGCTGTGCGAATCATGTAAAACTCCCACGCGCTTGATGGTCCATTTTCGACCTTGACTGCTTCGAAGGGGAATCGGGGAGTATCATAAGCGTTCGACTTTCTCGGTTGGGAAGTTTTGCCGTTAGGGCTTGTGCTATCGTCAGAGTCGGAGTCGTAGGATTCAAGACTGTCGACACTCTCGGCGAGATAGACAGGGGCATATGCACCCGCTCCTAGCTCACGTCTGATAATGTAGCTTCGTTCCGCTCCTGGAAATTCGAGGATAGGCGTGTCAAATGTCCCATCACCGCCACTCTTTGATCGCCTGGTGTTAGTTTTGACAAATTTCTGGATCATTGAAGCATAGTTGCTATCTTCAACATGACCGTGATAACCCGTGTACGTCGCAAGTGGCTTTTCCAGGGAGTTGAGAATCGTGTTGCGAATGCCCTTGTCAGTCGGATTGCACTGCGCATCCCTAATTGTCGGTTCCCGTCTCCGGAGCTTGGGTGCAAGAGCCTTGAAGGCCATGGGACTGAATGGTACATCAGCTGTAGATGCAACAGTATGGTCTCCTTGGTATGGCGTATTTGTTCCCAGTGGGCTGGAAAGAAAAAGGTTACCGGCCGGTGATCGAGGCTTCGAAGGCGTTTTAGCGTTGTAAATGCTGTTTCGAGCGGCTGTTAAAGAAGGGATGGATTCTGTTCGCTCCACAATAGGTGTCATAAAGGGGAGACGATTCTGGGCCATGATCGCAGGATCACGGTAGGTGCCCCATGGAGGAGCATAGTCCTCGGGCATTTCCGGTATGAACCCTTTCCTCTCCGGTGTTCCCTGTGTCGAGCTACCTTCCATTCTATCACTAATGATAGAATGTGAGGTGACTTCGGCATTTTCAATGTCCGGAATATCACGATCTGGGTTGAACTCTGTCCAATCGCTGCCATCGCCGTCGATGCTCTCAGCTCGTGTGGTGTTGGCATAGTCGGTGTCATCGTAGGATTTGTGGAAGGTTTGGGTCTCCTCGTCTCCAAAGTCGCTCGAGGCCACTGATATGTGGCCTGTCCCAGTACTATCTCCCGCGCTGGCGCAGTCGTCATCTTCGTAATCGCTGCCGCAGAAGCTATCTGCGTCCTCCTCAGTCTCTGCCTTCAATGGCTGATTGAAAATGCTGTAGATCTCATCTGTCGCTGCACGAGTGTGCATGGTCATTGTCGGTTCCCGAGTACTCTTTCGCCGGACCTTTTTGTTGTTGGACGGGGAGTCAAACTTCATTTTGACTGCACAGGCATGAGCTTAACCTGTCTATTCAATGGAAAACTGGCACCACTCACCTGTTTGTGTTTGTGTTGTTTCCCCTTTGATCTTGGTGCGACTCGCTTTGCTAGATTTGCCTCCATGGCCTTCGTCTTGATATTGAGCGTGACTAGCTGTGGTGAGATTTTGGCCCAAATGCTCCGGTAATTCCTTCAGTGGATGAGATTTCCCTAGCAAGGACTCGGTACTGCCTGCGTTCCCAGAGATCTGTTGCAAGGGCTCTTTTTGTTGCCGCCAGTTCTTGCCCATCCAACCACGCTTGATGGCCCTGAGCTCTTCGAAACTCATCTCATTTGCAGGGTTGTTGCGGTCAGGATATACGGATTCCAGGTCGACAAATACACGTTCGCGTCGGCCAGTCCGCGGGTTAATCGCTTCCCTTACGTGATGTTCGGGTACTTCTTTTGTTGGCATTGGTTTTTTGGAAGGAAGATCTGGATTGGACTGAATACATAATAAAACACCATAGGTTCATGCCAGCAATTAGTCCTGTGATCGTAAATATGTGGAGGTCTGAAGAGGGAAAGGGCAACCTGGAATGGAAACTCACCTCGTCCCGGAAGATAGCCATCTTTTGTGTTGGCGCTGCTTTCTTCCCAACCTTCAATGTTTCTCCTGCCCAGGGCTTTGGCTCCACTTGGTTCTCCTTCTTGCGGTCCCGAATCGATCCAATGCTTTCCCATCCCTTTGTCGATCCACCGGTTGCGGGGCCCGGCGCAGCGGAGTCAGCGTCTGAGAAGATAGCCATCTTAGGCTTTCCGGACTTGGTTTTTGCGGGACCACCCGTCTGAGGCGGGGGCCGTGAAGCTTGCGGGTCAACAGAGGCATCTGATGGCGCAAACGGGTTCATCTTGGCGGCCAGCGCGGGACGGACAGTCGGCAAAGCAGGTGACGAGGGTCCGGTATCTTGTGGACGCTGGTCGTATCGGAATTGAAACTCGCTGTACTTCCGTGCCAATCTCTCGACTGGTCGCGCCTCACGGTCCATACCGAGCCTATACACCTCATCGGCTTGTGACCATCGACCAGCACCCTCTAGCCAGCCAGCAAATTCCTCATAGAAAAGAGCCAGACTTTCACCGATTTGATGACGCGCGAGGAATGCAAATGTTTCGCGCGGGGCATCGGAAAAGAGTCGAACGTAATGAAGCCATAATCGTAAATACCGAGGGTCGTTTCTGTAGTGTGATGAGGAAAGGAATGACTTTGTTGCCCGTTCCAATAAGGGAAGAAGACCAGATTCTGCGGTCGCTTGTGCAGACGGATACGCGTTCAGGGTCCATTTGACATAACGGTCGTAAACATCGAGAGGATCGTCTGATTCTCCTATCGACTGAAGTTCACTTTCGAATTCTTGGCGCATGGCATCGTTGATAGTCCTGGTGCCATTTGGCGATGGCGAGGGGATCTTGTCGCCATAGCTGCCGGCTGAAAATATCCGGGCGAGTTCTCTGGCTGATCGGCCACCGGGGAGTGATTGGACGTTTTCCTTTTGTGCTTCGATGATATCGAAATCGACCAATTCATCAGAGGCTGCCATGTTAGCTACAACGACAGATCAAGGTGAGATCACACAGATCCCAGATTCTGTCGAAGACCAAAAATTCAAAAAGGGCAATTAACAACTCTGGCGGGGCTGCAAGGAGATTCTTTGGTTATCGATAAACATCACATGACTGTTGCCAGGGAGACAGTCACGTGGTCTGCACTTCTTCCTTGGGTTCCATACAGTCTACTCTACTGACAGCATCGGATCATAGAATATTCCAGTTAAGCTATTCTACAAGCTCAATTTGTTTCATGACCACAGATTCCATCTTTATTTCGGTCATTGTGAGGCTGCAGAGTGTCTAGGGTCCCATCTCGATCTCCGGCTTGGCAATATCAACTTCTTCGGGTCTTCGATCAGAGTTACCCACTTAGCTCAAGAGGCTCTACACTGAGACCCTTTCAGTGCTATGTGTTGCCAAGAATCCGACTCGCCAATGTGTGGAGACCCTGAATCTAAGGTTAACCACAAGCGGAACCTCAGCAATGGAACATCTGAGCTCTCGCCACCCAGACGATCCAAACGACAGAAATCCAATGCGAGTTTGAAAGAAATTTCTTCCCCAGAAGCTTCAGAGTCGGAGGCTGAGGAATTTACTCCAGCAGTGAAAAAAGAGGCTGACGAGAAACCTCTGGTTGATACTGCCAAGGAGAATAAAAAGAAAACTCCAGTGAAGAAGGCTCCAGTTAAGAAGGAGTCCAACGAAGACGCCAAGCCTAAAAAGGCGAGAAAGTCTAAGAAAGACCAGGAACTTGAGACTATGCCTTTGGTACCGCGGACCAAGGGTCTGCGTATGTTCGTCGGCGCTCACGTCAGTGCTGCAAAAGGTCAGTGTTCGCAACATGTTGTCGTCTCAATTCGATAATAACCCATAGCTTATCGAGCAGGCGTCTTTAATTCCATACATAATAGCGAGAATATCGGGTAAGTTTGAGGGTCTTACAAGTACATCCAGGTTTGAAATTGATTTTAATCTTACTACTAGAGGAAATGCATTCGCCTTATTCTTGAAGTCACAGCGCAAATGGGAAAACCCAGCTCTCCAGGACGACCATCGCGATCAATTCCGTAAACTTTGTGCAGAAAAGGGTTATGATGCAGCCAAGTGAATATCGCTCATCTGATTGGACCTGAATGGATCACTAACATCTACTGCGTAGACACGTTCTCCCTCATGGCTCATACCTTGTCAATCTGGCCCAAGACGACAAAGCCAAATCGAAGCAGGCATACACCTCCTTCCTGGATGATCTCCGCCGGTGTGAGGCACTTGGAATTACACTTTATAACTTCCAGTGAGTCGACTGTCTCGCAACCATCTCAGCCTATGCTAACACCCCCAAGCCCCGGAAGTACCAATCAGACACCTCTGCCCGAAGCACTTTCCCGCCTAGCAGAGATGTTAGTTCAGGCCATCACCGAAACAACGACCGTAGTTCCCGTCCTGGAAACAATGTGTGGCCACGGCAACTCAATTGGCGGAGCACTGTCCGAATTCCGCGACTTGCTAGCTCTAATACCGAAAGAGCACCACTCCCGCATTGGCATCTGCGTCGACACCTGCCACAGCTTTGCAGCCGGCTACGATCTCACATCCCCGGCCGGATTCAAAGCCTTCCTCGACGAATTCGACGAGCTAATCGGAATCCAGTTCCTCCGAGCTCTGCACCTCAATGACTCAAAGGCACCACGGGGAAGCAAGCGCGACCTGCACGCCAACATCGGCACGGGTTTCCTCGGCCTACGCGCGTTCCACAATGTCATGAACGAGCCGCGGTTTGAAGGGCTGCCTATGGTTCTTGAGACACCCATTGACCGTATCCCGGGACATAGTGTAGCTACTGGAGAAGATGCAGCTGATGGCAGTGAAGGCGAGTCTGAGAAGAAAAAACAACCGAAGAAGGGTCCCAAGAGACCTGCTGGTGCGGGTGCAGCTGCTGTTCCCGATCCGGGTGTATGGGCGGGTGAGATCAAACTACTTGAGTCACTCATTGGGATGGACCCTGAGGGCGAAGAGTTCCAAGCTCTGGAGGCTCGCCTTTCGGAGGAGGGCCGTGCGGAGCGCGAGAAACATCAGGATCAGTATGAACGTAAGCTTCAGGCGGATGAGAAAAAGAAATCGAAGGGACCAGGAAAGGCCAAGGGGCAGAAGAGTCTTGTGGACATGATGAAGGGTGGCGCTGCGAAGGAGTAGACGTGGACCCTTCAGCCCAAAGCAGAGGTTTGACAATTCAACAGAGAATTCTTACTGGGTTTCTGCCTACTTTCTACATCATTCTTCAGGCTAAACAATAACTAATCAAGAACAAAATCAGTACAACACCCAAAGTCTCTCGAAATACAAATCAGCAAATATGCAATTTTAATTTAGCCGTTGAAAGTAGGAAATTCAATTGATGGTATCAGTTAAGCCAAAGCCAATATCCAAACAACCCCCTTCATGCAAAACAGAAATAAGAAATCGTGTTCTGGTCAATCCAGAGTTCAACCAATTCATATCTGTTAGAGTAGACATGCGATTCAAAGAGCCACACTAGATTCTCTTCGAGTAGGTCACAGACCCTCCAGCATCGAAGATAGTTTAGGCGACGTGAAAATCATCACATGCATGTGCAATATAGGTAGACGAAGATAAGAGAGGAGTAGTTAAGAACGAGTGTGAAATGCTAGTGCTGGGTGAAATTTTGGCTCCGAATGGGCGAAACAGACGAGCTCGATTGCACGCCTGGTGATGCTTCGCGATCAGGGGCATGTAAGTGAGGGTACCCTGCCTCGGCCATTGTAGTGATAGTCGCAGGTGCTGATTTAAGAGGTGAAGGCGGGGAATCATCTTCTAGAATGATAGAAGTCGAAATTGAAAGACCGCGTCTGGCACCACCGGAGCGCACTCGGAATGAGCGCCGGTGGTCACCGGCTGATGATGATTGGTGACCATTGTTGAGGTAACCACCCGGTGCAAGGTCATTGATGCTGGAGTCCTCATGGGCAACTCGGCGATAATCCCCCGGATCACCACTGCTATGCTCCCCTTCGTCGGTGTCAGATGCAGGACTCGACTCGCGACTTGATGAATCATCTTCCGGTAGCTCACTGCGCATTCCTGAAATCTTCATGTAGTTGTACGCCGCAATGCTGCTGATAGTGACGACCAAACCGGTCACATTGACCGTTGTGAGCTTATCGTGGAAGATTATGCCCGCAGCGCTGATTGTGACTACTTCCTTAAAGATACCGCAGATACTCAGTGTGACAACCGAGGAACGCTTCAGAAGCGCAAACTCAGAAGAAATCATGCAGAATGCAAGTATTCCAGGGAAAATCAGAAGGAACGAGCCAAATAGGTTGCCATGTTTGCTGGCGAGCGCAAGGTATCCTTGGTAAATCTCATGAGGACCCTCGATAGATAGCGCGATAGTGATGAGTGAAAGAAACATGATAGGAGTCAGGAGAAAGAGAGTTGAGAATGGGTTTGAGGTAGCCGGGTGACGAAGCAAGAGAATCTGTGTCAAACCCCATCGGAAGCCCGAAAAGAACGCAGAAGCAATGACGAGTGCGAAGCCAAGCGCATTGAAAGCTGTCTCTCCGGCGACCATCATCACAACACCTACCGTCATTGTGGCAATGATGATGATTAACTTGGTCGAAGGTGTTTCGAGACGGAAAAGGAAGGCGAATAATAAGACGAAGGCAAGTGCAGATGATTTGCACATAGTTAAGAAAGTAAGAGATATAAACTTCAAGGACATATTCCCGAGACCAACGTCAAGCGAGGTTGCTGCACCACACGGAACAAGGCGAGTGAAGTAGAATAACTTAGAAATGAGGGGTTGTGGTTCCTCGGGCACATCGATGGGAGATGTAGCCGCAGACCCTGTCGGTTTTCGTGGACGAAGCGATGGGAAGATCCAGAGTATTATAACGGAGAGAGAGAATTGGACAGCCATGTGTAAGCTCGTTGTAAAAAGAGGGAAAGGGAAGACGATATCGCTCTCGGAGAACATCCATTTGTTGTACTGCGAACACGACAATTGTTAGTACCTGCTCGACTTGCAAAACGAGTGCAAATGACCACTCACTATTGAAATAGACAGCGAGAAGAGATACCACAGCAAGATCAGCCCGCCGTTGATGAGCAGCTTCTTGACAACGTTTCTGTCCGACAGAATCTCGCGAATAGAACCCTGGCCCTTGACATCTGCGATTCGAGCGTCCAACTTGCGGCGTTGCTTTCGCCGTCGCCGTCGCTGACGTTTTTGATGTGATGTGAGTCCAGATTCCTCGTCATAATGTTCATCATCCGAACTCATCGGGTCCAGCTCCAGAGTCTCTGCAGCGGATAAGATATCGGATGCATCAGTGTCATCTTCGGCGGTCAAAGGTTCCTGTTCTTCACGTTTGTGATTTCCACCATCTCCATGCGACCATGGTGTATCATCTCTGCGCTCTGTCAGAATTGGTTGTGAGGCTCGCCCTGTCCCGGCAAGCATGGAGCTTCGCCGACGGTGGTGGGCGCCGGCGGAGAGCCCCATTCTAATAACAGGGACAGTTACGAGGTAAAAAGTAAAAGAGCGGAAGCGAGATGTATCTCCATTAACGTGGATGAAACAAGTTCGTCACACGACAGTGCACGAGGGCAAAAAGCCTAGGAGTTGACACCTGGGCAGGGGAATATGCTGACAAAGAAACAAAGATTGGGAGGAATCGGGTTGATAAGGGAAGAACCTTGTGTGTTTACTTTGTGTGTTTTAAGGAATTGAAAGCTCCAAATGAAAAAAGTTCAAAATGAATTGAAAGCTCCAAATGAAAAAAGCTCAAAATGAAACAAATAGGAGATGAGTCCAAAAGAAATCCAGAGAAATGGCAAAAATTGGGGAAATTAAAGAGCGGTGATGTTTCCCTGATTTCCTTCAGGTCGATCTCTTCTTCTCCTTTCTCACCTTTCCCTTCGTCTTCTCTTATTGGGTACACATTTTATATCGGTCTCCACTGTCCGGTCGATCCGGGGTCAAGGGACATTTGTGGAATAGTTTCGATTCTTCAATATTTCAAGATTTCAATATTTCCGACATTGACTGGTTTGAGTGGTTTGAGGGTTCTGAGGGACCTTCTCTGGTTTCGATTGTCATTGGTGGATTGAAACCTCCGGCCTTGACTTCGAGATGTACTTTGTGCATGAAAGTCCAACCTCTCTTGATCATTTTACTTGCCTCGGTGGTCTCAGATCTGACACGGCTTGTTGATTGATGGAAAAGACCAGATATTTACTAGTCTCAATATGAGCCTATTTGGGAAACGACAGCCTCTGGTCGAGCTCACCAAGGTTATCTCCTATGAAGAAGAAGAAGCCCTAAACCCACCCGGCATAGCCATGACCTCAGATCCAACCGTTATCATCATCATGTCGTGGTGTCTTCCACCAGTTCCGGAAATAATAAATGTCGGAGGATGCGGATGATAAGTGACAATATGAGGAATTGCGTCTACTTTCAATTTTTCTTCTTCTTGTCCATCTTCCATACTCTCTGGGTTGATGCTGCAAACTATCTTTCGATCTTTATCAAAACATTCAACGGTATTCGGAACTTGCATCGGATTTATTCTACTTTGCTTGCCTTGCCATCATGAGTGAACCTTCGTACAATGCCATTGAGGACTACGGTCTGATCGGGGACATGCACACATGTGCCCTGGTTAGCAAGGCCGGTAGTTTGGATTACATGTGTTGGCCAGTCTTTGACTCTCCTACCGTTTTCTGTCGCCTGCTGGACGACAAGAAAGGAGGGTTCTTCTCCGTGAAGCCCTACAAGACGGTGGTAGATGCCCACAGCAAGCAGCGGTATCTTCCATACTCGAACCTGCTTGAAACCAGGTGGACCAACGAGGATGGCGTTGCCACATTGCTGGATTACTTTCCAGTCACACCTAAGAAGGGTGCGCAATCATCCCGCTTGTTGTCCGGATACTGTCCTTGCAACGAACCGGGGACCAATCGCTTCAAGTCGGGACTATTGCACTCGGGCCTAGTCAGAAAGCTGGAGTGTAGCCGTGGCTCCATGGAATTGCAAGTGCAGCTGTTCCCGGCTTTTAATTATGCGCGGGACTCGCACAACACCCGGGCAAAGCTGGAAAATGACATGTCCAAGCACCGACTGCAGACCGTCCACTTCGAGAGTGAGTCAGAGCGGCTGCAAGTCGAGATCTTTGCCGATTCACGGGAGCCAGATAAGCTTGGTTTCCCCTCGGCGTCTTTGAAACTGGAAGAACGGGAGGGTCTTCGTGGCCGCGGATTGGTGGCCTGGATCCGTTTGTCGGAGGGTCAAACCATCCATCTGGTGTTGCACAGTCCGGAGAAGGCTGTCCCCAGCTCGGCCACCATGGCAGCCTACCTCTTGAAAATGGAGGAGGAAACATCGGACTATTGGACCGATTGGACTCGCAAGTGTGCCTTCCGTGGTCATTACCGAGAGACAGTCGAGCGCAGTCTCCTCATTCTGAAGCTGTTGACCTATAAACCGACGGGTGCAATTGTCGCTGCGCCCACTTTCTCGCTCCCCGAAAATGTGGGAGGCGCCAGGAATTGGGACTATCGATACTCCTGGGTGCGTGACACAGCCTTCACGTTGTATGTCTTTCTCAAAATGGGATACAGCCAAGAAGCCGAAGCGTATGTCAACTTCATCTTCGAGCGGGTCTTCCCGCATGCTTCCCAAGACCTTGATCCCAACAGCAAAAAGCCCTTCTTGCCGCTGATGTTCACTATCCGGGGTGAGTACGACATTCCCGAGCTAGAACTGGACCACCTCGAAGGGTACAAAGGCAGCAAGCCTGTTCGCATTGGCAATGCTGCCGTCTTCCACACGCAGCTGGACATCTACGGTGAATTGTTGGACAGTATCTACCTGTACAACAAGCACGGAAACCCCATCACCTATGACCAATGGAACTCTATCCGGCGTATGATCAACTACGTCGTCGGTGTTCGGAACCAGAAGGATATGTCCATTTGGGAGTCGCGTGGCCAGATTCAAAACTTTATCTATTCGAAGATCATGATGTGGGTGGCCCTAGATCGCGGTATCCGCCTTGCGGAGAAGCGTGCTAGCCTGCCATGCCCCGATCGCTTTGATTGGATCAGGGTCCGTGACGAGATGTA
Source organism: Penicillium italicum (assembly GCA_002116305.1). Taxonomy (NCBI): domain Eukaryota; kingdom Fungi; phylum Ascomycota; class Eurotiomycetes; order Eurotiales; family Aspergillaceae; genus Penicillium; species Penicillium italicum. The sequence goes on along the minus strand of KZ108155.1, from coordinate 328,764 downwards.
CGATGAAATCATGGCCAAGGGGTACAACGAAGAGCGTGGCCATTTCTGCCAGAGTTATGAGAGTCCCGAGGTCTTAGATGCGTCTATCTTGATTGCACCCTTGGTTTTCTTCGTTGCGCCCAATGATCCGCGATTTATTAGCACACTGAAAAAGATTTTGCAAAGCCCCGAGAAGGAGGGCCTATCCAGCGCCAAGATGGTGTTCCGATATGACCACCAGAAGGCCAATGATGGTAAGCATATCTCGTGCTTTTAGAAACTTGAGTTATTTAATCTCTAGAAAAAGTACTAATACTTACGCTACACAGGTATGACAGGAGGTGAGGGTGCCTTCATCATGGTAACCTTCTGGCTTGTCGAAGCCATGGCTCGTGTAAGTTTCATGGAACTACCCCCCAAAGGAAATGGTGAACTCTGCTAACCAGGGCTGAAATTGTGGAAATTCAGGCGGCCAAATATGATGTGCCTATTCCAAATATCTGGAAACTTGCGCTTTCGCACTTTGATAACATCCTATCCTACGCGAATCACCTGGGAATGTTTTCCGAAGAAGTGGCCATTTCTGGTGAGCAGATGGGTAACTCCCCACAGGCTTTCAGTCACCTAGCCTGTATCAGTGCTGCAATTAATCTGGGAAGAGTTGGACGAGTTGGCGAATAGAGTCACCTCTTGCTCAAGTCGGTGGCAGCTACAGACTGACTATGACACTGTTCAATGTTGTTTTTTGGAAAAAAAAAATTCGTTCAATGCAATTCTATGATTTTTGCTTACAGTCAGAAAACAGAATACAAATTTGTTCCATCTTCGTTCAGTCAAAATTCAAAGCCAATACAGTAAATGTAGTAAATATGTTGCATGTTTATTCTACTAGTAACTGCTTGGTTGCCCTTCGCGCGTAGTTAACAATTGCTTACGTAACCGAACAGACGAATGGATCACCCGGGAGCTCCAGGTTCGCTACCCCAGATTCCCTTTATCATCATCTTGGGCTGTCTTTGTGCAAAACAAACATATCTGGACAAAGGAACTACCAGAGTGTCTCTTTCTTCAGCTTCTAGCTGGAGATGTTCTTCGCCATCAACCCATCGTGTCTTATTAACCCCGTGATATTACTGTAATCCCCACTTGTCTAATGGCAGGCGCCAGCTTGGATTGGGCTGATAAGCCTAACGCCGATCTCGCCTTGTCGTCGGACGAAGAGGACTTTGTTTCCAGCCCAAGCACTACTTCAAGGGAGCTTGAAGGCGCTACCAAGCAAAATCTGACACTGGCTTTAGGGAATCTGCGCTTGGAGCAAGAGGGCTTGAATCAATCCTCCAAACAGGAGGCGACTCCAACAACTCCCCGCACTGAAGACCCAAATCAAACCACCCCAGAACTAGAAATGGCCAACAAACCTCTGCAGTTGCTGGACTTACCTTTGGACATTTTGAAAGAGATCATCAAAGAGGTAACACAGGTCTTCCCTGCATATCGTGAATAGATAGCTTACAGTTCTGGTGTACTATAGGTGACCCATACGACTGACCTGACCTCCCTCGCTCTTACTTGCTCCGCTCTTCATTCCCTAGCTATTCCGCACATGTACTCCCGTTTTGACATCGTCTGGCCCGAGTCGCTGAATCCATCAGCGGATGACTACTCGGGGGTGGATGCTCTGTCTTATGGTCTTTCCACATTGGTTATGGGCGAGGATGTATTCAATCGGCTGCCGCGGTTTTCATCTGACCAAGTCCAAAATATCTGTGTGAATTGTGGTTGCGATAACCTTCATCGTCAGCCGGCCTCGGACCCCGAGGACAACGGGGTTCACTTCCGGGCGAGACGAGGCAATCACTATGCACAGTATACCCGCACATTCTCTATTGGAAATGGCCCGCTCAGCTGGGTACAAGAATACTCGGTGACCAAAGAAGTGGGTAAGATGCTAGGGACGCTAGTCGCCTTAGCAGTTGCACGGATGGTGAATCTAGAAGCATTTGTTTGGGACATGCCGACTGGAGTGGTCCGTGAAATTTGGCTGGCGCTTGCATCATTGGCAGATCGGCCAGGACACGATTGTCGCCTCGAGCGTGTTTGGGTGCGCTGGCATGACAATTCAGAGAATGCTTTGCGCAGTTCGTCAGCGGCGGCAACAAGGCTCTTCCAAAAATACAAACACGTGGAACATCCTTCCTTGTCCGTGTTACCTCCACTCAAGAACGTGGCTGTTCTTGACGTAGATGAACCCGCTTATGTGGAGGAGCTGGCACTTCTAATTGAGCGGTCACGTCACCGTCTGTCCGAACTCCGAATTGGTATTGCCGAAAAGGTCCATATGAGTGCGTGGTTGCTTTGTGGGAAGGAGTCTGATGGTTCAACGAGTTGGCCTAGAGTCGACGGTGTACTTGGCATCTTGACACGGCGGTATCTAGACAACAAGCAGGATAATGCCATCACCGCCTCCCCTGATGACAAGTCGCTATCATCTGAGGGTCCGATAAGCAAGTCGCTTAACTCTACCGAGAGCACAGTTCCATTGACTACCAATGACGAGCAGCAGTCTCCCAACACCACCAAGGACAAGAAGTCCCCACCAAGCTCTGATTTGCCCAACCGGAGTGCCCGCTCACCGGTACCTTCCTATAAACCTGACTGTGAGATACTTCACCTCAAAGTACTCGAGCTGGAACGCGTACCTCTTTCTGTGCCAGCACTATTGCCGGCTGTTGACTGGACTGGACTGACTACTCTCACCATCATGCGATGCGAGGATCATGAAAAGCTGTGGAGGGCTCTCCGTCGCAAGTATGCTCCTCCTGTGATGCCAACAAAACCCCCACAGGATGCAGAGCGTCGAGCAAGTGCCAGCTCAGTTGAATACTCGCTAAATTTGAAGCATATTCGCACGGACACTGTTTCACCTTATCTTATACTGTTTATCAAGGATGCGCTGGCTCCAAATACCCTGGAAAGTGTTTATTTGCACGAAGCCCCAGGTCACGAATCTGCCGTGCAGATTGATGCCATTTACAGGCATATTCTGCGAAAGCACAGGAAGAGTCTACGAAAGGTGCTGATTGACGCCACTGACCGTATGGTTGGCACCGGATATTCAGACACGCGATGGCACAAGTGGATGTTCAACCACGACATGGTATCATTTGTCACAAGTGGAAAGATGCCGCAGTTGAAAGAGCTGGGAATGGCAATGCACTATCGCGATTGGGTAAGAGAGCGACCACCGTTGTTGAATATTTCGACCAGACCTCGGGGACTTGTGCTAATGACCACTGCGCAGCATTTCTTCCTCCAGAGATTGCCGAATATACCCCAGCTTCGTGCTCTGTATTTACCACACATTCACCATGCCGTCCGCCGCGACTTAAAAGAGCTTGCGCTGCAAGTTTTGGACATCGTCAGCATACGTCCAGACCTGAAGATCGCCTACATTGGTCTTCACATCAAATGCTACCAAATCCTCGAAGCAAGGCATGACGATAACCCACTAGATTTCGACGACCACCCTGTGATTGATCATTCCCCGACGCACAGCGAAGATGAGGATGAAGGGTGGGCGAACCCCAACCACGCACCCGATGAAGATAGCGAGGATTCCGACGAAGATGGCTCGGTGGCAGCTGACACAGATCTCCTTTCCAGTGACCCGGACGACTACGACACTGAACCCGATGAAGAACAGGGTGCTTCACGGATTCGGTACCGGCTACAGGAGATTCTATTTTACGACGAAAAGGTATCCATTTTCAAAGCGCGTCACGGTGTTTTGTGATTCTATCTTGGTTTGCATTCTATATGCGCAGGTGCCATTTGCGGCGTTTAAGGGGGAAAAGAGAGTTCACACGAGATACCATGGCTGTTTAGTTTAGCACTAAGGTTATTTTTGTCAACCTTGGAATGTCACGTTTTTTGAGTTTAAGGTTATGTGGGTCACTCTAAGTGGGTCACTGTGGTAGCGTCCACGGGTGGTAGGTATGTACCTAGGTACCTTACCTAGGTAGGTAGTAGGTAGCCATAGGGGATTTATATTTAAACGTCCAGCTCTAGTACTCTAGTAATGCTGCAAATTTCTAAGTGGCACAGCCATACTTGAAATTAGCCTTCGATCTCATTGAAAATGATATGACCTAATGCCGACCTACCCACAAAAAGACGATTGTAAATCGCATATCCCTGACCAAATGGTCAATAGTCGGGAGGGAGCCATATAATAACAATTCACCCATCTCAAAGTCGATACCTGTCGGGCCTTGCTGTGGTTGCTGGAATATAACCCGTATCAATACTTCCTCGAAACCGTTGATGGTCAACAGGGTTGAGAACATCTCATCATTATCAATTGAAACGAAGTTACAATCAGGAAACAATTCACCAGATGGGATTCTTTGCGTTTTGGTGTATATTTACCACTCAAGCTCCCGTGCACAAAAAGGCTTTTCGGTAGTGAGGTGGAACAACCATATTTGTGCTCCTCTCTGTATAGAAACCGTCAGCACCGTAGCCGGTGTCTTTGACGAGAGGCGGGGTGATGAGACCCTGCAGAGATAGTTTATATGCTTGACACGCCGAGAGATCAGATAATGGTAAGGAGAAACTTACAATGACGAAGTTTTTGGGACAGTTGGAGCAAGTTGAAAGAGCAACACCATTCGCACGAAGGGAAGAAGGGAAGATTTCTGGATATGTCAGATCGATGCCTGATCAACAACGGAAATGGAAAAAGGTACGTACCGGAAGGCATGGCCCACGGGATATGACCCCAGGTAGACTCAAAAGCTAGCATGTGGAATAGTAGGAAGGCCAGGCTGTTCCACCCTTCAGCTTTGTGGGACGGCCAATCAACTGAGAAGATACCGACCAAGGCAGCAATAATGATGTGGGATATGGCCATGAGGGCTGCAGCACCTAGAAGCAACTTGCAGTGACCAACAACGTCCATGGCTCAGGTACTGGTAGTGACACCAACCAACTGCACAACGTTGATAACGCCGGACAGGATAAGTTGCATGCTCGTGCCAAGACCCATCGTCGCAAAGAGGTTTGGAGAGTACTCAATAAGAGCGTTAATATCAATGAACTATCCATATGATTAGCATATGTTGGTAATCTCCATATACAAAGAACTCACCTGTTGGAAGAATCTCAGTCCAATACCGATGTGAGCACAATACCAGCAGCCCTTCCTAAAGTAATCGGCCCACAACGAAAGCTCCTGCAGATTGGGTTTTTTTGTGCCGCCACATTGTAGATCTGGATGGTTTTCCTTGTTCATTTGCTGGTGGGAGCGCGCTTCGGCCTAGGTATCTATAAGCTCCTAGCGAACGCGTCTGTCGGAGGCTGGTAGGGAGCGGAGTCTGTAAAGGCTATTAAGAGCTTCCTCATCGCGACCTTTTGAAGCCAGCTAATGGGGAGAGAATGGAAGAACGTATACATTAGTAGCGAGGACAAGGCTCGAGATCAATTGGAGTAGGAAAGGGAGGCGCTATGCCCATTTACCGACCATATATTGTGTGCTATAGGTAATCCTAGACCTCCGCAAAGCTCACAAAGCTCACAAAGCCTATAACCTAACCCAACTCAACCCTCAAATGGGCTGGGTTTTGGGCTCGCGATATACGCCTATTAGGCCCAACTAGCACCAAACAATGTAACCCTTTTGAAAAATGAATTACCCTATGTTTAGACACCGTTTCGAGCCCTTATCTCGGGGTTTTGTCTTATTATTTTAATCGAGACGTAACTAACAATTAGTGGAATTTATACATTACGTTTAAACATGCGCGAAAACGCGTGATTTAGAAAAATTTTTAAATAATAGAGGCTTAGAAAGTGGTGGTACTCCCGTATAAATCCCAAACATGTCTAATATCAAAACATCAACTTGACTTTTCCTGCCATATCTCGTCCTCCACTAATCGTATTTTGTTTCAAGTTAATTTCAATACATACATAGCTATTATAATTCTACACACCAAACCTGAACTCTATACAACTAGTAGAATGCTGGAATATAGCGATTATAAGACGCTAGTTTACAAGCGCTAAGACCCCCTTGATAGGATATGATAGGCCATCACAGCCCATGGCCTACTACGGGTTGGGCCTTGGGCCCCCATTTATGGGCTTTGCGGAGATCTAGGTAATCCAAAATGCAATCACAATGCCGAGGGTCTATACTCTGCCTTTTAAGAAATCAGGCTCAAATTTCTGGAGCATTTGTAAAGGGATATAGATCTGTTTTGTCTTTGATTCATAGACATGTTACAACTCTCTTCAGTGTTGATACAAGCTTATCCTGTCCTTTCTATTTGTGCCCCTTCGACATAGCTAGTTCAAGTAACCATCATACGGGATGCTCCGGATGACGAAATCTGCCAAGTTCACGGGGATTTCGGGCCGGACATGCATTCGGAAAGTCAAGTGACTATAGGCCGATCTATCTCGTGATGGTAGTTAGTGTACTCAGTAGCAGTAGGTAGAGGGGTAAAACAGACCTAGGTAGTGATCCCCTCATCTGACTAGATTACAGGAATACAGGAATACAAACCTAGATAGAATAAATAGAATAGTTGTCCGTACAAAGCAGAATACAAACATTGCAGTTGATATCCACACCACATCCCCTACGAGGGACTGGACTTTTCCAACCTAAGCGGTGTCCATTCCGGTGACCATTTCCCCACGGGTTCCAGTTCCCAACCCCCCCACTTCACAAACCTGCAACCTTCGGATATACCACTTCATTTTTGACATCATGGCTTCCTTCATGGAAGACCTGTGGTCTAGCATCTTCACCCCAGGACCCACTCCGACTCTCTTGATCGCGACCAACGTCACCTTCGCCGCGCTCCAGCTTGTCTTCTTCGCCCTCCTCCTAGCCACCTACAGCCTCCACTTCGTCGCCCTATCTATCATCAGCGCTGGACTATGGTGGTCCATCAACTGGTTCGCTGCCGAGGTGCAACTTGCACAGCAGGCGCAGGAGGCTGAGAAAGAAAAACAAGAGGAAGCGGACGCGAAAACGCGGAAGAGTCCCGCTGTAGGAGAAAACGCTGACAGCGAAACGGAGACCGAAGCCCTTGATGTCAAGAAGACAGATGACAAGTCTAGTGCTGTCGCGACCGGGAGTGCAACGTCTGGGTTGCTGCCTACAACGCGCGATCCTAAGAAGCGGTCCAGCACTGGTGGTGAGGGGTCCGGGGATGGGAGCACGGATAGCGAGTGGGAGAAGGTTGATGATAATCAATCTTGAGGAATACCTGGCACTGAAGGAGACACACACCATGCTGTGAATCATCTACACCCTCGCCTCGGTGGACCACAGTTACACACTGCATGCCTACCAGGTCCCGGACCTCTCAACGAAACGAGTGTAGGACGCGTTTATCGTGATACAAACTCTGTGTCGACATTCTGCGTGCCTTGGCTGGGATATGGATTTGATTTTGATTTTGATTTTGGATTCGTATATACGCAATGCCCTCTTGTCTGCTTGTTTCGGAGCGATACCCCATACTTTGTAGATGGTACAATTTACAGCAGCTCGCGCTTGGTTTTGATTTCGGCAGCCGCTTTAAATCCTCCTTCTCTCTGAATACATCCATGAACAATAACATTCAAACCTATTCCATGGACCGTACAAAACAAAGTAAAACAGAACTGGTTGAGTTGGAAGCTTGAAAGCATCCACGTGACCTTTCTGCAATCCAAACATTGAACTCCGTCGCAACATAACAGAGCCAACCACCGAACACGACCGAAGCAGCAACCAAAAAAACACCAGCGAGCTGCGTCCCACAATGCCCGATGTCCCTTGAACAAAATGCTCTCAACCGTACCCCTCAATGTGGGACGTAGGCGCGTCTGCGGCTCCGTCTTTTCCCCCGCGTCGCTCGAAGCTCACCCGCCGAAGTCGACCTCGGATTTCCAACGCGAACAGACACCAGTCGCATCGCTCCAAGAATCAACTGACTCCTCGTCAACCTTTAAGGCAGACTCGCAATCAACCTCATTCGCTACGATTGGGGGATTGACGGACGCTGCATCCCCAGAGGAAGACACATTAAACCAGGCGCGGCAGACGGCAAAAGAGTTTCTATCTGTGCCCAATCTGGGCTTCGACCTGCTTTACAAATTTCGGGGGACCGATGGTAGTCAGGTGTTGAAAGAATGGAACCGTCTCAGTCCTCCGTCGAAAGAGACGGCCGAGGCGCTGGAGTATCTCATGCGAGCTTCCCCTTGGACACTGTTTGAATGGTATGGGAATGATGTTCGGAGGCATTTTCTGGTCAATTTTCGGACTGGGCTATCTGAGGTATGGACGCTGTGCGTCGTTTTGAATTTGGTTGGTCTGTCCGTGCTAACGGTCTTACAGCTGTTGAAGTCCCCCGGGGAAGAAGGTCTGCTCCGGACAATCGTGGACTGCTTACAGCTTGCGCGTCGAATTTATTTTGCTCCCATCGTGCACTACCTACTTCCGTTGATAGCCACTCCAAATCAAGGAGTGTTCTTGGCTCAACTACAGCGTGCCTTTCATACGGTCGTCCAGTACAGTCTACCATGGAAGAAGATTTCCCCGCTTCTCGTCAAAGAGCTTACGCAAGATACTGTGGTTATTTTAGGCATTGATAGCCTGGACGAAGATTCTGATGCGGACCGAATGAGTCTTGATGGCACGGAGATGGAACGGACCTACTCTGTTTCGTACAAAGACTGGAAGCAAGAATCACCCGAGGCCCAGGCACACATGATGGTCGAGGGTGAAGATGGCTCGGTGACCATTGCACGGGATCGGCTTTTGGCGTTTCTTAACGGGCTACAGCTTGTCGGGCTTGGCGGTGACCAGGCCCAGAAGGTATTTGCCAATGTGATGAACATCATGATGGGAGACTTTATCCGTGCCGCGTACGCCGGCGAATGGGAGTCGCCCTCAACCGCGCCGCAGCACCTGGAACAATGGGTTGAAAATGTCTATGCACGGCTCGCTGTGCAGGTCCTGGCCATCATCCATTCTGACCCCGCTGGAACCCAGTCCGGGGCGATGGAAGTGAGCTTCCGCGACGTGGAAAAGTGGCGAGTAATCGGTATTGCCCGGCTGGGAAAGCTTCGAGTTAGCGAGCTCTTTGATGTGGTTGTTGATTGGCCTGCAAGCAGCGGGGCGGTCGAGGATCTGCGACGTTTCACAAACAACTCGTCTACTGCACGATTATATGTGACACACTTCTTTTCAATTAACCTGCTCCAGCGGTTGTTGCATCCCGGTGCTTCTACAGTCGAGATCTTGCAGGTTTACATCTCAATAATTCGAGCGTTCCACATCTTGGACCCCAAGGGTGTTCTGCTAGATCGCATCGCTCGACCGATTCGGCGATATTTGAGAGACCGCGATGACACCGTCAAGGTGATTGTTAGTGGTCTATTGGCGGACCCCGCGGCAGCCGATGGTCCGACAGCTACCGGCGACACCTTGTCGGAGCTGGCGGCAGAGCTGACCAAGGTCCACCAGCATTCCATGCAAAACAATAGGAGCGAGCTCGATTACGACGATTTATACTGGATGCCCGATCCAGTAGATGCCGCTCCCGACTACAAAAAGTCGAAGAGTGTAGATGTCATTGACAGTCTGGTTAGCTTGTTCGAGTCGAAGGAGACCTTCGTAAAAGAAATGCAGACCCTGCTCGCAGACCGCCTTATCCAGAAACGTCAGAATTACGACCAAGAGATTACAGTACTAGAGCTCCTGAAGGTCCGATTCGGGGACTCGGCACTACAGGCATGCGAGGTGATGCTGAAAGATATCGCCGACTCGCGACGTCTCGACCTCACCGTGCGGAATGATCAGATATTGTCCGGGTATCGGAAGCAAGCAGGCGTCGGAAAACTCCACGCCAAGATTCTATCACGCTTCTTCTGGCCGGAGTTCCAAGAGCAAGAATTCAAGGTCCCCGATGAAATCACCAAACTGCAAGAGCGGTACGCGACCTGCTTCGAAAGACGCAAGGACTCGCGTAAGCTCATGTGGCGCAACGCCCTGGGCCAGGTCACCGTCGAGCTGGAGTTAGAGAACCACACCTTCAAAGACGAGGTGACAACCTGGCAAGCAACAGTCATCTATGCCTTCCAGTCCGACTCGAGCGAGCCCGCCACAAGGACAATCCCGGAACTCGCCGAAGAGCTCGAGATGACACTTCCCCTCGTACGCAGCGCCTGTCTCTTCTGGGTTAGCAAGCGCATTCTCACCGAAGTACACCGCGACACTTTCCGCGTGTTAGAAATCCTCCCCACAGAAGACGAGGAACACCATGCCCACGCAGCCGGCAACTTCAGCGACGGCTCGGACAGCGAATCAGGCGACACGGCCAACGCAGCCGCAGCGGCTGAAGCAGCTGCCGCCGCAGCAGCAAAGGAATCTGCCGAGGCAGCCGCCATGGAGAAAATGAATGTGCATTGGCAATTCATTGTGGGCATGCTCACGAATCAAGGACCCATGGCTCTGACTCGGATTGTCATGATGCTGAAGATAGCCGTTCCTGGCGGGTTCCCGTTCAGCAACGAGGAGTTGCGTGAGTTTTTGGGTGGTATGGTTTCAAAAGGCAAGTTGGAGATTATTAACGGGGGTAATTACAAGATCGTGCATTAGTATCACCTACGGGGCGTCTGTCGAGTGTTGGATTTTTTTTTCCTTTTGGCGTTGCTGGAACAGATGTACACAATACCCTTTTAAGAACATGATTTATGCCAGATGGATTGGACCAATTGGATACATTCATCCAACCGAGGATCTTCGTCTTCCTCTTCTTCGCATTCATCGTCGATATCGCTAAGACGCCCGATCGGTTTTCGAGGGAGGCCCCTGGGAAATCCCTAGAAACTCCTTTCAGACCGTCCACCCGACATGTATCGTGCCATTTGACTAGGGACTAGAACCGAGATTCTCACTGAGGTTCACCCGGACTGAGACCTCATCAAGGATCAAATCAATGCCCAAAGGTAGTCGCAGAGCAGAGGGAGCTCTACGAACCAAGCATGTCTGCCAAAGGACAGCATCAAGCAAGATCATTCCTACAAACTCCGTCCAGTCAACAACGGCCAAAAGAAAGCAATATTTTAACTTGATCAATCCAAAGACGTTTTTTCCTGTCTTTTGTCTATAAAATCAAGTCTAGGGCCCAATTCCCAAACAACCCCGAGAGGAGAGTAAAAAAAAAGAGGTATCATTCAAATCTATAAATCCCGCAGCAAACCCAGCCAAAGCAAGCCTCATTCCGCATCCAAAAGGGCAACAGGAGCCTGGTCATCAACCTGAATCCCGCCCCTCTTCTTCTCATTACTATCCCAGAACGGCAACTTCCAGCCACCCTCACTCTCAGGAGTCGCGAGCCAAAGACGCATAAGATGGCGGCGCGGGGCAGGGGGCGCATGATCCGTGTACGAGGTACGGGCATGTAGAACGTGCGCATTCGACAAGAACTGAATGTCACCAATATCGAGAATCATGTGCAGCGACAAGCGCACGCAGGTTTCTTCCAGCACGCGCAGGGCTTCTTGCTGTGCGTCCGAGAGAGGGGGGATGATTCCAGCGTCGCTGAAGCGGCTGAGGGAGCGGACGTAGTATGGGTCCCACCTAGTATTCTTGTTAGATACGATGATTGGAGATGAAAGGGTGCTGGTGAGTGGAGACTTACTTTGTGTAAACACGGCCCTTCTCGCCGCGCTCGAGGTACACCACACTGGTGCGGATGTAATCTTCCTGCCCCTTGCTCGTCTCGCCCTTGCGGTCGAAGTACCAGATTGGTTCAGTGAGGGTCTTGAGGACGTCTGGGCGTTCTACGGCGAGGGTGTTGTAGACGTGGTGGGAGGAGACGAGGTCTGATTCGCCGCCCTCGAGGGCCTTGGCGATGCAGAGAAGGCCGACGATGTCGGCGTCATCGGCGTGGAAGTATTGGCTGGGTTGGGAGGTGTTAGTTGATTGTTCGGTTTTTGTGTCGCCTGCGCAATTCAGAGACGAAAAACTCACCGAGCGTTGGTGCGGTAGATGCGCACTTTGTCAATCTGGGTCGGGTCCTCGCCGAGATCCTTGACGTGGCCGAGGACGTGGCCGCGGCTGTTCTGGCTGACGAAGTAGCCGAGATATGTGCCGAGACCCATGTATGCCACGGCGGACTTGTGGTTGCCCCATTTCTCGACGGGGAAGCCCTTGAAGAGGATGAAGCCCTTGCCGTCAATAAGGTCTGCGCGCAGGTCATGCAGGTAGGCGGCTAGGCTGGGGAGTTGGAAGTTGGTCTATTAAACGTAATATTAGCTTCTGTTTTTTTATAGTTTTTCTCGGATATGAATTGTATTGCTCTCACCTTGGAGATTCCGGTGAGCGGGGTCTTGGATGCGAGGAAAGCATCCGATGCTGTGCTCAGCTCATCGATCTGGTCCTGGGTGAAGACGTGCGTCCATTTTTCAGGGTTCTCGCGGTAGTCTTCAGCCTTCCAGACTGTTGGCCCATCGATTTGTTTGGGGAACTTTTCGAAGGGGATGATGTGGTCATATAGCGGGGGATGTTGGCCGGTGGTTTTCAGTCCATCTGGGAATCGATCCCATGAGATGGGCCCTGCGAGATCGTGAGGGGCAGTTGGGAGAGAGGAGGTAGCAGCGGGAGCCATGATTATTAAAGACGTATGATGTATAGATGAAGCACGGGTCTGTGGTTATTTATATATATTGTCAGTTCTATGTAACTGGTGAGCAATGTAGTGGACTAGATGGCGTGACAATCATTTTACGAAATACGAAATTGTACCTTTTGAACTCCGTATACTCCATATGTTATAGTATCTTGTAAGAATGAGGGTCAGGAAATGAAGCTGATTGGGGGTTGAACGGGATGGCGCAATTTGCGGGGTGAGATGTTGTGATGGTAAGGGGGGATCACGTATGGCTTCAAGAGATTTTAGATGTACATTTAATGACGAGAAGAGAAACAGTATATAGAAGAAAGAGATAGGTTAACTTTCTACTATGTAGTGATGAGGTACTAAGAATATAACAATTGACATTGAAATAAGGAGGATTCTAATACTATTCACCCTATACATGTTTGTTAGTATACATCGAGCACATCTACATCCAACCAGTCACAGTCTCGGCCGATAGACTAAGGTTATCCATCATCCTCTAGCACATATTCTGATCACCGATCGTACCGGCCGTGGTGCACTACGTCGTGCATGAACCGGCTGGTCGGGTGAGATCCAAAAAAAGAACTGCTCTAGGCAGATCTCACCTACCTGGAAACTCTCTCATACATGTGAATAATCTATCGGGCGAGAGATTTGGGGTTTTCTTCTCGTTTTACCTTGAATATTGGTTGGTCTTAGGGCTTGGGGAAGCACATGGTAGAGATCTGTTGATACTTAACCACTCGAGTCTCTTCTCTTAATTGATAACTCACGTTATATCTCTGGATATCTCTCAACTTGTCTTCTGATATCGTGACCTTCTTATATCGCACAAAAATGGTTCTCGCTCTCGCCCTTCTTGATTCTGTACTTGTTAATGATCTTTGGATGCACTATTTCAACTTATTTTTCTCTCGTTCCTTTTGACTGTCTTTTTCCAACTTGTATTTCAGTTTGAGTTTTTTTTTTTTCAATGAATTTGTTTCTTTTGATGTCGTTCCTGATGCTATCCATTCTTCATCAGTTCTTCGGTAGGCAACCTTGGAAGGATTTGCTGTCCTCTTTGGGATGCCCCACTAGATTACTCAAATCCTTATCGGGCGTGGGGATGCGAACGCCCTTTGACATTTGAACTTTTTCAATTTTTTTGACTCGCACATCATAATTTTTTTTTGTCGCATTGTATTCAATTCAATAGAGGATATCCAAACCCATGGCCCAACGCAAGATTCACGTGGCCGTGCTAGACGCCGACATTCCCTGCCTCTCAGTATACAAAGCACGAGGTCTATACAGCTCGCAATTCCGCGTCCTCCTGCAAGCAGCCGCCCAGCGTCTGAACAAAACTCCAGAAATACTCAAAGAAGGACCTCTCGCCGTCCATGTAACGGCTTTCGATGCCGTGGGAGGGTCCCTACCTCCCCTGGAAACCCTACGAACCAACCCCCCGTCCCCAGCCGAGCCTCACGCCGGCGGACCATTGAGTCCAATAGATGCAATCCTAATCACGGGCTCAGCATCCTCGGCCTACGAAGACCAACCCTGGATCCACGCAATGCAATCCTTTATCCAAGCAGTGCACAACCACTACCCAAACGTAAAGCTCTTTGGCTCCTGTTTTGGGCACCAAATAATCGCCCAAGCCCTCCTCAGCGCCAAAGCAAACCCCAACAACCCACCAACATCAACCTTCCATGTTGCGCAATCTCCCATCGGCTTCGAAATGGGCATCCAACCCATCACCCTTCAGCCCTCCTTCACCGCGCGCTTCCCACCTCTCGCGCACGCCACAGCTCAGAGCCCATTCCGTATCCAGCTCATCCATGGCGACGCGGTTGTGCCGACGCCCGAGGCTGAAGCTGCCGCAGACCAGTCGGGAGTCTCGCTGCCGACGCCATGGTCTAGTATCGGGAGTAGTGCGCAGTGCGCTATCCAGGGCCTCTATAATCCCGGCCGGGTCCTGACTTACCAGGGTCACTTCGAGTTCGATACCTTTGTCAATGGGGAGCTTGCGCAAGAGTTTGGGCGTCGTGCGGGTTGGTCGGCGGCTGTCGTGGCAGAGCATTTGGAGCAGATTTATCGCTCGCGCGTTCCTGGGTTGGAGGATGATGATGATGCTAAGGCTGCTGCTGAGGCGGTTTTGTTGTTTTTTGCTGGGGAGGATCTGGACTTGATGGGTTGTGGTGGTGGTACTGGTATTATTACACCCCCGCTGGATTGATTAGGGTTTTTTTAACGGTCGGGGTGAGAGGCGACGATGCGTGGATATGCATGTATTTAACGGTATGATCTGGAGAGCTACACTTTGCTATCAGCTATTGGGGACTTTGTGTCCAAGCTGGTTTCTGCATTTCTGTATTTCTGTGGTGGAGCGAGTTTCGTGAATCCCTTCAAGGCAAACCCGCGCGGCAAGGGTCACGAGCGGGATTTGCGAATGCGCACTATGCAATTTTAGGTAGTTCGTGGTCACTCAGCCACCCCTTAGTGGCGACACACTGAGTTACCATGATGATGTTGGACCCTGCATGGCTGAGACGCAGCTGGTATGTTGGTCGGCAGAAAGGGATTAATGTGGTCTAAACAAGGATGGAAATGGGATTACGAGGTACAATGGTTATAGATCTAAGATCGAGATCGGAACTAGATGTATAAAGTATAGAGTTGACATAATTATAGACTGCTTGAAAGCTAGACCTTTGTACATGAATTCTAAGCGATGCAGATACTGTAAGACACACTGTGTTAGCCAGAACAATAAAAGTCTCGACTCGCAAGCTCTCCACCTTGTCATTTTAAGTGGAGCGTGACATGCTTGACATTTCTAGCGAATGGATAGTGTACAGGTCAGAGAACAGCTTTTATGTTCAATTTTGCACATTCGATTTCCTATTCGATTTACTTTTCGTGTTAGATATTTTAGATATTAGTGGTTTATACACTGGACTCCGTACCCCGTACAGCATACCAAAACCTCGACCTTGAAAATCTCAGACTTTTCCGTTGATCCCCCTGCACGGCCACCCAGAACCGGGATGGCGTGAGAGTTACACCAATGAAGATAAAGGTAATAGGTGACTAGGTGGGGATTGGGGGCCAATCAGGCTGCTTTGGGATGCTCTTCATCGGCAGCTGGGTATTTAGGGGTATTTGTGTAAATAATCGTCTGGAAAGCTGTGCCTTTCTTCGATTAGAGTTAAGTGTAAACGGAGAAGATCGGAGCTGATAGAGGCACTTAAATACTCGAGATATGTGTATAGCCAGTATGGTTCTGGAAGTATACGAGGTAGGGCATAGGAAGTCACGCGCTTGGTTTACAATGTGAGTATGAGGGCACCTCCCTGGGGCTTCCGTTCCTTTATTTCATTAGGTACGGAGTCCTCCATACCTATTTTATGATCTTAGAATAGATTCCTTACGGAGTACTCTTTATGTACTACATGATTTTAAAAAAAAAATTGAGCAAACCCGTGGAATCGAAAAATACATGTAATAATACACTGTAACGTGGCGCTAGTTCGCCACCCGGAGCTTCCCTCCCTTCTGGAATGAAGCTTAGGAGCTGGGGAGAGCTTCGGAGGGGCCGCTGATAGCGCCTATCGCGACGTATTTTTTTTCCCTTCCTTTTGCCCGGAGCTGTAATTTAGGTCTTTGTCTACAATGTTGTATGTATATTTTATTAATAGTCCGAATTAATCCTTAGAAAATCTAAGGTTGTCACTTAAAAGAACGTTTAAAAAAAATGCAATGAAAATCGCTAGAGCTCGGTGTTCCACCGGGGTTTCCGAAAAGCCGTGCTATTCGGTAATTAAATACCAGTTTGTACCGTACGGCTTTTACTTTTTTCCCTCTTTTTTTTCCTTTCCCCGGTCGTTTTTCTTTCCCTTATTAAAAATACAAATTTAATACATATGTAGCTTGGAACATTCCAATAATGGGGGTAATTTTTTTTTTTTTACAAGGGAAGCTCAGAGCTGCACGCCCCTCTTTTTAGTTATCGGTACTCGATAGGGACGATAGCTACGTATGTGAGCTCATAGAGTAACTATATAAAGGTAAAGAATAAAAGCTGTTCCTGACTAGAATAATAGGGCTACCTGGAATAGAATTTAGAATAGAAAATCTACATAGAAAAAGTCCATAAAATCAAATCAAAAGAAGTACGGAGCAAAAAGTAGAATAAGGCAAAGTCTGCGTAATTACCTGTAATACCCCAGTGACTCCCACAAGCCCTCGAAGTACTCTCTGAATGTATGAGCCGCCTTCTCTTCCGATTCTTCTTTTTTACCCTTTTCCAATCCTTCCCTACATCTCTTTTACCAGAGCATGTTGAACTGCATTTCTGTCTCTTGTTCACATAAACCCTGTCTGCGCTCGGCTGACCTCTTTACTCGCCCCTCCTTTTTTATCTCAACTCCCGGGATCTCGGATGAACATATGCACCATGCCTCCTCGAAGCTCACTGACCAGCTCGTTCTCGGTAACCGATGCCAATAATGAGGTGGTTTGTCCTTTGAAGAATAACGATAATTCCAATTGTCGCAAACGATGCTTGGGTGTGAGTATTTGCCCCGCCCACCTTATCACCTTGCTTGCGAAAGCTATGGGACCCCCGTGCAACTCTGGAGTTCAACTTGAACTAATCCGGTTGGTGCTCTAGGAAAAACGCTATCGCTCCATGCAGGAGCACATTCGACGTGCGCATCCGAACCACTACATTCCGAAGCTCCCGGCTACCGAGGAGAGCTTCCTGATTATGGTGAACACCCCGCTCGAACAACGGGTGCAGCTGTCACCCCCCGAACCCGCTCAACCCCGGCGACCTCACGGTCAGTTTTTTTTTTCCCTTTTCTTGTCTAATTTCTCGCCACACATACTGATGGCTACTCACAGATGTGGCGCCGGAAAGGGACATCTACGTCGCTGATGGCTCCCCGGCTACCCCTCGAGCTTTGGATGAACCCCACCCTGCGGCGGCCACTGCGGCGGTTGCTCTGGCACAACTGCACCACCATAGACTGGCCTCGGATTGGGATACAGACATGGTTTGTCGCTCCGGGCTGTTGTGGGCTTCGACCCTATGAGTCTCTCCACGGTGGCACTGACCCGCATTTCCCCAGGATACCCATTCGGATACCGACTTGAGTCATCCCCGCTTGCGCGGAGCTATTGAACTTCCCCCACTCCGTGACCATTTCAAGCAGGAGTCTCTTCCGCCGTTTACGCCTCGTCCTCGCGAGCTTCTTCCATCCATCCTCAATCACTCCCCGCCCGGTCGCTCATCCACATTACCGCCAATCCAGCGGAGAGACAAGTTTTGCCGCCCTCGCAAATCTTCCATCACTCAATCTGCCCGCAAACCCAAGCAGGATCGCCCCAAATCAAAGGAATTCGGGCGGCGACCAAGCCTTGGTGACCGCAAAGCCCTTTCAGCAGAGCCGCAAACTGCAGCCTGGGCGCAAGGCAAGCGCTGGGAGGATTTGATAGAAGCCGCGACGTCAGCAACCGAAGTAGACGATGAGCCCTATTCAGAGGTGAGTTTGAATGCAATTCTGGACTTTTTTTTTCAGTGCTGATGTGCCATATCCAGGCTGGTCGGTCGCCAACGATTGCCCCACTACTCTCCAACGTGACGTCTGCTCCCTCTGGGGTGAAAAATCGGTCTTCGCTACCACCCGCTTTCCAATCGGCAGGATTGCCTCCTATCTCTTCACACCGGCCATTCCCACCGCATTCATACGCCGCCTCGCCTTTACACAAATCATTGACCCCACCACCATACGAGAACCACCGCGGCCGTGAGAACGACTTGGAACCATTCCCATCGATTGAATCATCGCTCGATTCCATGTCTTCAGCATCCGGCAGAAATTTTGCATCATCGGTTTCGGGAGTCGCGCCGTCTATAAACTCTGATTCCAGCCCAGTTATGAATCTTATCCCGTCCATTTCCCAGCGCCAACAACACCGATTCTCCAATCCTACTCCGGCCTCTTTCCGCAACAAAGAGGTCCAGGTGTTCTGCGCTCAGTGCAAACAACCCTCGGCACTGAATGACTGCTATGCCTGTACAGAGTGCATCTGTGGAGTCTGCCGCGACTGCGTGGGCATGTTTATTTCAAGTCCATCCGCTTCATTCCGAACTCCAGGGAATGGGCCATCAAGTAATGCCCCGTCACACGGACCAACAAGCTACCCTGGTCCTCGTGGGTGTCCACGATGTCGAACAGTAGGGGGCAAATGGAAGGCCTTCCAAATCGACATTAAGTGAACGACTTTAAGAAGAAAGCCTACATTTTTGGCATTACGCATTTTACGACTGATGGTTGATACACGTTCATTCTTATACTGTTACTCATTCTTCATCATTCGATCGTCTTTTCTGGTTTGCTTTTTTTTTTCACTACAATCTGGCAGGATCCATCATCCAGATAACGTTGCAGGAGTTTCTTTTTTTTTCCAAGCCAGGTCTTTTCGGTGCAGGTTTCCGACAGTCAAAAACCCGAAGAAGCTGGTCTTCAACATTCAAAGGTCTACATCTTCTTACTTTCCGCATTCTGGGTCATGTGGACATATCTTTAGGTCATAAGGTATATGCGTTTGTTACTCTTTCAAGTCTTTCATGTGATGCGAAATTGTACTGCAAAGATTTCATTCTGCTGCGCTGTTCATAGAAGAGAGCTGTGGCTGTGGGGGGCAGCTTGCCCTCCCACGCCAATTCTTGATTTATATAACTACCAATCTACTCATCCCAGATGACACTGCTGAGACCCTCCGCGGTCCCCACCTTCCCAGGCTCGCCAACCTGTAGAACAGCAACCTCCTCGCCCAGATCCCCCGTCTTCGGATCCCGACGCACAATCGCGACCGTCGCGGAAGCCTGATTCCCAATGGCAACCAGATCCCCGGCCCGATTAATCACAAAAGTCCGCGGCACCTTCCCGAATGCAGAAGACGAGTCCCGCACCTCGAGCGACCCATCCACTGGCGACCGATCAAGCACAACCATCGAATCGCTCGGTTTGAATCCCTGATCCGAGCGAATCGAAAGATAAAAGTCATCCCCGATCCTGCTAATCTCAGCCGGCGTCGCACCTTGGGGCATAACGCCTCCGGGATACGGAACCAGCGTCTGCGTCTTCTCAAAAGACAAACACCCAGATGTCGGATAGGAAACATCAAACACCATCAACGTACCACCGATCTCGTTCGCAAGATACAACATCGTCTTGCCGACAGCCGCCGTCTTCCGCGAATGCGTCGATCCAACTCCAGCTGACCGGCCAGTGCCATCAGTCCAAAACACACCGTGTCGCGGCCCGCTTCCGAAGTCAATGTCCAGACTTGGACACTCTGAAAGCTTTCCTGACGGGCCGTCCTCGATGGCATACACACGTAGCAAGTCCGCACCCAGGTCCGGACTGAGGATGAACGAGCCAGTCGGGTCAAGGAAGACTTCGTGCGGGTGGGGCGAGTCTTGCTGGGCGACTTTGCCCGGCCTGGTCAGGTTGAAATGGAAGGCTTGCAGGGCTGTTTGATCTTCTTCGATAGGTAGGGTGAAAGTTGAGATGGCTGAGCCCCCGCTATTAGATTGTTAGTACAGGCCCAAATTCACAATGATCTAACCAACGGAAGGTAAAACCTGAATCCTGGGAATGTAAAAAAAAAAAAAAAAAAAAAAAAAAAAAAAAAAAAACACCTACTAATGCGCAATTGCAATAAACTTCTTTCCGGTATCCGACTCATAGATAACACTACTCACTCCGCCGCCGACAGTCTTCGCGACGGCGCCTTCGCGCAGCGTACCGTCCGGTCTGACATGTAGGGCCATTAGTGAGCCGTGTGTGGAAGCATCGGCAGTACCAGTTTCGTCAGAGCAGTAGACAGTGCGTGTGTGCGCATCCAGGGTTAGCCAGCTTGGCATATCACCGCAGGTTTTGAGGGTTTGCGATAGGGAGAGGTTGTTGTTCTTCAGGGTTAGGCTGTAGACATTTCCACTGTAGTGGGTTGCCCAAAGGTGGGCTGGTTTGGAGATAATGGCAGCTGTTGTTGTTCCCAAGGTGGACAGGATGGGTAGAAGGGTTTGGAGATGCATATTGGGTGGTTTGGTCGGTTTTTGCAACGTATGAAATGCTTGGTGGGATGGATGGATTTATATAAGTAGCAGATGTAGTTGGATGTCGATATGGGGAATGTGAAAGACGCGATCACCGGGGGGATCGGCAGTCCCTAACTTGTGCAGGAATGGATCCAGGTGACATTGTCTTTTAGGTTGTATAACTTTTAGTCTGTTTCAGCTATCCTCATTATGGAAATATCGCGCATATCAACTAGTCTGACGAGTAAGACAAGTAACCTTGGGAGACAACAAGGTGGGATCAATTAGGTCTAAAGGATCTATTATGCCCCAGCCACATCGTCAGAAAGCTACAAGAACACGTTGATTGCGGTCACATGCAGATGATAGATTCAAATGGAACATTCTGTGCATGTATTTCTTACTTTCTTACTTTCTTACTTTCTTGGCTTGGTTACGACCCCCACGAAGGTGCAAAGCGGCTAACTGTCGGATGTCTGATTTTAGGAGGTTGATGCCTGAATTGGCCTGAATTGGCCTGAATTTAGACAGGTAGAAAATTAGAATACCTGGATAGGGTTTTAAAAGAGCAGTATCAACCTTGGAAGATTCTTATGAACACCTTAACGGCTTAAAAGATGAAGCTATCTACACCCCCTTAGATCCTGTTTTTTATCCTACTGCATAAAGTCCCTGTTCCCACCATCTAAACTTTAAACTCTTCAGATCCTTCGCACTCCACTTTGAAATTGAGAGAAATAAAGGTTCTACACGGTCTAACTTTAACGCCTACGTATAGCTAAAAGTGCCATTTGAGGGGATAGGAATAGCTGTAAATTCACGGGTTATGGCTACTATTAGATCTATAGGACTACTGCGTCCTGCGTACAAAAGATGGTATCAAGTGTCGAAGGAGAACTAGTCCCAATTAGGCTTTCATGCCATTAAAATCAGGCAACTGTTGGCCGCTATGCACCTTGGCACGTTGTGTTGGGGTTTCTTCACAACTGAGACAAGGGTTTTTCACAACTGAGACAAGGGTTTTTCATAACTGAGACAGGGGTACTCCGTAGAATCAAAAGGAAATATCTTCTACACATGATTCACATATACATCTCTCTCTAAACAAGAGTCAAACCAGTATAGCAAACATCATTGCGCACAAGCTCAGTCTTAAGTCCATCTTCCAATGAAACCGAGTACAAGCTACCACCTAGGTCAGCCACATAAACAATGTTGTTCGCCTTGTCCAACTTCAAGCCAATAGGCTCGTGGAAGTGACGCGCCAGAATAACCTTCTCCATATCCATCTCTTCACCGCCAACATTCGCGCGGTTTAGCGTGCATCCGAAAGGGTGCTCACCACGATCTGTCCAATATATAGTCCGAGTTTCGCTATCCAACTCAATATCAATAGGCTCAGGGAGGTTATTCCACAGACGCCGAATATCAGTCCGATTCTCTGCAGTCTCGCCAGCTGGGATATCCAAGCCAGCGCAGAAGATCTGACCACGACCAGCTTTGCAAGGCCCCTTCTGTGTCCAGTACAGGAGACCACGCTCAGCATCGATAGCAACACCCACACACCAAAGTGTCATCTGCTCTAACAGACTGGTACCGGGTTCTGTACGGCGCTGCACGAGGATAACGTGGTTACTACCATCATAATCACAGCGATGCACGCTTGTTCCCTCACGGTCACAGAAATAAATCTGCTTCCGCGACTCGATTACCGCGAGCTGTTTAGGTGTGTGCACCTGTCCAGCGGGGATAAGACATGTCATATCGCCGCCTTCCATATCAGCGGACCAGACAGAGCCATCGCAAGCCGCCGTGCTGCGGCCCATATTCGTCCAGAAAATGCGCTGCGCGCCCAATGAGACGTCGATGCCGTCGGGCAGGTTCTGGCCCACGACGACGGGGGTGAGCTTCTGGGTTGCGAGGTTGAGACGCAGGATTTTGCCATTTGAGTGGACCTGCGAGACATCCTTTGCATTTCCGCCGAGCCCGACATCCAGCAGGTAGATATCCTTTGCGGCGCTGTGCGGGCTGGCAGGGGTTGCTTCTGCGGAAGCGGATTTTGCGAGGGGGGGATAGAGGCCGCCCTTTTCGCTCTTCTTGCCGAGGCGGTTTTGCTGGATGTATTCCTTGCGTAGCCAGTCGACAGTTGGGGCGGAGGGGAGACCCCTCTCTTGGATGTAGTTGTCTTCAATGAAGGCGACAGTGTCGAGGCCGACTTGGTCCATCAATTGGCATGGGAGAGGGCCATTCCTGAACATGTGTTCCCATAGTAGGTCGATCTCGCTAGGGTCGCTGACGCCTTCGGAGAGGATTTGCATGATTTCGCGCTTGACTGACGCCCAGATGCGGTTGAAGATGAATCTATACGGGTTTTGAGTCAGTCTGCTGTGCTGATATAGTGGACTTTGTAAGAATAATACCTACCCGGTCGATTCACGGCGAGCTGTCACTGGCAACATGCCACACTCACCCAAGACGGTCTCCAAGTAAGGGAATATCTCGGGATCGGTCTTACCACAGGTCATCAACTCAACCATGCGGATTGAAGGAGGCATAGCGAAATGAATATTAAAGACTTTGCGCTGGCGTTTTGGGGAGACCTTAACAAGCATCAAAGCTGACTTCATAGAGGAGCTATTTGAGCCGATGTAACAATCCGCCGGAGCGTGCTTATCCAAGTCGGCCAAAGTGTCGATCTTCAACTGTAGCACCTCAGGCACAGCTTCGACAATCAACCAAGCATTGGAAACGGCGGGCTTGAGCTCGGTGAAAGTCTTACAGATTCCGTAGGGTGCGGAAGTATGCGACTCGAGGTCAACCTGGGAAATGGAAGTCCCACCCTTGGGCTCGGTTTTCTCTCCCTTGGTATCTTCTTCCCGTGCCTTGGTAATGCGTGGCATCAACGAGAACTCGGCTTTGTGGTGATCGACGTACTCTGCCGCGTCGCGCAGAGCCGCCGGTGAGAGATCCCGGATGTGGACATGGTAGCCAGCAGCGATGAAGACACAGGCGATGCGGCGGCCGAGGACGCCGCCGCCGATGACTGCGACGGGGCGGTCGGTTCTGGGTCTAACACCCATATTGTAGGTAGGTAGGAGTATGAGGGGAGAGAGGTGGCAATGTTGATGTGTTGTTGGTTTATAGAAAGTATGTAGATATGACGTTGAGGGCAAAAAGAAGCGTAGATGAAAATATCACAAGGTGACAGTTGATTACAGGCTTCTTTATCTACACTGTGCTTTTCAATCTAGGCTCTGAATTTAACACGACATTTATTAGGAGCCCTTCTATGTACTTAGGTCGCACTATACCATCAAAATCATTTGACAAGTTAGGGCTCCGCCACCGGAAGCCGGCATTAAGGTATGAGCTTCTAAGCAAAGAAAGCCTCGCGGATATCACGACCATGTTGTAGTATTTTCAAGGCCAAGAGAATGCTTTTGAGAGGTAGAGATGGGATCTACTCTGCATCTGAGGGAGTTGGGGTGGTGATGGAACGCTCTTCGTCTCGGAATCGCAGCGGAATCGCCACAGAATCGTCACATAAACAGTTCGGAGGAACTTGCGGATAGACCTCCGCAAAACCCATAAATAGGCCCCTATCTGGGCCCAGAGCCCAAAACCCAGTATGGGTTGGGCCCGACTTCTAAAACCCAACCCAAACCCAGTGGGTTTTATGGGGGCCTATATGGGCCCCCATAAGAACCCATTATTTGCATAAATATGGTCTTGGCATTCATAAATATGCTGATTAATTCGTGTTTGCTATGCGAACTTGGTAAACCTTCAAATTAGGCTTGGGTAGTCATTTGAATACTCAAAAATATTAGAAAATTCTGCATAATTTTATAAACCTGCCAAGAATTGGCCCCCATAGAAAACCCATGGGTTCTACCCTCGGGCCCAAAACCCAACCCATTTACTGGGTTGGGTTGGGTTGGGTGTTGCGGAGGTCTACTTGCGGAATGTTTGTTCTAAAGATCCCGGCACTCGAGTCCTCTACTGTGAAATGGGGGTTAGTACCTAGTACCTAGGAGTAATAGCCAATGGGACTACGGTTTCTAGCACACTTCTTTACCCCCATGTTAACCGTTCAATTAATATAATCGCATCACATAAACACCCACTTCACATCCATGGATAGTCACGAATACTTAATGCTAGTTACAGAGCTGGTAGGGTTTTGTCCATTTAGAAATTGGTTTTCCGAGATTCTTGATGTGATGTTCAACATATCTTCACATTTTATTAGGAGTGATTGAAACAGTGGGAAATAAATGGAGTGACCGAATTTATGACAGCTAAGGCCCGGGGGCTCATAGGCCCAACAAGGGCAGTCGCCACAATTGGTCCTAAATTGGTTCCTAGGCGACAATCTTCAACACATCTAGGTATTCTAGTTACAGGCAAAATAGGAGGAGTACGTATACTAGGAGGGATTTTCTGTCACGGATAGACTACAGTGACTGGACATAAGTTTCTACACCCCTAACCCCACACTACTGTGGTTATATAATATTCTGCCAGCAGAAAAAAAGCATATGTTATAATTGTCTTTACTGATAATAGCATATAATAAATGCATTCAATTCCAAGGTCTTAGAATAAAGAATACACCGTTTATTCGCGAAAAATCATCGTTATGTGCTATATTATGGCGATAATTTTCATGGATACAATGCGTTTTAAGTAGGCGGTATGGAACTATAGTGGCGGTGAGCTGGGTGGGGCTATAGAAACTTATGTCCAGTCACTGTACATGCGCTACTATATATAATGGTCTTTTGGCCGAGCGGAAGAGTGTGCGCCCAGGCATAACCTTTACATTTTCACACTATTGGCTAGGTCAGGTGCTCGGGTACACGTTATTATTAAACTGAGTGCGTGTGGCTACTTTAATGAGGAGCCTACTAAATAGGTACGGAGTACTCCGTACTGTGGTGGCCGATAAGTATGTATTGAGAACTATCGGATCGTCCAACACTAACTATTACTAGCCTTGCTACGTATATAGGTGGGTACAGCGAAATCCACTTTCTTGCAAACGAGAATGTAAATCTCCTTAATTTCAATAAATTTGCGCTCCTAGGCTGATTTGCTCAGGCAACACCGAGCTAGAGCCCTAGAGGTCAAGAAGGCACCAAATATGGTTATACATATGTCTATGCAGGAATGACCCTACTAAGACTTCACGCCAGTCTAGAAACCCCCTAGGTTTCCAAGCATTTGGTCTCTGACGATCTTTCGGTTTTAACGGGATTGATGTGCATACGTGTGGACTTCGTACTACTGGCTACCACTTCCCAATTGGTAATTCCCCGGGGCCACGTTAGTACATACATGTGCCTCCTTACACACACCGAACATTACATATGTAGTTAATACCTCGTACAATCTAGTCTGTATTTATGCTGCCCCACTATTTTTTACGGTTGAAAATTATATTTTTTAAGTTTACCGGCACGCAGAAAGAAACCTTGCAAAGGTCTCCACCTCTTGATACCAACGGACAGACTCCATTTTCCAAGTTTGTCCTGCCACAAAAATGAAACCTCCCAGTTTCACAGAGACTATTGGTGCAAGAAAACAATTTCTTCACTGATATCCGTCTTGGTCAAAATTCAGCCTGATCTCCTTATCGTCACAATGAGGCTAGTCATAATGTATGTGAGTGCATGTAAATTCCGAGTACTTTCTACATAAGCACACAACACAGCCATGGATATGCCATATAAGATTTCCATGGGTGAGGATTCGTATCAGCTAAGGTCCACCAAGACTGGCAGGTACATGTATTTTGAAACCTAAGCAAGGCTATACTCCCTCACCAACTTCTCCACACAGATTGCACCAGTGACATACGCCACGGCCTGCACATGCGCATTCACCAACACCGGCACAACCGACATATCCGCCACACGCAGGTTCTCAATACCTGTTACCTTGAAATCTGGATCCACAACCGCGTCCACATCGTCCTTCGTGCCCATCTTCACTGTTCCCGTCATGTGCCAGCTAGACGAGATGTTCTGCCGCCAGTACTCAAGTAGATCCTCATCTGACTCGCCCTTGGGCATTGCCAGCTCCGTCACGTTGTCCTTGGTGTAGGATTCGTGCTTGGCGACACGGAACGAGTCGCGCAAGGCCTCGATCGCGAGTCGGCGATCGAAGGGGTGGGCCAGGAACTTAGGGTTGAAAGAAAGCGGAAAGTCAGGGTCTGAAGATTGCAACTTTACTTCTCCACGAGTTTGCGCGTTAAATAAGAAGACGAGTAGACAGGAGTAGTTCAACGCCTCGGTCGGGAAATCCGGGATGGCCCAGTGAACGGGGAAATGGGTGAGGACCTCGTAGTGCGGGACGGTTTCCTGAAGAAGATACCTCTGTTCGTCTGCGGGAAGGGCCTTGAATTCTGGTGTGGAAATGAGCTGCTCGGTCAGCTTGAACCAGCCGATGCCCAACTCGCAGGCAAATTTCGCCCAAGGTCCTGTCCCGTCTTCTTCCCATTGCCTTTGCGCAGCCTCCATGGCGGCTTTGTCGCCATAAAAGGCTTTCCTATCCGTGCTGCTTGCTGTGCGAGTGCTCACCATTGGCACGAAGCAATGGTCGCGGAGCCCCTGGCCAATGGCGGGTACATCGTGGACGACGGGAATATTGTACTGCTGGAGTTGGGCAGCGGGGCCTATGCCTGAGTGCATCAGGATGTGGGGGTCATTTAGAGAGCCGGCAGATAGAATGATTTCCTTTGAGGCGTAGTCTGTTCGCAACTATTAGTGTGTGGTTAATTCGCAGGGGGTAGATCGTGTATTTACATTTATTCCCGTTTGAATCAACCCCCACAGCCTTTTTCCCTTCCAAAAGGACACGCTGTACAGGGGCCTGGGTAATAATAGTCAAATTATCCAGGTTCTCCTTCACCAAATCACCTGCTGTCGAGCGCAATCCCTTATGCGCCGAGTTAATCAGTACCGACATACCAATCGGATTTCCAGAATTATGATCGGGGTTCAACGGAAACCCAGCCTGCTCGAAAACATCCAAGAGGTCCGTCAAATCTCGCTCCCACTCCCGCGCAAAGCCCACATGCAACGGGCCCGCACTTCCATGGTTCTCCATCTTCGGATCCGCATACTTTCTATCTATGCCCTCTGGAATCTCCGCATGAAACGTCTCCAGATCTTTAAACTTTTGCTGAACTTCTCTCCACCCAAAAGCCTCATCTTCAACAATTCTCGCCCATTCCTGGTAATCGTCACGTGCACCGACACTGTACACGCCGAAATTGATAGAGCTCGAGCCGCCCATACACCGGCCGCGACTGTAGTCGATCTCACGGTTGTTGCAGTCCGCTTGCGGAGTAGTCTTGAATCCCCAGTTCATTGACTGGTCCTGCAAGGTGAGCCATCGCTGGCCGTCAATGCGAAGGTTGCGATCTTCCTTGTTGTCACCTGCTTCAAGGAGGAGGACGCGGGGCTTGGCGGTCGAATTAGCGAGGCCAGCGGCGATGGCGCAGCCGGACGGGCCACCTACGAGATGTCTTAGGGGTTCGTGCCATCAAAGCTAGGGACATAGGAATATCACTCACTCCCGACGATGATAAAATCAAAGGTGGACATAGTATGTAATGAGCCGGTGAAATAAGACTGAAATCGCCAGAAAAGAAACTAGCAGCAGTAAACAGACTTGGGTTCGGAATTATTGGACGGGAAGGAAGAATCAATAAATATATGTACATGATTTTTACCGGAGAACAGCGGAGATACCACTGGAAGGACCGTATTCCCAAAGTCGTAACTCCGTACCTAGGCACAGAGTATAAAGTCTCGTATAACGTGCTGAACAGTCTGCAGCATGAATTGGCCAATAAAGAGTTGGTTCGGAACGTATCCCCACAACGCCCTCCCGTGTCGGGCATACGGGTCGCCGGCCCCGCACCAATAAACAGGGGTTGACCCTTCTTAGGCGGGGCGAGTCTGGTGGATATGGTGGGACGGAGTGGGGCTGACACATATCTACAGTGACGATCTTCCAGGGGTTATATTCACGCTACTACAAAGGTATTTCTCAAAGGTACATACAACAGAATACAGGTGGGACTCATCCACTTCCTTGCATTAGCTTAAAACTTTCCTGCCGTATTTCTTCCAATATTTTTACCCCTTAGTACTAATAGTACAGAGATTTTAATATGCATACCACCATAGTATACATAGAATAGGATTGCATAGTATAACACCCCAATTCAAATTGCAAAATAGCTAATCATACGTGCATATCTAGTATTTTGTAGGGCCCCCAGCTGCCTCAGTGACTGCCTGGCACCTAGTGGGTTTGCTATCGATCAAGTCGGAGAACAAATCCTTTGCTAAAAACCGGATCAATACCGAGCACCATAGTTGAATAGTGAAGGGGGTTATGTAGATCTACTGACCGCTTTTAAAGTGGGTGGGTGAGTTCCACCTGTAAATACCTTTGTGGTTAGCCTGACAAGCTACGTAGTTGGATAACATTATGTGGTAAATCTTTACGTTCTGGGAACTCCCAGCGGGCCAGTCTGGCTGGAGTCTTTCTTCTTAACTCCTTTCAACTCCCGCTTTCATCTTCCCTTGTTTTGTTCTCTGCCTTGCTGAAACCTCGAGATAATGCCTGGTAACGCCGAGGCATGGACACTGTTGTCCTTGTCTTCGATCGTAATCTTAGTGCGTGTCGGGGTACGATGGAAGCTCGTCGGGCCGGACAGTTTCCAACTCGATGATTATGTCATGCCATTGGCGGGAGTATGTTACCTGTCCTGTAAAATACATTGAAAGAAGTTACAATTAACACAATGCTATTTTACAGATGTTATTCGGACTTGAAACAGTGGCGGCGTACCTTGTCGGTGCCAAATTCGATGGCTTGACTAACAGCTATATGACGCCTGAGCAGCGAGCAGCGCTCGACCCCCATTCGAAAGAGTGGTCTCAACGTGTTGCTGGGTCCAAGATCCAGATAATTGGATGGTCATTATACGTGGCTATTCTCTGGCTAATCAAATTAAGTTTAGCAGTCTTCTACTCTCGATTAACGTGCGCTTCACACATCAACTTGGATATAGTAAGCCAACAAGCTAAGCAAATCACAGGAATGGCCTTCAACATCTCCCCACGAGAGTTCGAGTGGGATATATCATTTTAGGTGTGACCTACATCGCAATAGCATTGTCCCTCTTGCTGTCATGCCAGCCATTCCATGCATTTTGGCAGATAAATCCTGACCCTGGCAGTGAGTTCCACTGCCATATAACATACAAGCCTTCTTATATTAACGTATTTGTACAGACTTTTGTCAACCAACACATTCACCGGTTTATGTGTTTGTCGTCGTGATACTCAACGTTCTCACGGACGCTTACCTTCTCTTAATTCCGCTCCCCCTTCTCTGGACTGTTAATATCAACCTAAAACGAAAAATTCCCCTCATGTTTCTTTTCTCTTGTGCCATATTTGTTATGATGGCGGGTGTTATTCGGGCCGTTACAATTACGAGGGTACGTGCCACGCAGAAAGAAACACACGCGTATTATTTGCCATGTCTGACACACACACACAATAGTCCGGCCCCAATGGAGCCGAATCCGGCTCAAAATGGGCCTGTCGTGAGATTTTTGTCTCAATTGTGGTATCCAACCTGCCCATCATCCAACCACTTATCCGTAGGATCTTCAAGAAGATTGGTTTATCCCAAGTCTTCAGTTCCTCCGGGAAAACATCAGGACACCCATACCAGCTCTCCAGCCGAGGTTTAAAGACCTTGCCAAACCGCGACGAAGGCGATTCCAAAAAGAGCAAGACGAATGCTGCTGCACCGACACATATGCAGACTTCCGCGTGGGGCAGTGATGAGCATATCCTCGCTCAATCTGAGTCGTCTTCGAAGGATATTACTGTTGTCTCGGAGACTATCGTGCGCAGTGAGCCATGGAACCTCGAGGAGGGTCACGGTGTGGGTAACTCAACGACGCCCCCAAATAAGTGGATAAGTCAGTTATCGCCTCGGTGAGAATGACATGTATATGAGATGGTGTATTTCTAAAGTTAGATACGTTGGACCCTTAATGAATATAGGGTTACATGGGCCAAGGTGTACTTAATTGTTTATGGAGTGGATCTTTGTGGATTTTGGATGGCATCCGAGAAATTTGGCATTAATGGCATTTCCCTCTTTATTTATTTCCTTTCATTTTGGGCATACCTTTTTACCCATAGAAATGACGCCTTTATGTAGGCAGACTAAATCCTCATACTGCATATATTCCTTGGTCCTAAGATTTTGAAATAGAAATACAAAAAAATCACTATTTTATTCAAAAAAATCTCGCTTGTCTCACACTTGATATATAACTTATCCCCAATCTTCTATCACTGATCTACAAAATCCGTAGCATGATTCTTAAACAAAGTACTAGAATCCACGATCTCTCCAGTAGAAGATCTCACGAAATCAACCTGCAAGTGCTGCTCATCCAAAAATTTGAGCGTACTGTAGCAATAGTCATCGGCATACGCAAACTCCGTATAAGCAGGCTTGCTGCCAATCGAGCTCAACCCCTCAATATTACCAGGGCCACCAGCAACAATATACATGGGTGCCTTGGGGTCTTCCATACCGTTGGGATCGGCGGTACCATTAACAACAGGTGCAAATCGCTGCGAGTTGTGCACATGGCCGAAAACACCGAGATCAACACCGTACTGGTAGAACAGACCCTCAAACGCCTCTTGGCAGGGACCGCAGATATTCGACGATCCTCCAGTTGAGTACCACGCTCTGTGCCCGGCGACAATTAGCCAGGGGGTGACACTCCGGTCGACGGAAGCGAGATCAGCCTTGAGGAAGTCGAGCTGCTGGTTCGGAGTGCCAAATGGCCCACCGTTCAGCTTGGCGGAGCCACCTTTGCCGCTTGGTGCGTTAGGGAAATCTGTTTCGGTGTCGATCATTACAACGTGGGCCATGCCGTATTCAAATGAATACCAAAAGGGTGGGTTTGAAAGGTTGTGGGCTGTGCGAGCTAGGGTTTGGGCGGTTATGTTGGTTGACGAGGAAACATAAGACTGCGGCATAGTCTTCTCGTAACGGTGCAAGAACTCGGTGAAGTTGTTTTGACCTTTGGGGCAGAGGTCGTTTAAGTATGGAATCTCTGAGCAGTCTGCTTCGTGGTTTCCGGGGCTGGCCATGTAAAGCTTGCGGCCTGCGATTGGTGCGAGTTGTTCGTAGAATTGTTCGATAATGGCCTCGTAGGCTTCTTTGCCATCGAGCAAGTTTGCGAACTTAAGATACCAGTCGTCAGCGTAAGCAAAGTCTCCTGGGTGAATGATAAGCTCGTAATCGTCGATCGTTTCCGCGAGGCGCCCAATTGTGGTGTGGTTTAGTTCTGGCTCAACGACTGGGATGGTGTCCTTTTTGGTGCTTTCGGATGTGAAGCCGTTTTTTCCGTAGACACCTAGATCAATGACAACGTCCATGTTGAAGGCGGTTTTATCGCCGGGTGTGCGGGGGCTGAGGAAATGGCCTACGGTCGAGTTGGTGGACTCAATCTTATAGTAGTAGGTTGTCGCGGGGGTCAGTCCTGTAAGAACGGCGACATTCGACCACGTCCGGGAGGGGTCGTAGGTGGTCGAAGAAGATGAGCACGCTTTGGTATTCAGGTTGCTTTCTGACAGGCCATAGCTCACGCAACTCTGTTCCAGCTGTCCATAAGTGTTCCAACCAACAGAGACCGCTAGAGAAGAATTGAGTCAGTCCTCATTCAAATCCACTATATCTAGCAGCCTTCTCACCATCAGGTCCATAGACTGCCAATCGCTGCTGGAATGGTGTAGTCAAATCCGCCGGAATCTGAGGATATTTGACACCAGCAAAGGCGCAACTAGCCACAAAGGGCAGCAATTTGAGGGACGAAATTCCACCCATGGCCAAATGATGTGATTTTCCCACAGAATCTGAGCTCTCGGGACTCACAAACTCTGTGCTTCGACTCTATATATAATTTTGTGTCTCGGTGCAGGTACCGTAAGCATGAAACATTTGCGCATGATAGGATGCAATCAGGCCAATCATGCCTGACATGCAAGGCACGTCGCACATTCTGCAGATCGTTTTTATGCATTGTCAACTTGATCCACGACTTTCGTTTTGGCACAAAGATCCACTACAGCGATTTAGGATTAGTGAGGATGTAAGAGAGTGTGAAAATTCGGACATAGATCAACTTTCGGCGACGGGAGGATTAGATTTCGGAGGTAATATATTGGCTGACCCAGTTTGGTGTGCACGTGTAACAACATGACAGATCGGTTGGTTTTCCGGGGGATATCGTCAAATTAGTTAATTTGCACATGAATTCCTGAAGAAATACATATTTCTTCCACTTTAAAAGTCATGCGCATAGTGTCCACTGCGTTGCAAAGAGTAGGAAGAAGAGGAAAAGTAACCGGTTACTCCAGGTTATGCCTACAACATTACCTCTGGATTGGAAGACTGAAATGCCAGATCCTAACTCTATTCCCGACCGTAGAAATCCCTAGGAGTATTTCTAGACTCAGGGGGCCCAATAAGGGTCTAAGATGAATCCTAGGGTGGTTCATAGGTTAAAAGTCTATTGATCAAGTCTATCAAGGAAAGAGAGAGAGAGAGAGAGAGAGAGAGAGAGAAAAGAAGATGAAGGGAAGCTTCCACCTTCAAAAATCAACACGTGCAACCAATATCTTGCCTGGTATATCAGGCAGCAACATACAAATTATCATGTGACCTCGCGCCAAGCCTTCGTAGATGTACTTTGTACTTTGTAAAGCAAGGTCTGATCTCAGATAATGAGGTCCGAGGCACCTCACCCAATGGCCCCTCAAGAATTGATCACACCAGAAATAAGGAAGGCGTCTTGCAATGCCCGAGTCAGGCTGTCTAATTACACTGAGCATTCGGTTTCAAAACTGGGGTTCCCTGAGCAACTGGACAACTGATCCCATCTCTGCTTTTCGCTCACCTTGCTACATTTTGTATTCAATAGTTAGGACGAAAACTCGATACAGGGAGATGTGACTTGCTACAACCAGGATCAATCACACGTTATCAGCGCATGTGACAATCGAGCAGTCCCACAACCGATCTCAAATCTCACCTTGCTGCAACCAAGATGGCATACCTACCTAGGTAGGTAATAGCATCTCGATGACTAAATCTTGATAGAAGATCACTACATGCTGGTTTGCGATCTAGAATTTCTATCATATTGTCTATAGATACAAAGGTGATCCAATAATCTAAAAGTCCGAACGAGATAAGCCTCTACCCAATCCTTGCTAAGAAACGGGGGTTGGGTTTCTTGGCGGTCCGCTTCTTAATTTTCTAGGCAACCTTGGCAAACTGCTAGTGAGTTGACATCACAAGCATGACAGGCAATCTCTTAGGTCTGAATTCTCTGGTGACATTATTGGACCCTTTTGACTCATTTCAGGATGTATCGGGTGGATCGCTTGATACTGTCGGTGCCAGTTCATGTGACAATTGATGGCACTCAAACACCGAAGGGTTACTTCATATGCCGATGTCCTCCACCAACTGCTTAAAAGGCTCATTATTGATATTGTGGCTGAAGGAAGGGGTCGGCACTTATTCCCTGTCATTAATTGTTCGGCAGTGGCCGCCTGGGGAACTCCCCGGCCACCCACGTTTCTTTTTACGACGCAAATTCCCCCACATTTCTATCTACACCCGACCCACAACCGGAAACCCCAGATGGTCAAACCGCAGCCGGAATTAAGATCTTTGCATCAAATTGTGGCCGCCTATAGCAGTTCGAGGGTATGCGCATTTCTCACTTCCATATGCTATAGATATGCTGATTGGAAAACATACCCCTATTCTGATTTCTTCTAAATATCCTAGCGAGAGGCACACACGGCTGTAGTATGTATTCAATTACCGGCTAAACTCGGGGATGAGCTCGAGTCAGGAATGACATCGTCAGCTTTTGAAGTGTAACCCTTTTTAGCATCATTACTCGGAAGTTGTCCGACTTCAAGCCCTATCGAATTTCCTTGTTCCCATTCTGCCATAAATCTTCACAATTATTTCCCCTGACCAGCATGAGAACAGAAGATATCATCAAACTTCCAATCTGTCGAATCACTCTATGTTCAATAGAGATATAGTTCTTTGCGGTATACACAGTCAATCAAAGTCGCCCCAGTGTCTTGATCCCCAATCTTGCGCTGATCCCCACATCCCCGCAAAATTTATTCCACCAATGGCGATGGTGCCCAACTATGATTGCCGATTGTCGATTTTCCAAGCAAAGGTTTTGATATTGTGCCGGTCGTCCTATAAATTGTCCCTGGTCGTTCTTTATTGTCCCTTCCACTGATTGCACCGATCTTGAATACGAAACCTGGCACTTCGGCATGGGCGACAAGAAAGAAAATCTTCCAGACCTACTGGATCCGCGCACCGAAGATGACGTCCAGCACATAGAGGAGAACCTCAAAGTATCAGTGGCAGTCAAAATCAACCAAGGAGAGGATACTGAATTATATCTTGAAGCAATCCAGAGATATCCTAATGATGAGGCCATCGACAAAGAGGCAGAAAAGAAACTGAAGCGTAAGCTTGACATGCGTCTTATTCCACTTCTTGGCATTTGTTACTTCTTTTATGTACGTTGGTCGTCTCAAGCCCACTCGGTTTAAACCACAGCTAACACTATCCGTCTTTAATAGTATGTCGACAAGACGACACTTTCCTACGCAGCAATTTTTGGCATCAAACATGACCTCGATCTATCCGGTTCGGAATACTCGTGGTTGTCAAGCATTTTCTATTTTGGATGGCTAGTTTGGGCAATCCCATCCAACCTTCTTATGCAACGGAGCCGGATGGCTTGGTATCTCGCCTTCAACATCTTCATGTGGGGCGCGGTTCTCATGTGCGAGGCTGCATCGAAGAACTTCGGCGCGCTTGCAGCTCTCCGTATCATTTCCGGCGCGTTTGAGGCGATTGCTGACCCTGCATTCATGCTCGTCGTCTCTACATACTATACCCGTGCGGAACAACCTTGGCGTATCTCGGCATACTATTTGTGGAACGGCCTCGGTACTGCCGGGGGCGGTCTTATTGGTACGTTTTCTTTATATTTCTCACCGAATCGAGTACTTATTATGATGTTTAGGTTATGGAATAGGCAATATCAAAGGTGGTCTTCAATCCTGGCGCTACGAGTTCCTCATCATCGGTGCTTTGTGCGCTGCCTGGGGAATTGCGCTAGCTCTCCTGTTACCTAACTCGCCAGCAACATTTTGGGGCTTCAGTCGTGACGAGAAGCTTATGATGATTGCGCGACTGCGATCCAACCAGACCGGCGTTGAGGGGCGGAAGATTAACTGGGGTCAGGTAAAAGAGGCGTATCTCGATTATAAGACTTGGCTGTTCACCCTCTTGGGCTTCCTTGCCAACGTTCCAAACGGTGGAATCTCCAACTTCTCTACTCTGGTCATCCAAGGCCTCGGGTTCGACACACTCAATACCGCGCTTCTTGGTATGCCCCAGGGAGTTATCGTGGTCATTTGGATTGTGCTTGGAGGATATGCCAACCAATACATGCCTAAGAACAGCCGTACTCTAGTCTGTGCACTTTTCATGGTCCCGACCATTGCGGGCGCACTCGGTTTCTTGCTTGCCCCCGACAATGCATACGTCGGGCGACTGATCTGCTTGTAAGTCTATCTAACTGATGTTCATGAGTAAAAAGCAGTAACTGATTGGTACTGCAATATCTAGCTATCTCACCGGGTCCTATCAAGCCTCCTTTGTGATTACCCTCTCCCTTGTCACCTCTAACACTGGTGGACAGTCCAAGAAAATGATCGTATCTGGCATGATTTGGCTTGGAGCATGCATCGGCAACATTGCCAGTCCCTTCTTTTACAAATCTGAGCAAGCGCCGGCATACCCCCTGGGGATTGGCTCTCTGCTGGTTGCCAACTGCCTTGAACTCATGCTTTTCTTTGTGCTCCGCTACGCCTTTATCTGGGAGAACCGACGAAAGGAGAAGGTCCGCGAGGAATTGCGGGAGAGAGGGGGCGAGGGTGAGCTTATGGCTGATTCAACGGCCTTTGCTGATCTGACTGATAAACAAAACCCGAACTTTGAGTACGTTTATTGAAGAAGTGTCAGGGTGCTACTCTGCTCTTTTTTTTTCCATGATGACTTTAGCCCATCATTGAAGTGTTGGCGTGGTAAATGCCACCTTTCGGGATAGATAGGTAGAAATCTAGATTGGTTTCAGTGGCTTGCTGTCATGACACGTTACTATATATATCGGAGGCCTGGACTATCTGAGCGTAACGCTCAGATATAGTGGTCTTTTTGGCCTAGTTGGTAACTCGCCAGTCCAGGGGCAGGTTGTAACACTTGCAAGCACTCGGAATATTCGGAAACAACAGTCACAACAAAAACATTCTCATTCGCTGGGTCAGCGGAACAATTTATTGTCACTTGTCTGCACTCCTTATAGGCTTGGCTCTCACTAAGAAGAAGTCCTATACCTCATAATGCACACTCAAAATGTTCAGCCCCTCGGCGCAAAGTCCCCTTGACTAAGCTGCTCAATCTGAACTACCTCTCCATTCTGATTTGCAACTAAGTATGTCCGGGAAAGAGAATTTAATGAGAATCTAAGATCATCTCCTGTTATCCAGAGCTTGGAAGCATAAGTCCCACTGTAGACAAAACAGTCTCAATATGTAACTATCAACTGCCTAATTAGGTAATGGGGCTACCGGCCGGGCTCCCGGACTCTGAGGGCTGCGTCTTAGTAAGCGGCAGTCCTTCCGAGGTCACAGATCACAAACTTCTTCATCCAAGGACGATCAACTTCCTATAATCCAAATTGAGTGAGTAGAAGCAATTTTTGTCTTTGGAACTAAAACAGGCACCTTAGTATCAGTTTTATCTGGAGGCCCGCTCTAGGTGAAAGAGATCCCGATACTCAGATGCAAAAAGGTCCGAAGTTGCGCACCAATAATAGTCGGAATGTCTACCCATGTTCGAATTAGCGATTACGCCGCTCCTGATCAGGTAGTAGAATGACTTCTGTACATTATGGTGGAACTACTGTTGGCTCCCATTCAGATAGGAGATTGTCACTAGGACTGCATTACGTATGTAGTCATGTCCATAAGTACTGGTGGATCCCTCGGGAGATTTAGGGCTGATTGGCGCAGTTGCTAACGGAACCTCCTTTTACGCCCTATGATTTCTCCATATAACTTGGCAGCATATTTTCTTTAAAATTCGAAAAGCTTACTACAACATCTATGTTGTCGCGGGTTAAAGATTATTGAATTTTCTGGCTTTTACACCCTTCACAATTTAAGTTTGATCTCTTGAGTCGGTTTTTTTTTTTTGTTACTTGATCTTCCTTTGGTTGTCATCAACCTTGGCTCCGAGAATGGAAGAAGTTACGGGTTCGCACTCCTCGTCAAACGAGGCTGAAAAGGGGCTGCAGACGCCGCTAGAGGGGACAACTAGCCGTAATGACGTGCCAAATGTTCAAGATGGTACACAACTCCCGCCCATGGATGGCGGAATGAATGCCTGGCTGTTCCTCGCCGCGTGCTTCGTTATGGAGGCTCTTGTGTGGGGTTTTGCATTTACCTACGGTGTTTTCCAAGCGTATTACAGCGACTTGCCTCAATTCAAGGACTCTGGTAATATCGCCGTCGTCGGAACATGCGCTATGGTAAAATTGAATGATTTGTTTTAACCACCACCTGAGCTAACCTATATACCCCAGGGAATCATGTATCTCGACCTCCCTCTTGTCTTCGCCGCTTACAGACAATGGCCGAGATACCAACGCTTTGGCTGCGGCCTAGGCGTGCTACTCATGTGTGCCGCCCTCGGCTTGAGCTCCCTCGCTTCAAATACCTCCCACCTGATCATGACTCAAGGAATCTTCTATGCACTCGGAGGCAGCATCGCCTATGCTCCCTGCATCCTATTAATGGAAGATTGGTTTGACCAACGAAAGGGCCTCGCCTTCGGCGTTATGTGGGCCGGTACTGGAATCGGTGGTGTCGTCCTCCCTATCGTGATGGAACAGTTGCTGGGCAAGTACGGTTTCCGGATTACTTTGCGTGGCTTTGCAGTCGTGCTGTTTGTTCTCACCGCGCCACTGGTCTACTTCGTCAAACCGCGCGTGCCGATCGCAGATAACCGACCCAGTCCGCCAGCCCCGAACTTCCGTTTCATGTTTACGTCCACCTTTGCCATCTTCGAGTTTTGCAATATTGTCGAGGCACTCGGGTTTTTCTTGCCATCTATCTACCTCCCGACCTACGCAGGCATGATCGGTGCCTCGACCTCCATCCAAGCACTGACTGTTATCCTCTTCAACTTGGCTTCCGTCGTGGGCTGCGTGCTAATGGGCACCATCATCGACAAAGTCGACGTGACGCTTTGCATCCTCGTTTCAACTGTCGGATCCTCTATCGGTGTCTTTCTCATCTGGGGCTTCTCTATGTCCCTTGCTCCGCTATTCATCTTCTCGA
This sequence comes from Penicillium italicum, assembly GCA_002116305.1. NCBI lineage: Eukaryota > Fungi > Ascomycota > Eurotiomycetes > Eurotiales > Aspergillaceae > Penicillium > Penicillium italicum. The sequence goes on along the minus strand of KZ108155.1, from coordinate 289,417 downwards.
TCGTTTACGGTCTCTTCGCAGGCTCATACACCAGTACCTGGCCCGGTGTTATGCGCGAGATGGTCCACAAAAAGGCCTCTGCTGAATCAAGCATGGTCTTTGCCTGTCTTGCGGCCGGAAGGGGCGTCGGGAATTTGGTTTCCGGGCCCCTCAGTGGGCGTCTTGTTAAGGGGATGCCGTGGGAGGGGAACGCCGGGTATGGATATGGAAGTGGATATGGATCCTTGATTGTTTTCACTGGTGTTACAGGCATTGTTGGTGGTGGAAGTTATCTTGCGAGGCGTATGAAGTGGCTATAGCCTCTGCCAACCTACGCTTGAGGCCTACGGATTTGGTGGACTATCCGGCAATCCCTAAGATACCGCCTCCTTTAACCTTTAGTGAGACTATAAATCGCGTAGCAAAAAAAATGCAAGTTACTGGGGATTCGGAAAAGCCAACATCCGACCACATGTGAGTCAAAATTGCAATTTCTGGTCAGGACCCTCGCACAAGTGATGTCGAGTTTTAGCTGCGTTCGTTATTTAATTTATGAGAACATCGAACATCCTAAACCCTCCCATTTAGAATTCTTAGATTCCAAAGAAAGAATGGAGCATCCTAAGGGCTCGCCGGGGCTTCGGAGGACGCTGGATTAAGAAAAAATTATTGTTAATGGTTTTCAGTTCTTCGATGGATGGTAGTCGCGCTGTGTTTTGTGTTTCTGGATGTTTAAGACAAGACTTTCTATATCAGAATAGAGCTAAAGCGGGTTATACAGCTAAGTTCTTTAAAATCATTCCTTGCTGATCTCCGATATCAATTCTCCGTAGGATACACAACTATCCGATCCAAATCCGCCCCCTTGTAATCAAACCCATTGTATAGTCCACCGACTGTAATGGTATTATTCTTCCCCTTGTTAAGTGTCAGCTGCAGTGGAGTGGATATAATGATACCTTTGTGGGTGTCTCGTTGGTATAGAGGTTGTATGTTCGAAGAGTCTCCGTTGACCAACACGCTGCTGATCCGACGTAGTTGCCATGAACCGCCGATTCTGTCCGGGGTACCTCCAGCTATTGAAAGCATTAGAACATCATAACCACAATTTGGCGCTAGCCAACATTTAAAATGGTACTCACGTTGGTCGCCGAAACCCAAATCATCAATGTCTGATAATGGTGTTAGTATCGTGCAGGGAGACAGAAATTAAAACCGCAGATATACTTTGATAGTAGAATGAAACCCAATGGGGCTTTCCAGATCCCTTGATATTTTCAAACGTCACGGTGCTGTCGTTTCCATATATTCCAGTGAGAATAACACCGTCGGTAGCAAAGTTCTTCCCAGCATATCATATTAGCCACAAAGAGTCCAATATCTGAAACAGTAGAACTATACTCACAGCCTCCTGCTTATATGTATCACCGTGTGTCTTCGCCTGTTTTGCGGTGTATGCTGTTCCCTTGATAGGTTTCCAGTCCCCGGTTTTCCTAGTATTTAGTTGGTATAGATTCCATGGCAAACCCGGAAGATACATACACGTCAAGATCGTAAACATCGTACCAATCTAATTCCAGGGTCTTCTTCGACTCGTCAGTCTGAATTGGCAACCAGATATAACGACTGTCCCAGACAGAATTGGAGTCCCATTGGTCTCCGATGTATAGGTGCGTTGTCTTTTCCGTCCCCTCAATTCTGAGCGTGTACCCAGATTGCGAGTTAAAAGTCCGCGTGTTTAATGGGGCAACGACAAATGGCTGTGACCAGGGACCGCTTAATGAGTCAGCCCGAAATGCCACCACATCTGAAACGTTAGTCAAGCAACCAATACGCGATCGGGAACTGGACCTCTTACTGTTTGGTCTGTATCCTGTTTTGTGGCTCATAAGGGCCCAGTAGCTCTTCTCTGTCTGCATGATAGTAGGAGCCTCAAGATCGAATTTTGGGAATCGATACACGACTTTTTCGAGCGCCGTGAGGTTATTGTTCATGCTTGAGATGTACACATCTCATCCATATTGACTATCTCCGTTCGAGTAAAGGGCATAGGATCGACCGTCCTTGTAGTCGGTGAACAGGCCGAAATCTTGGGACCAGTTTCCCAGAGGCGCTGTGGCATCAACAAAAGTGTAAGGCCCGCCGATTGTGGAAGACACCGCGTGGCCTTGGAGAAGGAGCCCGTACGTTGAGTTATCTGCATGCCACCACATCTGTCTAATTAGCCTTTGGAGACACAAATTGAGGGGAATCCACATGCATACATGGTAATCCTCAGTCTCGGGGCTGTAGGCCACTTTAGGTCGTTGGATCACTCCACCGGGAGCGATGTATGGGTGTCCCTTGATTGGAGCTGTACTTATAAGAATATCGACCTATCTCCACCACGGCCATGGAGAGTTACCTAGAGCCAGTCCCCCCGATTTCCAGGTACTCAGATCCTCCGAACTATAAACGGAGACGCCTCCGCCTTCCGGCTCATCCTCTGTTTTATATTCGCCAAACCACCAGAAGCGGCCGGACTTCTGGTCGAAGGTAATCCCGGCACCGTGCGCATTGATGAAGTTGCCATCTGTGTCACGCCATCTACCTCCAGGGACAATGTATTTACTTTTCGCCGAGATAGCCAAAAGAGTAGCCAGAAAAGGTGATATCAGTCGCATCTTGATGGTATCGTGGCAATTGATTTCCTTGGGATGTCAGAAACTATGTCGTTTCGTCGAATTCTTGATGATTTATAGCCGCATCTAGTTGTCGGCCTCTATTATACCGATATTGCGGGGTTAAAGAAAGACATTTTTCTCTTCATCTTGGCATGAATAATGCTATACACTATGTAGCTCAGCTTTTAAAAATGCCCCCTTGTGATTTTGGTATGCCCCTTCGTGCGCCCAGCAGGTTTCGTCTGTAAGTACATGTTTAGGTCAATCTGAACTATCCATATTCGCCATTCAGACATACAATTAACCCAATGTTATGAAGTTTTCAACGCGGGAAAACGCACACAAATGCCAAGGAACCCCGCAATTTCGCTCTGCAACTTTAGACTAACCTGGGGAAATAGTAAAGTTCAGATGGTCCCGATTGGGTACCCCGAGGAGCCAAAAGGGCAACGGAAGGTGATTCGCCGTCTTTTGGCTGACGATTGGGACCAACGATTGGCCTACGGGTAAATTCTATCCTTTGAGGCTAAGCCGCCTAAGCTTGGGGACAGTTCCAAGGTCATAGGCATTTAATTGTAAAGCTAGTGAGAGAAAAGAGAATGACTATGGTATCAACAGCACCTACAGTTTATAAGGTGAACCAGTTTTCAAATGGTTGTAACTAAGAGTTCGTCTGGAGTGAAAGAGGTAGAGAAGATGTTCCAAGGATGTATAAGCATTTTACCTATACTTTCGTCTCAGTTTTGAGCCAAGCTTTACGTCGATTATTTACCAGGTGACGAGAGTACGGGTATTCATGACATAGAAACTTATGTAGTCCCTTTTATCTACTCAGAGGGATAGGCAGCCTAGAAGTGATAGGAGACTTCAAGGAGGAATGAAAGTTTAGAAGATTATGAGCTTGCGTTGGCTTCGCCAAAAGGCTACTAGTCAACAGCACCGCGTAGAGGTCCAAGCTCGCAGCTGTTGGATCCCCTGGGACGCCCACTGCTGTCCCAGGAGACCCCGGTCTTCATGGAAGACCGGTCAAGTTACTCCTCTTTAGAGCTAACCCGTGTGTTGTAGGATAGTCGCTCCTTTCAACAGCTAATCGTCGGTAGAACACAAGTACATTCAGGCTTGATTGCAGACACACATCTTGTAAGATCTCAGTTAGGGTCGGGATTGCGGTTGGGGTTGGGGTCGCTGCTAGTCGGGCATTGTAGACACACGTCTTGCAGAAGCTCACTTGGGGCTAAAATCTCTAGTGGTGTTTGTGGCCACTAGCTCTCTGCATCTCGAGTCAGGCTTCAGTGCAAGCCTGGAGCCTGCAACAGATTGGCGAACTTGTATGCTGAGAGTGAACACGTTTCTGACTCGCTCGATATCCATCACGTCTCTGTTGACGTTTCGAGGTTTTCACTCGGCCACTCGGCCGTCAGCTCAGCCACTTCAAACTGACCTCTCGGTGGGATGCCTTGCTCGATCTTTGCAGTCAGATGTGTTGATCAAGCGCGGCCTGTCCAAGTGTGGTCGAGAGACACTGGTGCCTAACTGTTCCGAATTCCAAGACGAAGCGCTCATAGCTCATGGCTCTTATGGCTCATAAGGATATAAATGCTAGGAATGCTGGTGGGTAAGCTTCACAATCTTCGGGTCAAACGGGGAATGACCTGTTTGCAAAGGGGGTAGGTAGTTTGCTAAACACAGATGAGGTGCTCTTACCAAAAGCCAGCCTGTTTGCTCGTGTTGTTTGAACTATGCGTGCAATGAGCTCAAAACAATGAGTGCCTCCTTGTGTTCTTTATCCCCAAACTACATGGATGAAGACTCTTACCGCCAAGTCGTGGAACTTCCACAATAGGACAGACAGTTGAAAGTGTAAGTGGTCTTGGATAGCTAATGGAAATGATGGCTGAAGAAAGGAAAATTGGGAGAAAGAAAGAGAGGGATGGCTGCCCGTTATATGTTGCCATTGGCACCTTGGGTAGGATTGCTACTATGCCCCATTCAGTGACCATCGAGCCCATTTACCAATGTTCCAAGGTGCAGGTTAAATTTCACCTTCCACAAACATACTAGTATGTACTCTTAAGTTTTATTTGCCAAAGCTTAAATCCACCACAAGAAGTTAGGGTTTACCCAGAAAGCCGTCGTCCAGAATGGTTTAGAGTGTACTCCACATTCAGTTAGGTTTTGGTTTACTTTACACTTTTACGAATAGATTTACAATACAGATGCGTAGCTTCTAAAGTTGCTTCACGTACCAAAAGTTTGATGTATCGCACATGTTTTTTTTTTCCTCAAACGGTTTATGCAATCGGACAAATCTTTGGCTTTGGGGTTGCAAAAACTGAGCTCCGAAGTGATTTCCATAGGAAATTGTCATCATTTTCTGAAGATCCACTCATCGGTGTGAACAAAAAGAGATTCGAACAAAAAAGAAGAAGAAAAACGCCCCATACTTCAGCCCCTCCGAAACGCCATCTCATCTGGTACTGAGATCCGGTCACAGCCACCTATGAATGTGGGAGGAATATTGCCTCGCATTACTTGGCAATACGCTGTTCTACCTTCGCGGCTTCAGTAGCCAATTAGTTGAGCGTTTATTTGTCTTTCCCATAAGGGGCTTCTAGGCTATGATGTAAATTTTACTCTAAACTTCACTTTACGCATGTGGTGATCTTCCGTGTTCCTGTGGGAATTCGGACACCCACGTCACATTGACAACCTTTGACAACCTCCTCGCATAGCACATAGTTCGAGTGATACAACGCTATAATGCCAAATCAGTACGGAGTACTCCGTAGTCAGAACCATGTCCATGAGTATCTTTGGATCAGTCGAAACTCGATATCTACGGCCCAATGACAGGTCACATGTGGAGGAAACTCCCCTAATGCATAACCATATTTCCTGCCGACAGATCAAACAAGGTTCTGCCAGTGTGGCTTTTCCGGGCTCTTGTCGCCGTTGTAGTTTGTTGACCTTTCTCCGACTGCTGTCGCTTGGGTTATTAAATTGGTTACACCCTTGCATCACAGGTAAATTCCTGAACGACAGATATGGGTCACTCTTCTAGGTTGGAGCTCACGGGCCTTTTGGCAAAATAATTTGCCTGCTTCGGATCCACTTACACCTCTCTCGCCTCAGAAGGATTTTTTCTGTCATGTGAACTCACTGGCTATATCACAAAGTCTCTAGAAGAGTCTTCTTGCATGCTCAAATGAAGTACGGCTAGGGGTTACTTGAGAAAGAGAGCCTAGAGCTCTCCATAACCCACAAATGGGCCTAAGCCCCCGGCCCATAGCCCAATCCACAGCCCATTAATGGGGGCCTCCGGGGTCCCCCTTACAGCCTAATTTCAGGCACAAATATAGACTTGGCATGTATAAAGTAGCTGATTAATGACTTTATTTTTACGCATGTACCAACATGTATATTTAGTATCAACATATTACTCATGTAAGCAGTAGGAATTAAGTAGATACTTACTTGATTTGGTATAATGATACCAGATTTCATATAAAATTTGTTATCTAATCACCCTAAAAATATCCACTTTGACTATGAATTTGTACCTAAAAGGATTACTGAGTGTTAGTACGAAGAGATGTACATATTATCTGGAGGGGATTGATAAAGAAGATTTCTGTATAGTTTTATGTATAGCTTAGGTGGTATTCTGAATACGCTTAGAATGGTATAGAAATTTTGATTAATTATATAACTAGGTACGATGAATTGGTATGTTTATATAGTTTGGTTAATACTGGGGGCCTGTTATGGGCCTTGATGGGCTCAGTGGGCTTTTATTCCAGGCCTAGAGCCCACCGACAGGCCCGAAGCACAGGCCCAAAACCCAACCCATTTTGGTGGGTTGAGTTGGGCTGTGGGCTTTGTGGGCTATGCAGAGCTCCTAAGAGAGCCTACCAGTGAACCCCTGAGAACTAAACAATCTTGATTGATGATCACATCATTGAAGTTTTGATTAATGTTGGAAGACTTGTAAGGTCACGGGCAGGTGATTTCGTTGAGACAGGAGGTCGCGTCGTTGAAAGGCACCGCCCACTACTCCCAGTCCCGTCGGCAACCCAGACGCCCCCCACCCCAATTTCTTCGTGGTAGGTTGACTCATTTCTTAGACTACCCAGTTGCTGTCATCAGCCATGCGTACATTTTACACATGCGGAACACTCGGTTTCGCCAAGCTGCCATTTATTCAATCACAGATAGCCAGGGTCGCTCCCTGACGGACATGGCCTGGACCACACATAGGGCAATGAGCAAATATATATATCAATCCTCTCACCCTAACTGCCACAGGACTCCACTGGATTTCAACGCAACCCAGCCTGTGCGGAAGAACATGGATCCTTCATGGATGCGACTCCAATTCCGCAGGGCTATCACAACTTTAGCTTCTCATCTTCGTCACATATCTCGCATTTTCCATAAACCTATCCATTCCACGTGTTGTACGATATGATCCCTTTTAGCCTGGGAAATGAACATACGACCATAGGGGGTGTGGAAAACAGGGCTTCCCGTCCGCTCAGCCGTACTTAAGCCACACGCCGGTGAGTTAGTAGTTGGGTGGGTGACCACCAGCGAATCCTCACTGTTGTATGTTTATGTGTTTTTTTGAACCCTCGGAAGTATATGGCTCAGACAGTGATAGGCACTATATAAGTGCTTAGTTAGACCAGTCAGACTGTCCCTTGAAATCTCTGTTCGTGTCTTTTTTTTAGTTAGATTGGGTGGTGGATATCGATTGATCACTATACCATTGTTGAACACATAGATTTCTATCAAAAAGCTTATCGTTAAAACGATGCAGAGTAATCTTGGCAAACTGTTGTGATGAAAATAATTGGAGAGGAGAAAGAGGAAAGTGGAGGAGAGCGGGTCTTGAACCGACATGCCTGAGGCAGTGTCACAACTCAGAATAATATTAATCTGTGTGAAAATCCTTTGCAAGTCTTTTTGGATGTCTTTTCTGGGTAGTGTCTTTGGACTTTTTCCCAGATACCTTTATTTTAAATGTCCTTCATTAAGATATCCCTCCCGTGGATGTTCTAGCTAAGTAAAAACAACAAGCATTAGCGAAACAATTTAGAATGTAAGTGGTGTAAATGAAAATATAACTAGATCACCTTTTTTTCATTTATGGAATACCTGGCGCTTGAAGATGATATTCGTAAAGTAAATTAAAAGATCCACTATAATAACATGAAGTGTGAAACGGGGCCCCTCCACAATGCCGAATGTCTCAAATCGTGCGACCCCGCTCGAACCTTTCGCCCGAACATATACCACTGAGTATACTGACTAGGAAGGAGAGAATACATACGAAGGGAGCGCGTAGACTTAAGGCAAAATGGGCACTTTTATACATAAGACCGAGAGGAGCACAAAGGAAATTTGTTTGACAGTAGTAAATGTTATGACAACCCTTTAGGTGTCCCAACAACAGACTCAGAGGTTTGATATAGCGTATAGTGCGGGCGACCATCCTGCGACTGATCATTCAACGATCCTCCACTCGCCGATCCTGGTCTTTGATCCAATTGCGTGAGCGGAAATTCGCTATCCATCTCATCCATGCCATGCACCCGTTTCCCCGTACTATTCTTGCTCAGGACGGGTCCTATTGACGGCTGCGTCGAGTATGCAACACGGACACTGGAGAATAGGGACGGGAAGGTGGCCTTGAGAATCGGCCGGAGCATGGGCGCGCAGGAATTTGAAATGGCAAGAGCAGGCTCCGTGACACTCCAGAAGGCAGCCCAGATCATCGAGTAAGACAGATCGGTGTAATCGACCGTCGTGAGGACATGAATGCGAATGATGGTGATGGAGGAAATGCTGCGTTACTCATTAAAACTGGGGAATCTTGGTTGGAGGTAGGGTGATGGAAGAAAGAAAGAAAGAAAGAAAGGGAAGACTCACAAGATACCCAATCCAAATATTCCAACGACCGCCAGCTTAGTCGGGAGGGACATTTGCAATTTCCAAACAAAGCGAATCGGCAATGCCATGATCACCACATCGGTGAGAAGGTTAAAGGCTCCAATCGTGGAAAATGACACATTCCGACTCGCACAATGACCAGGCAGTGTCGGGTTCCAGTTCTTCTCGAAGGGTGTGCAGGTCAGGAACATCTGGAGCATGCTCCCAGTCCAGTATGCGCCCGCGCAACCCATACAGATCCATGTCAGGATGCGGAATTCCTTGGATACAAAGATGCGCAGATAGAAAGCGAGATAAGAGAATTTAGCTAGGACCATGGCGTTGTAGTAGACGATTTGGTAGACAATGAGCATTTTCGCGATCAATACGGTATTCTCTGTGGGGATAGTCGTGACGTGGTGTCGCATCCCAACCCGAGCGTAGTGAAATTGCATTGCAAGCATTCCATATGTGTGGAATAGCCCTGCGACGCAACATACATCGTCCCATCCTATATGGTTCTTTCGAATTCGTCGGGAGGCACCACGTAATATTACCAGAATGGTGGCTAGTGCGACAAGGATGGTATTGGCGATGAGCTGGTCGCGCACGATGCGGAAGGTGAAAACATTGTATAATTTCATATTCCCACTAATCCATCAGGTTTGAATTTTGGCTTCCGTTGTACGGAGTACACCTTAAATAATAAAGGTGAAGAAACTCAAAGAACTGAAAATAGCTGCCAGTCGACAGGTAACAAACCCGGTTGCCTTCATCTGGTTGTCCAAAGTACCATGCATTAGGGTTTCCGACTAGCTATTAAATGACCAAACAAATAATTGTTCAATTGGAGCGTTTATGGGACGCCACAGCGGGCCGTTTCTTAGACCGAAATTAATCTACCAACGCTAGGACTTGAAGGCTGAATAAATCGACTGTCATTGGAAAGAATGTCGACTAGCTCAGCCAGTCGGAGCCGAGTCACAATTGCAAAGACCCCTCCTTTGTTCCTATAGCGGATACTAGCCTCACTGAGGGATGTATGTTGTAAGCGATTGTCTGAACAATTTACGAGGTACGAAGCTAACAGGATATGGGAATCCCGTACGGAGTACTCCGCTGTTAGTCAATCAGTTGTCAGTCCACTCTTGATCCCTCCTAGACATATTTCTACAACTGTTGCCTCCCCTCCATAGGAATTGAAGCTAGTTAAACTACAACATGGATGACTACGACTACATCATCATCGGCGCAGGAATCGGCGGTCTCGTCGTGGCAAATCGTCTAAGCCAAGATGTCTCCATCAAGGTCCTCCTCATTGAAGCTGGCGCCAATCGGATGGGTGATCCTCGTATCGAGACCCCTGGGTTTTTGGCCACGATGTATGGCAACCCGGACTTTGACTGGGATTACATGAGTGTTCCGCAGGTATGTCCGCCCTACACATCACCTTCCCGTATTTAAAGCTAATTAATGAATAGACCCATGCAAAAAACCGACAAATCGGCCAGCCCCGCGGTCGCGTCGTCGGCGGCTCCTCCGCATTGAATTTCTCCGCGGTTGTATACCCTGCCGCATCAAACTTTGATGCATGGCAGTCGCTGGGAAATGATGGCTGGAGCGCCGAGGATATGGCCCCCTATCTTCGGAAATTCCACTCGTATGCTGCACCCAGCGAGGCCACAGCAGAATTACTCGGCACAAGCCGGTACATGAAAGTCGACAACCAAGGATGTGATGGCCCTGTCCCCGTATCTCTGCCAGAAGTTTATGGACCGTTCAACAAGGCCTGGAATGAGACATTTGCAAAACTGGGCTGGGAGACCGATGCCGATCCTCTTGACGGCCACAAACTGGGTGCTTTTACTTGTCCATTAAGTGTCGATGACAAGACGGGGGCAAGAGGGTACGCAGCGGCATATTACTCCCCCGAGGTCGCAGCGCGGCCAAACCTACGACTTCTCGCAGATACAATGGTCGAGCGAATCCTCTTTACTGAACAGGAGGGAGATATTATTGCCACAGGTGTGCAGGTCAAGGTTCAAGACAGTTCATACGAGATCAAGGCAAAGAAAGAAGTTATCCTCTGCGCAGGCAGCCTGAACTCCCCTAAGTTGCTGGAGCTCTCGGGCATTGGCAATGCAGATCTGCTCAAGACCCACGGCATCCCGGTTATCATCGACAACCCCGCCGTGGGCGAGAACCTCCAAGATCACAGCATCACATGTATTAATTTCGAGATCGCCGATGGCCAGGTCTCGGGCGATATCCTGCGCGATCCAAACGTCGTCCAGGCACTCAGCAAGGTCTACGAGGAGACGCATGGAGGCCCACTCGCAGGCATGGCCCTCAGTACGGCCTATCTACCATTAATGGATGGAACTGGCGCCGTGCCAAAAGAACAAATCAACTCCTTGCTCTCCAAATACCTCGATGACGAAAACACCCCAGCCAACCTGCAAGCGCAGTATTCTCACATCCGCAAGATGCTCCTCCAAAGCGATGAGCCCTCCTCGCACTACCTCTTCCTCCCTGTTCAACTCCACATGAACCCAGGCAAAACAACCCTCTCGGATGTGCTGGCCAAAACCCTTCCGGAGAACTACATCTCCATCATGATGCTGCACAATCACCCCTTCTCGCGCGGCTCGGTCCACATCTCCTCCGGAAAAAGTGAAGATAAACCCACTTACGACCCGAATCTCCTCTCCCACCCGCTTGATCTAGAGATTATGGCCCGGCAGTTGCAGTTCGTGGACCGCATTGTAGAGACTGCGCCATTCTCTACTCTACTCAAGGCCGGGAAACGTGTGCCTAGGAATGCGACCGGTTTGAGCGATCTGGACCACGCGAAGAATATCGTTAGGGATCGCTTGTATACGTGCTTCCACCCCGCAGGCTCGTGTGCCATGCTGCCGAAGGAGATGGGGGGTGTTGTTGATTCTGAGCTGAAGGTTTACGGAACGAAGAATTTGAGGGTTGTTGATGCCAGTGTTTTCCCGCTTGAGCCTAGTGGTAATATCCAGGCTACTGTTTATGCGGTTGCCGAGCGGGGGGCGGATTTGATTATTCCTAGAAGTTAGATTCGGGGTTTAGGTTCTATATTGCATGGCGGCAAGGTGTGGGACATGACCTCTGTCGTGAACATCTCATCTCCCCGATAGGACATGTTCACTCCGCTAAATTGTGTATAGCAAATTGGAACTGTATTTTTACAGCATGGGGGTCTAGAAGGGTCTTTTGAAGCGTTCCAGTGCGACATCTCCCCATGTGCAAACCTCTCTTGGCAGAGATGAGCCTTCGAAAATTCTATCAACTTCCTCATTTTGATCATCCGAGCACCTCTCTTTTGACACGTAGCTTCTTCACCTTCTAGCGCGCCGCCTCATCTATATATCGGTACATAGCTGTTGCGCCGCCCTCCATCCATCAAGATCCCAATTTTCATAAAACCGCACCGGCTAAACCTCGCCATTCTTCATCTCTACTACGTCGACGCCCACCCTCTGCCTCTCGACCGAGCTTCCACGCCCTCCAATTACCTCAAGCGTGTGCACTTCTCTCTCGATGTATACTTTACAATTCTGCACACGGTCATCTCGCCTACGCACAAGCACAAAAACCCATTCAAACCCATGATTTTCAATTCGAGCTGAGGTCTACGCCATGGTTTCTTGGTCATTTGTGATGTCAAACTGAACCTAGCTTCTTCAACTATCTAATCCTACAAGAAATCACCCACTTCAGGGTCTCCTTATCTGCACACCTCTTTCGACACCAATGCAAGCTCGGCTGAGGTGGGGCTGCGGCAAGCAAACACGAAATTTCAAACTGGTCCTAGGCATGGATTGACAAAGAATGAGGTTTTGAGAGCGAGTACGGGGTGAGTTCAATTCTCGGGGTGAATGATTGATTGGTTAAAGAACGAATAATAGCAACGGGAACCAAGAGGTTGCATATGTCCGTGTCTGGCACGGAAAAACCACTCATCCGAGGTTGCTCCGTCGCATGGCAGAAGGAAGGTTTCCATGGTTGAACTGGTCGGCTCGGGCCGAAAATTCAACCAGCAACTCTAAACTGGACAGTCCAGAAATCGGGAGAGCGGGGTCATAGAACCATGACATCGTCGGACATACAGCTTGGTTCCAATATTGAGACTTCTATTGTTGATGAAAGCGAGACACCATAGACACATGGTGGAGATCTGGGATATTACGACAGATGTCCTACAACTTACTTTCGGTGGCTATTCACATGGTATGACCTCGGTTGAATTCTTGCCCGACGGCCACCTGGCCTCTGGCTCCGGATACGGTATGGTCCGGCTCTCGGATACCGCGACAGGGGCCCTATAACAGACTATTAAGGGCCACTCGGGCCGGATTACCTCAGTAGCATTATGGCCCAACGATTGTCTGCTAGCCTTTGCCTCTTCTAGGCATACGGTCCGACTCTGGGACATTGCCAGAGGGGTCATACGACGCACTTTCAATGGCCATTCAGACGATATTAACTCAGATTTATTCTCGCCAGATGACGGGCTACTAGTCTCCAGCTCGCGTGACCGTATGGTTCGACTTTGGGAAACCGTAACTGGTGCCCTACAACAGACTCTCAGGCGGGTTGAGTGGTCCGTTTCATCTTTCGCATTTTCATTTGACAACCACACCAGCCTGCGGCTTTGGTTTCGCCCTTGGCTATACAGTTCAACTCTGGAACACATCGGAATAAACAACACAACAGGCCTGGAGAGCCGAGGAGGTGGTGGCGACGGATATCAAATTTTCTAACAACGACTCTTGTCTAAAAACTGATATGGGATCCCTCGGTTTTCAGACGAGAGGTGGGGATTATACACCCGAGTCATCTCAGTCGAGTCCAATGATATCAATAGAGGGGCAACAGTGGGTAAAGCTGAATTTGGAGAAATCAGTGTGCCTCCCCCCTGATGCTCTGGCTTATAATTCCGCAGCTAAAGGGAATACACTTGCCCTAGTGTCCAGGTTGAGGCGCGTTCGTTTCAAGAAATTTCGATAATAGTAGACTCCAATATTTTCAAACATATTCATATCCATACCTTCCAAAGCACCTCTTGCAATTTAGAAATCTGATCTTTGAACTAGTCATTTCCTTCCCATTTATTCACTTTATATATAATCTTCGTGTGGTGTCAAAACGGGTGGTCTAGCTTTACAGACGCAGGACCAATGGCTGTACACCGTTAAACCGAGGAATGTCCTAGTCTGTATCCGAGCGGAATTGATTACTTGCTTTGGTTTATGTGACGATGACATCCAGGACCGAGCGAAGGTTGATGCCCAGGGTATAGTGTTTACGGTTTTACAGGGCATCTGAGCGATGTGCAATATCGTGACACGAGCGGCTTATTCGCTGTCCGTGTCACCACTTGAAACATATCCTTGAGGTTTAGTCGAGATGATATCTCAGAGGAAATCCGGCGGACTATGGATGTAACTTCCTTCCGAAAGTACGAAATACTCCTCCGCCCTCCCTTAAGGATAGCTCAGGGCGTTTCACCTTTTTTCTTTACCGATAGACCAGCGCGATTTCTGTCTCCTGGTGAATATAGTGCAATAAAACCATCTTATGGTGGGAAAGCTTTAACAGCTGTGTTTGTCACGTTCATTACTATCCAGTGTAGTGGGATTCATGTTGCCGGGTAAATGATGTAAGTATATATTCTCACATGGGTCTGGACCAGGATGATATTCAGAATTCGTAGATGGAATTTTATCCTCCCCATAGAAGCCGAAAGGATAACATGGAGTGTTTTCACGTTAATTGCGATTTCATCATCCTTCATTCCGCTGGTTGTTGCCCAAGGGCCTCTCATCGCCGTTTAGCTTAAGGGAAAGGAACTGCTCCCTTCGTGCATAAAGTGCCCGGGGAATCCGAGTTCTCCCGTCACAGTGCTTGAGATTGTGCTTGCATGGATCTTTGTATCTGTGTACTTTATAGCACGGCTTGGGACCCTTGCGCTCATGCTCTCGTCGATGAGCCCTCCTGGCTGATTCTTACATTATCCAGAGTGGTTGTCTGGCATCCCGCATGTATTATGTAATTTGGAGTTATGACCATTTATGCTAAATTGGAACAGAAATCTGAATATGCCAATCAAAGAGTCTTTAATTATATGTCTTTCAACCAAGATCGGCTACAAAAAAGAAACAAAAATCGAGAGGGAAAAAAGAAATGATAAGAGTGATGATAAGAGTGGGATTCGATTCGAACCCACGCCTCTTGCGAGACCAGGAAACTATTGCTAGTTGTGGAGTCAAGGTATACCTTAACCTGGCGCCTTAGACCAACTCGGCCATCTTACCAATTTGATGGATTACAGCTGGGAACAATGGACTACATCTCGATCTTCGTTCCAAATTAATCAAAAGTGGCAACTCCAGACCGGATTCCCTCGGGTGGAGCTTTCCCATTTCAGCTATGATCTCACAAACAATATCAACATCTTCAATAGTACTTTTCAGTCCGCCACAGTCTTTTCTTCTTCCACAAAGTATACTCCGTACAGGGAAACTCCATACCATGTCTTGTCTTGACCTTATAAAGAATCCTGAGAGCAGAGCAAAATTCCCGAAAGAGGCCAGTGCATCGGCAGAAGAACGTTCTCGGCCCCCGAAATCGGAAGCGGACAGCTCTGGGATAGCTCTGACGCAAGGTGTTTTTATTATTAGACGCTCACAATTTTCCAAAGCTGGGAACAGACTGGTCCACTGCCAAAAAAAACAAACTAATCAGATGCCAAAGGATATTTTTCCATATGGCTCTTTGCAGTCGCTGGAAGGTGGGCACCTTCAGGGGGGTGGCGGTTCTGTCCACATGATGTAATATTCGCCCAGGACATTTTTTAGGATCAGCGGTCAAAACCAGCGGTGACCCTCCCATGCTGGTCCATTCAGCCGCAAACCTTTCATCTTTTTCCAAGCTCACTCTTCCTTCAATCTCTCTGACCACAATGGCACCCCTAAAGCTCAACAGCAAGAACCTGGAACTAATTGGGAAGGCAGGCAAGGGGCCGATCCAAATCCCAAGCCACCGTTTCCTCCGTCGCCCTGTTAAGGAGGGAATTGTCCACGTTGGTGTCGGCGGCTTCCACAGAGCTCATCTGGCTGTCTATGTCGACCAGTTGATGGAGAAGCATGGTGAGAATAAATATGCAATTTGCGGTGTTGGCTTGCAACCTTTTGATGCCACCATGCGTGATGTCCTGAGAGAACAGGACCACCTCTACACCGTCATGGAGCGCTCTGACAAAGGAAGCTTTGCCCACGTTGTGGGATCTATCAATTCCTACCTCTTTGCCCCTGATAACCGCCAAGCCGTTATCGACAAGATGGCCCACCCTGATACCCGTATTGTGTCGCTCACCATCACCGAAAGCGGCTACTACTACAATGAAAACACACACGAGTTGATAAGCGAACACCCTGATATCAAGAACGATCTCAAAGAAAGCAACGCGAAAGCACCGTGCACAACCTTCGGTTTCCTCTACGCTGCCCTGGCACAACGCTACGCGAACAAACAAGACCCCTTCACTGTCATGTCGTGCGATAACATGCAGAAGAATGGCTCCATAACACGCAACATGCTTGTGTCATTTGCGCGCTTGCGCAACCCCAAGATCGCGGACTGGATTGCCGAGAAAGGTGCCTTCCCTAACGCCATGGTTGACCGCATCACACCTCAGACATCGGAAAACGACAAGAAGGTGCTAGCGGAGGACTTTGGAATTCAGGACGCATGGCCCGTTGTCACAGAGCCCTTCATGCAATGGGTTATCGAGGACGACTTTTCCAATGGCCGCCCAGAATTTGAAAAGGTCGGTGTCCAAGTTGTCAAGAATGTCCACGACGTCGAGCAGTTTGAGAAGCACAAGCTTCGTCTGCTCAACGGTAGCCACTCGGCCATCGGCTACCCGGGCCAACTGGCAGGCTTTGAATACGTCCACGAAGTCATGCAGAACCCGCAGTTGCGCAAGTTGGTGTGGGAGATGATGCAAGAGGAGGTGAAGCCTCTCTTGCCGGAAATTCCAGGCGTCGACATTGACGACTATTGCAAAACGCTCATGAAGCGTTTCTCCAACTCCACAATCATGGATCAGCTGCCCCGCGTCTGCCTCAATGCCTCTGGCAAGATCCCACAGTTTATCATGCCGTCGATTGCCGAGGCCATTATGCAGAGTAAGAAGGAGCAACGTGAATATCCTTTCCGCCGCCTGTGCTTCGTTGCGGCCGCTTGGTTCCTGTATATCAAAGGTGTCGATGACCACGGCAAAACATTCGCAGTGGTTGACCCCATGCTCGACGAGCTCTTGGCTGCGGCTAAGGCCGACGATGGCGGTCCCAGCGGGCTCCTGGAAATCAAGAACCTCTTCGGTGACGACTTGCGCGGATACCCCAGGTTCACCACCGAGATTAAGCAGGCCATGAAAGACATCGCTGAAAAGGGCGTCTTGGAAACCCTCAAGGAGTACTTCCCTGAGGACGCTAACTAATCGCCGTTGGTTTTGGCGAAATAGTTACTTTTTGTGTCTGTGAGCGTTGTTTTACATTTTCTTTGCATGCATCCTGAGGAGGAGAAAATACGACATAGCGATAGACGGTAGATAAAATTTACCTAACTATATGTATGTACTTGTATATTGGAATGGATCTCGCTCTTTAGAGAGGCCTGTCAGATTTGATTGGGAATTGTTTTCTGGGTCTACTTGGGAGAAACGAGCTACAAAAGTTTTAGGCGGGGATATAGCCATGGAGGTCTATGATGTTTAGACCAAATCTTAATTATTACATTCTAACATATCTCGGGAGTAACTTTCCAAGCCGTGTGTGTGTGGAGTAGACAGTTTGTAGTCCCGGGGCTCACCTTCTCCCGATGAGTCGTGCACAATTTTAAATCGAAAAAAGGGATGGGCGCTTAAGCAAAAAAAGCAAAGTGAGAACGTAGGAAAAATGGAGGATGTCACCTGGACATGTTCAAGCCAATAAAATGTCTAATAGCCAGATGCTCCATGCTCCATAGGCTATCAAGGTGGCTGGACAACTCGAAATCCATAGCCAATCAAGGAGTCGACAGTTATCATTGAGACATTCTGAAGAAGCATGCATACTCTTAGTCCATTCCTCAAAACCAAACCAGAAAAGAAAGCTTTGTTTAAATAAAATATCAGAAGTGGATTTTGAAGTAGTAGTTTCTGGGGTAATGGAACACCCGCTAGGAGTTTAAAATAGCATAAACAATGTTATAAATAAAAAAGCCAATCCCCACATCCAACTTGGATTGGGGGTTATGTAAGACAGCTAAAAAAACAAAAGATAAGTCTAAATCATGAATATGCAAACAAGTCTCTCAAATTTACAGCATGATCATGAAGACACCAGAGGCAACAGCAGCGACCGCATAGGCACCGGCCTGCCAAGCACCAATGTGCACAGCCTGGGGAACAGTGCCGGCAGCAATGCCAGACGAGGTAGCACCACCACCACTACTACTACCAGAAGCAGTGCCAGAAGCAGCAGCAGCACCAGTGCTAGCAGCAAGACCACCACTGACAGCACCAGTACCAGCCGAGCCAGCAGCACTCATCTGAGTAGCGCAGGAGCCAGAAGCAGAGGTGGACTTCTTAGTCGTAGCGACACCTTTGAAGCCACAAGCGTCGCTACCAGCCTTTTGCTTGTTTTGCTGGTAGTAAACGTTCATAGCCCAGGCCAGACGCTGCTTAGCCGAGCACATGGAGTAAGCGCCGTAGACACCGGAAGTAGCATTGGACAAGACTCCGTCCATGACACCCTTCTCGCCGCCGAGGTAGCCAAAGGTAGTTCCGACCTGCTTGTCGGTAATATCGGAGTTGGGGACACACTCGAGGGAGTCGTACATGCACTCGCAGAGGTCTGCGTTAGGCGAAGGGGGCAGCTTGCTAGCAGCGTTCCAGTCCGCGCCGATGGTGGGACAGCTGCGGCCGACTGTGGTGGAGACGGAGTACTTGGCTGAATCCACGCCGGTCGGGGTTGCCTTGGCCATTTGCTTGGAGAGGTTGGTGAAGTCTGGGAGGGTCTTGACGTCGTCGCCGTCGACGGAGACGAGTCCGTATTTGTTGGCCTCTTCGTAGTACATGTAGACGATACCGCCGGACCAGACGCCGGTCATCTTGTCACTGTACAGGACGGGGACGTCGGTGAACTCGCGGGGACGGACTTCGTTGCAGCCGTACTCGGAGAAGAAGGCGGGGACGGGGTAGTCTGCGAATTCCTTGGTGCGCTCGGCGTAGCCGGAGCTCTGGAAGGTGGCGTCGCCACACCACTCGTAGATGTTGTAGCCGAAGAAGTCGATGGAATCGGCGGCTTCATCGCAGATGAGGTAGTTGGAGACACCCTCGCGGACGGTGGCATCGTCATCGGTGGCGTAGCCGACGGCGAGGGAGCTACGGTACTTCTTTTCCTTGATGTAGGACTTCATGTCGCGGACGGCGGCCTTGACGTAGGCCATGGAGTCGGTGTTGTTGACCTTGTTGGCGACTTCGTTTCCGGCGAAGAAGCCGATGACGTTGGGGTACTTGGCGAAGGCATCGACGACCTGGGAGTAGCGGGTGAAGAGATCCGCGTTCCAGCTAGGGTTGTCGGACACGATAGATTCGGTGGGCGATGACAGATCGGTAATCAGGTAGATACCGGCATCGGCGAGGGCGTTCATACACTCATCGTGGTTCTTGCTGGGGTCGACGGCGTAGGTACGGACAACATTGGTGCGCAATTGGGTCAGGTAAGGAATATCACGCTTGCAGGTGTCGATGGCCAGCGGGTCGGTGTATGAGTCTGTGCCGGAAGCACCGTTGCGACCAGAGAAGTCGGGCTGGTAGGCGACACCACGGATGAAGAACTCGGTACCGTTGTTGGAGTAGAAGAACTTCTTGCCCTTGATCTCAATAGAGGGAATGTCGGCAGCCATGGCCGCTCCCAAAAGGGAGAGACCAGCAATGATAGAGGCCTTCATTGTGCAAGGAAATTGTAATCCTAAGGAATGTCTGACGGGTATACACCGTCTATAGAGATAGCGAACGTAAATAAGGGAGAGGAAGAGGGAACCTTGTACGAAGGAAAGGAGGAGAAGAAAAGAGACTCTAGAAGGGGGAAATGGACGATTCAAGGGGGTACAACATATGTACGCGCATTCATGTGGGTATATCACTGGCTATCATCGTAGATTGGTTGTTCGTTTTCTATTTTTTTTTTTTCTATATTTGTTTTCAGTAAATCAAGTCAAAGATGTGATTGGCAATCCGTGTATGGAGTAAACAGGGACAAAGTGAAAGAAGTTGATATTCCCCAGTCATTGGCCCCTGTACTCCACCTTTTCCACTTCTCTCCACTGACCCTGCACTGTTCCTCCACTATCACTCCACTGTTCCCTTTTTTCAAGCCTTTCCCGTCAAGTCCTTCGCTTATTTGCCACTGCCCCTGAAACAAGCGTATGCGCTAGTAAGCCGGACGGCTGATGCGCTACCCTGGGGAACCCTGACTAGAGGGGGTATGGAATCTGATACTAATTTTCCCGTGCACAACATACGAAAGTATTGTGAAGATAACTCTGACACAGTTCTCGCAAAGTTTACATACAAACATTATCGTATTACAGGCAAATTATCCAAAATCCGAAAGCTTGTTCGTTGCCAAGGGTGATCAACGCTATGACGTCGTTCAGAGTGGAATATGGGCATCCTTGGCCAAGGACTGTAACTCGCAGTTAAACAGATACATAAGAAGAAAAAAAAACTGCAATTTCAGTCTCAGAACATGGGCCTTCTTGTTTGAATCACCCTAAAGAGTTTGTGCACACCATACGGAATAGGTACTCTGTACTCCGTACTTCTGGAACATTTCGGTCCAATGTCTTACTTCACAAGTCGCATTTCCTAGTCGGCCTCTTACTTTTTGGTAGTCTCTTTAGATGAGTTTTTTTTTAGATACATTCTCCCCCTTTTCAAGATTTATAAAACATCGGCAGATCACATCACACAAACGGGTGCAAAGGGCTTAGAATGCGTAAACGACTTTTCAATATATAACCTTACATATTCTTACATCCTTCAATGCTACAATTGACCATTATACTCCGTATAGTCTCTCAACACCTTACGTGATGAATATTGTACTATTCAGCAACATTTCGTTGTTTTGCTTTTGTTGGGACAAAAACTACCGATATCTATCACATCCTCAAATTTGCACGGGCGATCAGACGGCAGAGCAGGCACCGACAATCCCGCTGCTAGGTTATCACATTGCTCTTCTCTATGGGGATAATTGTATTATCAGGATCATCTTCTAAAAAAAGGTAACCCACAAAGTACAACATACAGCCCAACGCAGACCACACCATTCGAGACCAGGCAGTGAAACCCAGGGGTACCTGCACCCCTGAATATATCATGGATCACGTCGAAAAGCGGGCCCTAGCATATGATATGCCTATGTTGTAACTTTACCATGCGCCCAACATACACACTGTGTTGGTGCGTCCTAGTAGATACCCATTTTACACCTCAGGTATATTTTGTATGAATTTTCCATACAAAAGATACTTCAGTACCTCGTAGACACCATACAAATTTTCTCAACGCTCGAACTAGTTAGGGAAGATATAAGAAGAGAAGTCGGTTTCATTTTAGTGTTTATTTTTAGAGAATCGTCCTACTTCTACATTAGATATTTAGAATTAATACTCCGTACTGGCATTGAATTAACTAAGCCACACTTAAATCTGTACTATTTCTCTTACTTTAGCTAGTCCAAGGGTTGAGATATTCTATTTAGTGGCTACAAGATAGTGAAATGTCTTTTGTATAGAAAATTCATTCGAAATATACCTGAAGTGTAAATTGGGTATCTGGTGAAAAATGGGCATCTACTAGGGCGCACCAACACAGTGTGTATGTTGGGCGCTTGACACAATCACCATGTTGTAGGTACTAGAAATTCAATTCTCTCCCGTTTTCGGTGCTTCATAGTACATTTTTTGCTCCAACAAGCTTTCTGGAGACACCCTTGGTAGTCACCTGAGTGAGTATAAGCCGAAGCGCCTTTACCTGCGCATACTACTAGATGCGCAGGTGGTACGGGGAACTCTCCTCAAGTTCCAATAAGAAAATTGTTCAAGATAGGGAATGTGGACAATATGAGCCATAAATATTTCAAATGAAGTCCCTGGTTATACATAGAAAAGTTCACTGCATAGTTGATGTTTTTTACCACCCATGTATATCTAAAAAGCACAAATAACATTCCTATCATTTCAGGCCAATTACCTCCAGGAGATTGTCAAACTTTTCCGTTCAGGACAAAGGTCGTA
This sequence comes from Penicillium italicum, assembly GCA_002116305.1. Lineage (NCBI taxonomy): Eukaryota > Fungi > Ascomycota > Eurotiomycetes > Eurotiales > Aspergillaceae > Penicillium > Penicillium italicum. Next base: position 267,461 of record KZ108155.1, on the reverse strand, counting down.
AGAGTGGCCGACTATTTTTGTTATACAAGGTAGACATCGACTGTCAGGTGAGGAACTGCAAGTCAGCATGACTCAAAGTGGCTAGCGCGAGGTAGGCAGCAACTATTTTAGTTTAAGATGCCCCGGAAATCCGTAGGGCTGAAGTTTTTCCTTTTCAGTGAATTTGGAACACACTGGGTTAATTTAAGGCTCTTGACTTCACTTTTGCACTGTCTGACTCCTTATGCCTCGCTCTACCTCACTTTGCTTCAGCAACCGACCACAGAACATACAACACAGGCTGGTACCAACCAACGTGGCAGAACTGGAAATCTGACAACCAACTACGTCGGCAGCGCAGCTGAGTGAGCTGAGTGCTCAGGCTACATATCTTCTTGGAATGATGACAGCCATTTAATTTTGCAGGTCAAAGAACGAGCGCAAGCCACCGGCGTCCGCAGTACCTACCCGTGATTTGGTTGATCATTGATCACGGCCTCATCAAGAGCCTGCCTATAAAAAGTGGTAAGATTGACACCGGCGTGCCTGCCTGATGATAGGATTACAATCCCTTGTTGAGGGAGCGTGCCCCTCCCAAGGCACCCTAAGGGCTCCTCGGGGGCGAGGGCACCTGCCTAGGTGACCACGGGAAGCCAGAGCTCCCGGGCGCTGCCCAGCGCTCACACGGGCACCAACCAACAATTTGAATTGCATACCTTGAAGACCAACACGTGATTGTTTCATCATCCAACACCATGAAATAAAGGAAAAGGGGTATGTGGCGTTCAGGCCTGGATGTGGAATTCAATCCTTGAGACTTGATTGAACGAAACACTGCCAAGAGCGGGTCAAAACCCCCTACAAATTTGCGTTGGACAAAATTCGCTCCCAAAAAACGGAGGACCCGTATCTGTGGCCCTCTCTCTGTGCCACGATTGCATCGCTACATCGTATGTCAACATATGCAGGAATACCCGAGGAAATTCAACGGATGCGGTGTGGCCTTGCTTTTTGAAGACTGCAAAATGCCGACGATCTCAAAAAAACAAGTTTATGCCAAGTCACCCAAGCAGAAAGCACCAAAGCTTCCACTGACGAAGCTTTCAGTTCCAAGGTTTTAAGTGGCGCTGGGGTTTCAGGGATCCAGCGTATAACCTTAAGGAGTACACGATTTCACGATATCTGACGCAGTCTGCGCAAGAATGAATAGAACTGAGCTTTAAACAAAAACTTTTTCTGACCAGTTCTTTGCCGACTACCAACTACACTTTATACCAATCACAATCAGTCTCGCGATCCGACCCTGGTTTTTTTTTCTAGACGCCAAGCTCACAGTATTTACTCCACTATACACACTATACACACCACAATACGCACCATCACGATCGATTAGTGTGGCTGTGTTTTTTCAACTCTTGTCGAAGTCTGTTTCCAAAAGAAATTCAGGAATTTGTTACCAGAGAAATTCCATTCCTTCGAGTCACTCCTTTTCCCCTCTTTCTCACAGTCCTCCTTTCAAAATTGTCAATCATTTAGTCTTTGTTGATTTCCCGCCTACCCCTTGCTTGTGTGCAACTCCTACTGTTCCCCTGTGCGCGTGCCATTTTTGGAACTCCTTTGAACATCACGGATCCGCCATTCATCATCCTGCTGTGGCTGTATCTTGAGGCTCATCCACATCTAGCGCTAAATTACCGTAATCGCTTCAGGCTGTGAACCAGCTGAGCTACCAACATCTCGAAATCGTTAGCGAGTACGTGTTCCCCCAGCCTGTCTCAATAGGCATCCGTCGCAGGCGTCGCGGCTTCAAGCCACGCTGTGGCTTGTATTACTTGGACCAAAAATAACCTCTAGGGCTCACTGCTGCTCTGTTTCCTCCCAATCGCTGTTGCTTTGTCCTTTTTTTTTCTATTTAAACATCTTTCGCAAGACCACGCTTACTCACAAACCCATTTTTCCACAGATCATCTATCACATCAATTTACCACCGCCATGCGTAAGTCCAAGATCTATGATCACTCAACCTCTAAACTGGCCAGCATAACTAAGAATACAACTAGATAAAATTCGCCGTGCGGCCCGCGCATCAGCATGGTACGGCCCCTCCTTCAACCCATTCCAAAAGATCCAAAACAGGCCCACTCGATCGAACTCTTTGCAGCTCGAGGATGGACTATCCCACACCCAGACCTTGGACGAACTATCGGCAGACCAGCAACGCCGACAGGAAATGAATGACGGCATTACCGTCCCGGAGTACTCGAACACATTCCCGCCGGAGTTCGCTGGCAGCGAGCATGAAACACACAAGTCCCCGCCTGAACCGTCCATGGCTAGCCAGGATCCAATCAATGTTTCGTCGGTGCGCGGGATTGACAGTGAAACTGTCAGATCCGCGCAAGCGCGTCAGCGGAAGGGTGGTATCCTGGGAAAGTTTAAGCATCGCCATGAGAACGATGAGTGGGAGGATAAGAAGTCGCTTTCAAATAAGCAGACCTTTACTCTTGCCTCGCAGTTAAGGGCTACTATATTGAACTCATGGATCAATGTTCTTTTGATTGCTGCACCTGTTGGAAGTATGTATTGCTCTTCTTGTCGGCTGTTGATGTCTAAAAGCGCAAGTGCTAATTTTTTGTCTGTGCACAGTTGCGCTTTATGCCGTTGGAGCCAATCCGATTGCGGTTTTCGTGGTTAACTTTATTGCTATCGTGTGAGTGATTTATACAGGCCATTGTCGAGAATATTTTAGCTAACCCACACCCACTAGTCCACTTGCTGCCATGCTCAGTTTCGCAACTGAAGAAATTGCTCTTCGGTATGCTTCAATGTACCTGGATCTATCCTATTCATACTAACATCTCTTCTAGCACGAGTGAAACAATCGGTGGTCTGCTGAATGCCTCGTTCGGGTATGCCTTACACTACCTATTATCTCCTTCAACAGCCTCATTTCTAACCCATATAGTAACGCCGTCGAACTGATCGTTGCAATCATCGCACTGGTCCAACGCAAAACCCTCATCGTGCAGACCTCCCTCATCGGAAGCATTTTGTCCAACCTGCTTCTGGTTATGGGCATGTCCTTTTTTTTCGGTGGTATTCCTCGCGTAGAACAAAACTTTAACGTGACAGTTGCCCAGACAGCCGCGAGTATGCTCGCATTAGCTGTCAGCAGTTTGATCATTCCCACTGCCTACCACAAGTGGTCTGATAGTCAGTGACCATTGCATCCCGAGATTCGTAAATCGAAGCGAGAGCTAACGAGAATTTCGATTGTAGTTGAAAAAGTAGACGGAACCGCCGCTCTGTCCCGAGGTACGTCGCTTGCTGCAACTTTCAAGCCAGTCTGTGTCTATCGCTTGAGCTGGTTTCTTACTCACACCACACCACAGGCACCAGTGTCCTCCTTCTAATCGTGTACGGCTGCTACCTCTTCTTCCAGCTGAAGTCGCATGCCGACATGTACAACCGGCCCAGCGAGAAGGTCGAACGCCGGCACGCGAAGGTCGGCCAAGGCGACGCTAGCCGGGGCATCGCGCAAATCGGAAAAATGACCGCTGTCCCGATGGTTGGACAGAATTCTGACCACATGCAGATGGATGATGCCGAGGATGAACCCGAGGAGCCCCAGTTGTCCGTTACGTCTGCCGTTCTCACGCTGATTATCTCGACTGCGTTTGTTGCTGCGTGTGCCGAGTTCATGGTATGTACATGCACTTTTCTCCGAAATCTGTTCTAGATCTTTTTCTTTCTTTCGCTCTTTTTTCTGTTGCAGTAAGCTAATTTATCTATGCAGGTTGACTCCATCGACGCTTTGACGGATACTGGTGACATTCGCGAGACATTCGTCGGATTGATCCTTCTGCCCATTGTTGGTAATGCGGCTGAGCACGCTACGGCGGTGACAGTCGCATGCAAGGATAAGATGGATCTTGCGATTGGTGTGGCTGTCGGATCAAGCATGCAGATTGCGCTGCTTGTGTTGCCGCTGATTGTTGTTCTCGGGTGGATTATTGGTGTTGATGATATGGTATGGATGCGGCCTATGCAAAAGATTAATTTGAATCGTGGATCAGTACTAACTAACTACCGCGACAGACTCTCAACTTCGATGGATTTCAGGTGGTTGTACTGTTCATGGCTGTTCTTTTGGTCAGTGGATTGGGTTCACAACGAGAAAGCGATTCCATTGTACTGACTGTTGTTACATAGGTCAACTACCTCATCGGTGATGGCAAGTCTCACTGGCTCGAGGGTGTCTTGCTGATGATGATGTATCTGATTATCGCTATTGCGGCTTGGTATGTGATCGTTGCAGATGGTTGACAACCTTGCCCTGTCTCTGCCCCTTACTAATCGCGTGTCTAGGTTCTTTGTTTAAACCCTCAACCCTCATTATATAGTCATCGGGCTGGGTCCTCTTTGACAATACGATATCGGTCTTCTAATTTATCATCTCAATCTTGGGACCCTTTTTCTGGGTGTTTTTTTTCTCTGCTCTATATTATGTTAATTTGCTTTGGTTTTATTGGATTTTATTATGGTCGCTCATAATATACCCACTTTCGCGGTTCTTTTCATGTCCGATGCTTTTTATTTCTTTTCCCTCCATAGACAAAATTGACTGGCTATTCCATTCTAGTGTTGCCAAATAACGCCACATTCACATAAAAAAAGAACTAAAACCATAGAGCCGAACCAGATCTATTCAGATTAGGCTAAAGGGCAAATCTGACTAACCCAGCAACTCGGGGAGTGGGGATTAACCTCTCGGGATTGAATACCCCGAACAAATTCAGAAAGTCAGCAGACGCGCACGAAGCAGCAGAGTACATGCTAAAATCACAGTATATTAAGGCACGAGACTCTGCCATTTAGCCATCGGAGAAATACCGGGCGAAAACCCCATCATGTACGGTATGCTATCCAAATCCGGACCCGGGAAACTCGGTATCCCACCGACGTTCGATGTTTAACCGAGCCGATGTGGGGTGGTTGGGATTGATCCTGGTCTGTTCTTTTGAATCCTTTTCTTTTCTACTACGGAGACTCCATAAGAAGTAGTGGAATCCGGGTTCTCCCCGGGTTTTGGATTTCTTTCCTGGAAGCGTTTAGCCTGTAAGAAGTTCAAAAATGTGGCTGGTGTTCAACAGGGAAAACTTCATGTGTGGGATATCATCGAATTAGTACGCACCACGTGCCGATGAATTAGATGGGGTCGGCAACTCCTCCGTGCCGAGAAGGGACAGGAACGGAGGATAAAAGGAGGATTTGATCCCGACCGTCGGGTTTCGTGGGAACGGAAAAATGGTTGAAGCCACTATGGCGCTGGGGGCTTTTAGTATTGGGAATTGGATTGGAGGATTTCCAAATCGAACCATAATCCGGTGCTCGGCACGGGATGTCTCGGATAATTATCAAGTGAAGCGGGTTAAGAAGAAAAAAGATGAACCAGGGAGTTTCCTTATTAACGTTTGTCACCTGAGAGGCTACTCCATATGTGGGGTAAAGAACCAAGAATGTAAACAACCTTGGAATGGAGTACATACGGAGTACTCCGTACGAAGTACAACATAGCAGAGTAACATTGGAACAATGGCACGGGGGTATGTAATGTTAATCAAGTACACTTGTCATGAAAACTGTTCAATTTCCCTTTTAAGCTTCCCCACTATTATCCACCGGGGTACGGAGGACATGAAAAAGCCAAGAGGTCGGTGATTTACTGAATATGGAAAATTGGGCACATGACCATCGAGTCCCTTTCCGTTACAAGGTTACTTACTTCCAAGGTTACTATATAGTATAAATATTAGTACTCCAAGTCTCCGATACTACACATCATGGATACTCCTCTATAGTTAATAACCGCATCGAACCCCAGCTAAAACTTCTTACCTAATATAAAGTAAATGCGGGGTTATCCGGGGTCCAATCACTGGTGCCTCGGAGGTTGCGGTCCAATCGTTGAATCGGACGGAGCCGAAATGTGACCGGGGGAAAAAACTCGGTGTATGAACTTTTCCGATGTGCGACATTCTTGAGCATGTGTATAACCTCGGAACTACAGCTTGGATTCCTTTGCATATCGTCCTCCGTAAGGGATGAAACAAAAAGCCTCTGATCGCCGATGCAGTCGGCCTCGGTCTGTTTGCACCTTTACAGCGTAGGCTAGGATCAAATTGCGGAAAAGTGTGGAAAAGAGCGGAAAAAAATTATCAGGATGGCAGCAGAAACACGGAGCAAGGACTGGTCGAGCCAGTCCAATTCCCCATCCCGTGAAATATGCGTGTTCTTCCGAAGGGATGGCAACTCATTCGATCCTCTGCCGAGCGACCTAAATCCCCTCCCCGATTCTTCCACCTGTGACTGGTGGCAAGCGGGGAAACAAAACCAAACAGCCCACAATGTAGGAACGTCACACGGAGTCCGTCGAATACGGGGTGAGAGGTTACAAGGTCACAGTCAACGCCAATCAACTCCAGGGTAACTTTCAATGTAACTTCTGTGAGGATCTAGGATCTCGCTCCTTTGCGGGGAGCCCCCGACTGGGATTCTTGGAAGCTGTTGAATGGATGCTATACCCCCTTCTCCCCCAGAATTGATAGGCTGCGTGGAAGGACAGGTTATCCATGTTCTGGGGACGAGGCTATACCCGAGGAATCCAAATGGACCGAGATACCCCCCCTCCTGAAAAATAAAAGTAAAAGTAAAAGAAAATACCATGTGGGAAGAAAAAGCCTTATGGTCCGGTCCACTGGTTTTCTGGCTTGTGGAGTCATTCGGTTTTCCGTCCTTTTTTTCTCCCCATGACTAGCGCTTCTGGCTCGCTGTACTCTCCGAGAATTCCCCCATCTGTGCACACACACACTCGTTTCTCGCTTGCCTATTTTGGTGTTCCCGACGCGGGAAGAGACGGTGTATGGATTCCCGCCCAGACAAATGCCGATCGGACATCAGCTGCCACGGGGTAGACCTTGGTCAATAGCCTAGGTAGAAGGGTGGTACTTTTGTACCCTTGCATGTATAGAGTTCTAGGTCATGGAACCAGGGTGTACAGCAGCATTGTACATATGATGTCCCAAATCCAGCGATCCCCCAGATTTAGAGACTGTGACTTACCTATCCTCACGGTCCAATATGGAGGAAAAATGCCGGAAAGTGGCCGGAGGACAACCGGCCGGCGAGTGGTCGGGGATTGTTATTCCAGCCAGTCCGTGTGCTTTGAATCTGGATTTGGTCCAGCAATGAAGACAATGTCCTACTTAACAGGCCAGATTGTACTTTTTTCTTCTTCTTATTTTCGGACCGTGAGCTCAGCCCGAGTCGGGTAGAGAGATGCGAGATGATGATCATGAGATCAGAGCTGGGTAGCGAGAGTTGAGGTATGTTCCCCAGGGCTCTCTCTATGTAGGCCTGTAGGCCCGCTCAGGCCGTGCCGAGAGGTATACATTTTATTTTTCCACATGGGGGATTATTACATGAGATATGTGTCTTTGTATTTACATTCCATTCTTATAGGTTCTAATTGTAATTATTAACTTATACTCTGTTATATACTCTGTTATATACTCTATTATATACTCTATTATATACTCTATTATATAACAGGTTATAAGTACTACGGAGTCTGAACTAAATTCAGAAAACTGGGGGGCTCCACCTCCACGAAAAAGCGCGTCCTTGCATACTTTTGGCCCTCCGCAATTTCAGCGGCTCTGACTTTCGGCTCCATTTTCTTTTTCTTTTTTCTTTTTTTATTTACTTGGATTTTTCCTTTTCCCTTTCCTTTTACTTGTTTCTTGTTTCTCTTCTCTATATTCCCCCCCCGGTCGACACATTCCCCGTTCCCTCCCGACTGTTTCTTCCGGTCCGGTGCCCCGACTCTTTGAGTTTCCCCCACACTCCGCCAGTTCCGTTCTTCTTCTCCCTTGGCCCTTTCCCTCTTTCGTTCTCTTTGCTTCCTGTGACCTTCACTTTGCGACATCTAGTAAGTTAACAAGCGAGTTCCTGGCGTATGCAAAGCTGACTATCATAGAAACCAAACGCCCCTTAGCTTAATTCCCCGGTATTCTTCCCCCGCAAAAGAAAAATACAACGGTCGACCCTGATACCGATGGTAAATTGGAGAATTGCGATTGACACAAATCCACTCGGCGCATATCTGTAGACCTCGGGTCTATTCAATACACCATGCGGTCCAGCATCGCTTGCGCTCGATGCCGGCGCAGTAAAATCAAGTGCGTCAATGCCGGCATAGATACAACCTGCCGCGCGTGCGAATCATCCGGGCGGGAGTGTGTCTACCCAACCCCAGCAATTGGAGTGAGCAACCCCAAAAGAGATCTGGCTACCCTAGCAGAAGGCGAGGATCGGAATGGAGACTGGGATGGCCCGAAAAGACATCGCTCGCGCAAGGTGGTAGGCATATCCGGCTCATCGGCTGGTTCTAAGCTCGGTGTGGATGCACTTGATTCCTCAATACTTACAGCAAAAGTTTGGGAGGCCGTCTTCGATCTCTTCCAATCGCATTTCGCGACTCTTCTACCATTCCTACATCCCGCGACGTTTCTCAGTCAGATTCGACAGCTTTCCTCTCCCGCTCCCCCTCCCACGACCTTTGATGGACAAGATCCCCGAAATCCTATATACAAGGGGGATCCGTCTTCGTCACTGATTCCGCTAGGTGTACTGGCCCTGACTGCTCGCTTTCACCCTCCGTTGGTGGCAGCTCACTCACCAGCATCGCCTACTCATCCTTCGGATCCCCTTGCCGCATCGGAATACTATGCCGCAGCCCTCCGCAGCCGGCTGGCCGGCTTGGATGGTGCTTGCCTCGCTCAGCCTGATCTTGCGCGTGTACAGGCGCTATTGATGTTAGCCTTGCACGAGTGGGGGATGTGCCGAGGTAAGAGTGCTTGGGTCTATGTGGGGATGGCTATCCGGCTTGCACAAGCTATGGGTCTGCCCTTTGAACTTGAAAATGAATTCCCAGCGCGAGATCCTTCGCGCTCATCTCCCGGCTTAAGAACCGAGGCAGATCATTTTGGTCTGCCACGACGTGTAGAGCCCAGGGAGCCGACCTCTGATGATATCATAGCCCAAGAAACCAAGCGCCGGACATTTTGGGCCTGTTTTATCCTCGATCGATGTCTCAGCAGTGGCAGGTACCGGCCTCGGATGATCCGAGTTAAGGAGCTCGCAATCCAACTTCCCAGTGACAACGCTTTTGCCTTCGGCGAGCGGGTTCGAACGGCCCGACTCAATGAACCAGCCGTTCGGCGTACACAGAGCTTCGGTTCCCAAAGCATGCAAATTCCCAGTATCCGTCAAAGTATAGGAGGCTTCGGCGAAGAAAAACTCCCAGGACCCAATGGGACTCCAGATAACAAGCCCTGGTCACCTATCTCTCGCCGCAAGGACTCGAGTGAGGAGGAGGTTGATCGATGGGAGGTTGGTGCCGAGGAGTCGGTGCTCAGCCGGGTTATTCGGATCATCCGGATTTGGGGGAGCATCGCCAAGTGGTCTTGCGCTGGCGGTCGACGCGCAGAGCAACATCCCCCATGGCATCCTCAATCTCGCTTCACCTCGCTCCGTCAGAAGTTGAACGACTTCCAGGATAGTCTTTCTCGCAACTTGCAATACTCCCCGCGAAATACCGATACACATATCATGTACAAGACCAATCTGGCTTCATATACTGTGATGCATGTTGTCTACTTCCTCTCGGTGATTGTCCTTCATCGTGCCTATATTCCATTCCTGCCTATCCGCTGCAATGAGCCTTCTGGCCCCTTGGATGAGCCATTGTTCGCTGTCGACAAGATAAATGGCCCACCCGACGGTTTCTGGCGGGATAGTGCCCGTGAGCTCTTTAAGGCAGCGCAGCAGATGATTGATCTTGTGGCCACCTGTCAAGCCCGTGGTGCTCTTGTTGAAAACCCTTTGGTCGGATTTGCGATCTACAACTCCGCTTTTGTCGGTGTTTACGGAAAACATTTCCCACACATGGATCCGGATGGATTGATGGGGACTAAGCCGCTCTCTGCGACCCATGATGGTCACCAGCTTGGTGTCGCACAAGCACGCAAGGCCTTGGATATCATCCGAGAGATGCGGCCTCGCTTGAAGATGGCGATGGGTTGGTTCCGCACCCTGAACCGCCTTCACAGCTACTTCTCCAAAGTCAAGCGCGATTTCCGCCGGGTTTCACGGAATCGCCGGGATAGTATGTCGGACGCCTCTGACCACGGCCTCAATGGGATTCGCCCCCTTCGCGAAGGTGGTGCTGGTGGCGGTCTCGAGGAATTCAAACTGCTCGAAAAGCTTTTCCTCGACTTTGGAAGCATTGAGGACCAGTTGACAGAGCCGGGGATGGACGAGGACGGCATCGCAGTCCCCGCAGCAAGCGAGTCCATCTACGAGCGCACGAACATGAGTGACGCTGGAAGCAATGCCGTCAGGAGTGAAACCGGTGATCCTGGTGACCAGATGCTTGACGGTGCCGGTGGTCGTCGTGAGTCATGGGTCCCGGTCAACAGCCCCGGTCTGTCGCTACAGGGACACGAAGGCGATCGCCGTCCCAGCCTGCCACTTCCCAACGGCCGCCAAATGCCATCTGGATCCCCGTACTCCCTCCCATCCCTTCAGCAACATCACCCAGACGGTCCCATGTACACCACCCCGTCTCCTAGCTTCCCCCCTCTATCTACAACTACGCAGTCTCCCTCTCAGTACTTGACGGCAACTACCAACCGCCTGAATCCCATCAACACCTGGCTCCCAGCCCGCCCACAGGCTCCTCCCCCGCCGTACTCCCAGTCCCTCCCTCCCATCAACGCATCCGCCGCACACACCATCCCTGTCCTCCCTCCACCGGGATCTGTCACCCAATTGGCCCCCTCCCCGCCTCTGACCTCAACCGAATATCCAGACTCAAACTTACTATCAACGAGTCTTGGTGGGGACGATGTCCTCGCTTTCCTAGATGGTTCAGAATGGGGTCAGCTATCCATGCTTGCGCCTTCTGAGATTGGTATTCCCGCCGGTTGGCTGAGCACGATCTGGTCGCAATTAAGCCGCTAGACTTACTAACAGAGAGCCATTATCTCTGACTCACCTCTTCAACCGGCGCCCATCGAAGCAGTGGCGCCGATCGCCTTGCTTCATTGTATTATTACTCTTTACGACTTACCCGTCCGTTACGTCTTACGTGCTGTACGATCATCTCTTTATCTCTGTCTTTTATCTATGATCGCCGGCGACTCCAAAAAAATGGGACATTCAAGCCTGCGGGAAATGCCCTGAGTACCCAAAGGCAGGCGTATTAAACTCCAAATCCAAACATTTCCTCTCCTGGTCTGGCCACCCCATGGATTAGTCCAGACTGGGAATTGAAAACGGGATCACGAAGATTGATTATCACCTATACCCAGTGCGCGCGACCTTGTCTTTGGTAACTTTTTTTCATGTTCCTTTCTTTGTTTAAGATACTGTTTACTTGCTACATGTTTTTTCTTTTTTCGTTTGGTGATGTTTCAAAATGCGTGCAAGGCGTTTCTCGTGGTTTCCAGCCACGGTGGCCGTGAAATCCGAGTTGATTATTCATTTACCGTCAAATCGGTTTCCTTTTCTCTCTATCGATATTTGCTCTATTTCGAGCGAAATTTGGAATGGCACACCAGCCTGACAGCGTGGCCGGGGGTTTCGACTTTGATTCATTTTCTCCGTGTCGGTTTTTATGTTTTTGAGCCGACCTTTGAAAAGGTCGATGTATCAATGTTTTTGGAGATGTGTTTACGATAGCCTAGGCGTTAAACTTGTCTGTCTTGCACACCGCAATTCTTTTGGATCAATTTATCTGCCTCTATGGCTGATTTCTTTATTCTTCATTTGGGTTCTTTTCCGCGTAGAGCTAATCATTTTGTTCACCCCACTGCTGTAGCCTTCGTAGAGCAAATGCCGACGGATCCAAGTAACAAGTCGCGGGTTATGTGTGGACCTCGGGAGTTTTACAGACGCCTTATGCCGTTCCTCGGGTATTTCACTTGCGGATAAACGCTTTTGGTTCCGAGGGGGAAAATGTATTAGAGAGATATTTTGGGCTAACATCTTTTGTACAGCTGTAATGTATTGAGGTTTGAGGTATGGTAAAGATGCGAGGAAGGGGATCATTAGTGGGCAATAGTATCACAATTTAGTGGGATTTTTATATTGTAGATACTATAAGGATAGTCGGCCGGCCTTGTCTCGTACTTGGGTGTAGTCTTTTCAGTAGTCTTTTCAAATGTCTTAAAATTATTTTTGAAACGTCCTTTTAGATATCCTTTTATATGTCTTCTGTTATAGATATTTTGCCCTTTTTACATTACGCTTAAGAAAGTGCAGAAGCTGAACCTATCTCAGCTCATCCCGTTAAAATTACCCATGTTCAGTGCTGTGAGCAAACTGTGCAGGATATGTATGATTGTGCTCGGCAATATATTGAAACTACATCTGCCATTGGTCATAATACCGTTGCAACATTTCGTTGGCTGTCTAGAGTAATATTCATCTATCCCTAGCAATCCTAACTTCGGGCTTCAATCTCTTTGCTAACCCCAACACAGGAATTGTCCCGGCCCGAGAGATAGCTGATGCATATCACCCCAAGATCATGTCGCCAGATTAACAGCCTCCTGGGCCTCTAATAACTGCAGATAAACACCCGCAACATTCCACCGTACATCAATAGCCATCAACCCCTCACGCAGGCTCCTCACCACCTCAAGGCCATGCGGTGATTTATTACTGGTCCGCATATGGGCCCCACAGATGCGATAGGCAAAATATAGACCCCACAGCGACATATTCTCTGGATCTCAACCTAAGAAGCATTGTCGCTCGATCAGATTTGCGCTAATACGGTCTGTGATTTGTTGAAGGATAACCTTCGCTCGTCGTGAACGATCGGTGTCGATTTCTTGAACCCTATCGGATGATAGCCAGGGTGCGTATAGCGCTACTAGGGCGCTAAATTAAATGGAAAAGCTTGCTTGTATAAGACAAGGTTGATGATTGGAGTACTAACCTATACACAAAAGTGATCTGATCATAGTCCGGGCAGTCTATATTCAATACAGCGACAAGCATTGACTACAAGGTACGATCAAGTTATATCCAAACATCTTCACTGGTGAAATCGGTTAAGAGATAATAGAGAACTTGGCCCAACAGCCTGGCGGCTTGGCAGAGCAGAGCGAATTTACTTATATATCCTGTCATTGGGGATGAGAGAGTCGAGAAATTATCGGGGTTAACGATCCAATTGGAAGATCAAGATCAGCACCTAAAAGACAAAGGTCGCAAGTTGACATACCCCCTGGTCCGATGCAGCATCATCGGCCGGTAAAAAATCGCCCAATTTTGATTCTGCAGTTGCAAAGGGCCGTCCTGGACAGCCGATGCTCACAAAGCTTTTTTTTGTTATTAGTTTCCAGAGTAGAGGACCCGCAGCACATAGGACCAGCGACAAACCGGTCTAAAACAACAATAGCCCACCAGACTCTCCGTTGCTCCTCAACCTCAACCAAAGTGAGCACTTTCCTAGTCGGAACCGTGCGACTGACATTGATACCCAAGGCATGGGCATACCTCGCACAGGTCCCGATCGACAAGAATGCAGCCGGGTAGATCCCATGTTCTAGCAAAACAAGATTGCTTAGTCCTTCACTATGTAGTTCTTTTAAAAATTTCTTACCTTCTTTGGAAAAGTTAAAGCCTCGATTTTCTTTTACGGAAAGAAAAAGGCATCCTGGATGTTTAAACAGGTTGACCGAGTTTGAGGATCAAGAATCCATCTCGGCGGTTTGTGTTTAGTCTAATATCATTCATCCATACTGATATTAGCTTAGACCATCGACACCAGAAAGGTTAGATGATCACTTAATCTTTTCATATTGGAAGCTTTCCTAATTCGATCGGATCGAAGTTACTTCACTTTTGGTAGTGGTCCCCGGATAAGGATGAATGGTAGGTGAGACATGGAAAAGATCAAATTCTGTACATAGTCAAAGCATTTTTAGATGTTTATTAACATGGGTTTTACAACATTTCATAAATGCAGGATTTGTAGTTGGTTATAAGTTGGTTATATTCCAAAACTTCTTCATGAGTGTTGCCACTGCCTTACATGGATACATGTACCTATTGTCTTTCGAGAGTGCAAATGAAGTACTGTATCTATAAGTCAACCTGGGATATTATGCAACAAACCTCGTAGAGCGAACGATCTTGCGTCCCCAGTTCGACCAGGTAGCCAATTAGTGGTTATACAGGCGCCAGGGCGCACTTCTTACGCTAAAGATGTCTACCGTAGTTCCCTGGGATCAAGTTTTGGGAAGGAAATGACATTGCTGTCGACTGTGGTACTCTGGACTGCTTTCAGGACTATTTCCACTCACTATTACAGGATACACCTAGTCTCTCCGCGGCTCTCATGTCTCAGAACGGCAAGGTCAAGGTAGCCATGCAAAAGTCGATTGACCGTTAGGCTTGGACCGTAACCGTTCAAAGACCTCACAATTCACACCACTGTTCCTGCTCCTCTTCAGCCCATTCAGAAGAAACCTTTAGTCCACATCATCAACTCTGAGAGCAGACACAATATGAGCAACGGTCTCCACATCCTTATCCCCCCGTCCGCTGAGACAAATAACAACGTCCCGCCCAGGTCCCAACTCCTTCGCAACACACACAGCCCCAGCAACAGCATACGAACTCTCAAGTGCAGGCATAACACCCTCAAGCTGACTGAGCAATGAAAAGGCCACCATGACATCCGGGTCATTTGCCCTGATAAAAGTAGCCCGACCAGACTCCTTCCAACTCGACAACTCAGGTCCCACACCAGGATAATCAAGTCCAGCAGAGACATGGTGGGTATGGCCATTCTCCCCGTCCTCATCCCAAGACAAGAAAGTCCGCATGCCGTGCAAAACACCAACAGACTCACGGCCCAGCGAAGCAGAGTGCTGCTCAGCCATAGACCGACCACCACCCGCCTCAACGCCAACAAGAGCAACAGACGAATCACCCAAGAAAGGGTAGAACATACCAACAGCATTTGATCCACCGCCGACACAAGCAACAACCGCATCAGGAAGTCTACCAGCATTCATCGCCCCGAATTGGTTTCGGGTCTCCGTGCCAATGACAGTCTGGAACGTGCGAACAATAGTCGGATACGGATGCGGGCCAAACGCCGAGCCAATAACAAAATGCGTCGTCTTCAGCTCCATCGCCCAGACGCGGAAGGCCTCGTTGATTGCGTCGCGGAGGGTACCCTTTTCGCCGCTGCACATGGCGTCAACGGGATTAACCACTGCGCCGAGGATACGCATGTGCAGGACAGTCAAAGCCTCGCGTTCAAAGTCCTCAGAGCCCATGAAAATGGTGCATTTCATGCCGAATTGCGCGCATAGAGTTGCTGTTGCGACGCCGTGCTGGCCAGCGCCTGTTTCGGCGATGATTGAGGTTTTGCCGAGTCGTCGCGCGAGTAAGATTTGGCCTAGAGCATTGTTGATCTTGTGACTGCCTGTGTGGTTCAGGTCTTCGCGTTTCAACCAGATGCGTGCTCCGCCTGCATGCGCTGTTAGGCGTGGGGCTAGGTGGAGGGAAGAAGGTCGGTTGGCGTATGCTGCATAGGAGTTTATTTCGGCCCAGAAGGCTGGGTCTGCGTTTGCTGCCTTGAAGCCATCTTCTAGCTCTGTGAGTCCTTCCAGTAGGGATTCTGGGACATATTGGCCGCTGAAGGCCCCCAAGTGGGTGTTGATGCCACTGATATTGGTGGCTTTGTTGGTGTCTTCGGGTGTATCGCCTGCTCCATCATACGAAAGGTAGACAGTAGTGGAAGACATGGGTTGGTTAGCTTGCTTTCTTCTCTCGGTTATGACAATTTGATTCTCAGTGCGTCCAGAAACTCGAAGACAATACCCCTTGACCTTCTGGGCACCAGTTCCAGGAGCTGCGTTTCCCAGAATGTAGACGATTGGGCTTCCGATGACGATACCGTCAGCGGCACGAGAAAGGTCAATAAATTCTTGTCGGGTGTCGACACCGAATCCGACAGCTATTGGGACTGAGCTCCCAGTGTGTTCGTTCACACGATCGACCAAGTGTGCCACACGACCATACGGCTTCTCATGAGCTCCGCTAATTCCCATCCTAGATACAATGCAAATAAATGAGTCAGCCATGTTGCAAATCATCTCTATTTGAACATTCGGGGTGGAAGAGGAAACAAGAGGAATGTACGATAGTCTGCGGTCTTGATTAGCTGACTGCATATGCAAGCCTGGAAGATGAGGTAAACAGACCCTTTGGATTTGCACCGAACGTAAAATTGCACTGTGTTCTCGGTAGGAAGATCAACAATGATAAGTCCGTCAACACCAGCAGCCTTGCAGTCTCGGAGTAGCTTCTCCTCCCCGTAGGGATGTTCACGCACGGGCTTGTAGTACCCTATCAACAGCACGGGGACAGCCAGGCCTTGAGTGCGGGCTGACTTGACCATCTGCAGGATGTGTGAAATTTGAACGCCGTTCTCGAGGGCCTTGGCATTGGCCTGCCGAATGGTTGAGTCTTCAGTCACAGAGTCTGTGAAAGGAATGCCAAGTTCAATGATATCTGGTCAGAGATTGTAATTAGTTCATGTTAAATGCAGGATGGTACATGTCTTATGAAAGAGACAGGAGTAAACAACACATACCGACACCCCCGGCTTGCATGGATAACATGATGCCCGGTGTTTCGCTGACAGTCGGGTAGCCAGCTGTCACATATGTGATCAAGGCAGCGCGGTTACTAGCCTTGCATTTTGCAAAGGCTTCTTTGATGGCTTCCATGTTGTGGTAGGTTGAGAAGACAAGAAGGCTATCCCGTAGAGGAAGGGGTGCTGTCGCACTGTCACAATGTAGTGGATAGAAGAGATGAAAGAAGGAAAGAGAGATGAGAGAAGACCTGCACCTATTTGAGCTTACAGTCTCAGCTTCTCACTACGAAGTCTTGTGATGGAGACATTGCTGTCAGACGTCTACATGTTTGCTCCCATTTTCTCTCTTCCGGCTAGATGGATCGTTCATCTCTATAGTCATTCATTCGAGATCTTTTTTTCTCAAAGGCTTCAAATTTGGTAGAAGCTTTGCAAGTCTCTGAATTTTACATATCAAATGTTGATTGTACGTGCCGTGGAGAATCAACAACCACATCACGTCACCACCTGAAGCACATACGTTGCCAATCACCATACCATCTGCTAGTTCAGCTATTTACCTACCAACCATTAACCTCCTCGCTAAATCCAACTTACTTCTTCTAGTATGGCATATAGTATCGGGATTTCACTAATATACCGTCTCTTTCCAGGTAATCGGCAAGACAACCCTCTTCCGAAGAAGAAAGTAGCGAATCTGTTAACCAAAATTCCACCTGGAACGCCCAGGTTCCTTTCAAAGCATTCACGATCGAATTCAGTTTCCCCAAGAAAACAGCAGCAACAAATAAGCATGGATCACAGCAGACCCACCGTCCACCAGAACTCAACAGGGAAAAACGAGTACCATCTTGAATTTGTGTGTTGTCGAATCTGATATTTCAGGCATCCAAGCCAGAAATGGCACAAGAACTTCGATCTCACACGGTCATGATCTTTGGAATTGTCCGTGTTGTCCAGTTATCTCTGATTAATTTGACGTGACTACGTGACTCACTTCTTCCTATGCAAATTATTGAAGCTGTCGGCCACCCACGCCGATCGCCCTATCCGATCCACAGTGGAGAAAAAGGCTTCACGCGCGAAAAACAAGGCTTCGGCGACAACTTCAACATGCCGAGGGGTCTTTTTAATACAAAATGTCCACTAAATCCTGTTGAATTATTTTCCGTAGACATCTTTCCCTACTTAAGACATGAGGACATCATCAATCAACCGTTTACATCCACTATATATCATCTTATCCCGCTCAACATCAAATCATGGAATCCAAATCAGACCTGGAGTCCCAAAAACCAACCACACAGGTCGATTCTCCTCACAACTCGGAATCAGAAGATGAATTTGCCTTAAAACCCGTGCCCTCAAATGCCTACGGTATCCCAACATGGCGCAAATGTCTCATCCTTTTTATCGTAAGCTGGATGACCCTGGCTGTCACATTCTCTAGCACTTCACTATTACCCGCAACCCCGGATATCGCTACTGAATTCTCTACTACATCGGAGATTCTCAATGTCACCAACGCCGGCCTGCTAATTGCCATGGGTTTCTCGTCTTTTATTTGGGGTCCTATCACCAACCTCTTCGGGCGTCGCAATGCCTATAATGCAGCTATCCTTGTGTTTTGTGCATGCTCGGCCGGTACCGCCGCGGCGATCAATTTGCAAATGTTTATCGCAATGCGCATTTTGGGAGGCTTTACAGGCACCTTCTTTATGGTTGCTGGGCAGACCATTCTTGCGGATATCTTTGAACCGGTGTGTTGGTTTGGTTCCGATTGTCCTTTTCGGTAACTGACAGGAGTAGACTGTGCGTGGAACGGCTGTCGGTTGCTTTATGATTGGATCTGTCAGTGGGCCTGCAATCGGTATGTTTCAACTATCACTATCTCTATGTGTGTCGCTGGATCTAAGTGGCTTATTGTTTAATTAGGACCCTGCATCGGCGGCATCATCGTCACATTTGCTCAATGGCGAATTATCTACTGGTTGCAATTCGCAATGAATTTACTTGGCCTCGTATTGTCTCTGCTTTTTGTGCCAAGTATCCAAGAAAAGAATCGAGAATCCATTGAACCCAGGAAGCTCGGCACTATTATAAGGATGTTCAATCCAATGCGCATCTTTCGCCAATTCGTGTATCCCAATGTCTTTTTCGCAGTAGGCCTTCTCTGACAGTACTGAAATTGCACCTTGTCCAGTGACTAACAAGCAACAGTGCCTCACATGTGGCCTCCTTTCCACATTCCAATACGCATTTCTCACATCAGCCAGCTCAATTTTCAATCCACGTTTCAACTTGACGTCTCCTCTTGTCAGCGGTCTATTTTACCTCTCCCCCGGAATGGGGTTTCTGATCGGCAGCACCGTTGGGGGCAAGCTGTCCGACCACGCCGTGAAGAAATGGATTATCAAACGAAACGGCGTGCGCCTTCCTCAGGACCGACTAAATAGTGGTCTTGCTACCCTTTTTGGAGTCCTCCCCGTTGCAACTTTGATCTACTGCTGGACACTAGAGGAAGAAGTGGGCGGCATGGTTGTGCCCATTATCGCTGCTTTCTTTGCGGGTGTAGGGCTTCTGGGTGCTTTCAATGGGCTGAATACTTATTCGGCTGGTGAGTGTTATCTGTTTACTCCACATTTATTGCAGAGCTAACCATCTATCTTGCAG
Source organism: Penicillium italicum (assembly GCA_002116305.1). Taxonomy (NCBI): domain Eukaryota; kingdom Fungi; phylum Ascomycota; class Eurotiomycetes; order Eurotiales; family Aspergillaceae; genus Penicillium; species Penicillium italicum. The sequence goes on along the minus strand of KZ108155.1, from coordinate 248,059 downwards.
AGGTTATGCCGCATGCTCGTTCAGAGGTCATCAGCGCAAAGTACATGGTGCAGTATATCTTTGCTGCCGCGGCGACGGCGGTTGTTGAGCCAGTAATCAGTGCTATTGGAGTAGGGTGGACATTTACGATTTGTGAGTTTCCTCAATTAGATCATGATTGAGATGTATCTAACCATTTATTCAGGTGTGTTCTTCGCTATAACAGGCGGTTTCCTCGTGCTTGCTATCACTAAATGGGGCATTGATATGCAGCGATGGTCTGAAAGGAAGTTCAGCCTCGATGAAAAGTCTTGACCACAACGATGTAACGCTTCTTTTTACACTTGCATTTGTGTCTTTGCATACTAGGCGATGTGATATGTCTGCATGATAGAATTTGTTTATATAGATTGCGATAGACAGACATGACTGAACGATTTCGTGGAATACAATACGGAGTCTTAGTCACTTAGAGACAATCTTCGAGCCTACTTGTGTATACAAAAACATATTACTCTCGTCTGGGCAGACTTCAAAAGTTGGGCCTTCAGAGTTGCAGCGCTATTAAATCGATTAGTCAGCTTCAGCTCGGCCAATCCCAAAACTGCCGAGTACTCGGGCAAGACCTTTCAGATCTCCGACCGCATCCGGCGATTTTCGTCTTTTGTATAGTTGAAAAGCCCGAGAATAAGGGGATATTTCAGATGGCGCGAAAAAGACGTGCTCTTACAGAAGAGCAAGAGCAGGAAGGTCGGGAGTCCCAAAGAAGGAAATTTGTCGCGTGCGTATTCCACCGGGTACCTCACACCGAAGCCACCGAGCACTGACGCACGACATCAATAGCTGTCAACGATGCCACTCGCATAAAATCAAATGTTCTGGAGACCTACCATGTAGCAAATGCCGCACAGTAGGGCTCGCTGATGAATGTGCCTATGCTACTCGGGATCGCCAGGTGAAAGTTAGCGAGAAGTATGCGAGCAAGCCACAGACTATTATCAGATCAAGCCTTTTAAAAAGCTTGTCTATTACACGTGTCAGACCAGAAGCTAAAACGTTCTTCTCCACTCAGCTATCTAGATCAGATCCTCGCGGAGAATCAGCGGCTTAAGGAACGGTCGATCACCTCGGCTCAAGTTGCCGAGACCAACGACCCGTCACAGAGGTAGACATCCCTTGATTTTCTAAAGATAACCCGTAAAATGCTGAGATCTATAATAGACGTCCTTCCAGGACAGCAGATGTCCCTGATGGAACAGGCATTCAGAATCCATTGATCGGAGATCGAGCCTGGTTCCACAGGTATGATCCCTCTTCGCCACCCATCTACATCGGCGAGGCAGCATGTTCAGCATTCGCAACACGGTTTCGGCGTTTCTTGTCGGGGAATAGTACAATACCACATATTCCTCGAACACAGTGGGAGCGCGAAGAGACGATCGCCGCTGCGAACGATGCAGATGTCCAGTGGCCAAGTCTCCACCATGCTCGGTTGTTAGTCCGGATAGCAATCCACCAAATCGGACATCTGTACCACCTCATGATGCGCAAGTCGACCTTGGATAAACTGGAAGAGATCTACCAAACACAAGACTTTGACTGCGTGGCTAGCAAGTGTAAATTCTTCGCCCTGTTCGCCTTTGGCCAGGCGTACTCAATCCGATCTGAGCCCAATTCTGGCTCCAGGGTACCGGGGACGTCGTACTTTGCTCGATCAATGGGATTGGTCCAGATCCTACCGGAAAGAACCAGTATTACACACTTGGAAACCCTGCTATTGTTGGTATGTGGCTCAGCACGTGTTATTATTCGACATCAGAGTACTTACCATATGCCAAGTCTCTATTTTCATACTATCTCAACCGGCGTCATTCAGCGTACGTCCTGATCGGAAATGCCATGCGGATGGGTTTGACCATTGGCTTGAACCACAATATCCTAGAATCGCAGATCATCGATCCAGTGGAGCGCCAACATCGCATCCAAATATGGTGGACAATCTACATCTTCGACCGGATGTGGGGGTCCAAAATGGGTCTCCCAATGCAAATCCTCGATGAAGATATCCACGTCGACATGCCGTCAACCATCTCCCCCCGCTGGCGCCACGAAGAAGAACTCTCCGACTCAGAATACATGACCGCCAACATCAAGCTGGCACGTATAGTAGGCGAGACAATCACCAAATTATACAGCCGGCGAAAGTACCGAGAAACCTTCCTGCAGCGCGTCCAGAAACTTCTCAAAGCCCTGAAACACTGGGTAGAGACACTCCCCGAATCCCTCAGACTGAACATGGAAGACTTGGAATCGAGCAAGAAACCCATCGTCTCCCTCCACATGGCCTTCAACCAATGCGTGATCCTAACTACACGCCCAACGCTACTCCACCTATTAATGACACTAAGCAAAAAAAGCAAACCCCTCAGTACCGCCAATAATACCAGTGGGGCCGGGACCGAAAGCGAGAGCCAAGAGGTATCCGTTTCCCAGCCCGTCCTTACACTAAGCGAAGCATGTATCCATGCGGCGCGGCACTCCCATTCCATGATCCTGACACGGTGGATCAACGGGTCCATGCCGACATTCGGCTATTTCCACGCCCACTACCTCTTTTCCTCGGCGCTGATCCTAGCAATGTCCAGCTTTGTTCCAATCGGCAGTCCGACTGATATGACGGGATTCGACTCTGCGCTGGATCTGCTGCGCTCCATGACTGAGAATGGGAATTTGGCTGCCGCGGAATTCTATCACAACCTCGAGCAGGTGAAAGTTTGTTTGGCTACATACCGGGTAGTGAGGCAGGGCGAGGGTACTGCTGAGGTTGCTGCCGGTGGAGGAGTGGCTCCTAACACCAACGCTAATGCTAGTAGTAACGCTCTATCTGGTGCTGGCGCCGGCGCACTAGCTTTATCCGGGTCATCGTCGGATCTAGCAGCAGCTACTAGTCCTTTTTTGAACACATTGCCGCTGAACCCATCCATTTCGGTATCGGTATCGGCATCGGCATCCATACCCCTGTCGTTGCAAACACCCACAACGCATGATATGCTTGCTTCTGCTACCACCCAGCCTGTCCACAGCCATGGCATTGATCCATATACATATCCCTTGAGGGATACCGTCAGCGGGTACACGACTGAAATGGCGTTCCTAGAACCGACCATGCAAGATTTCCTAGCCCAGTCAGATATCGACCTTGGGCTGTTGCATCCTGTTGATACATTCTTCAACGAGGCTGAGATTTTGTATACATGTCATGAATTTTGAGCAGGGCTGGCCGGGGCAAATGAAACATTGACAATGATGTCCACGTTCTAGAGTTATTTGCTCTGGTCTGAGTTGAGTTCACAAGTGAGTCGAGACTCTAATGCTTGAAGGTAGTATTCAGGCCAGGATACTTTATCGTGTGTAAATCGAGAAAATTCTTGAAAGCAAATGAAACACACAATATTAGACATAAAACTGTCAAGGAGAAGACACAACCAACTCTGGCTATAATGAGGAAGATAATCCGAAATCGTAACCAAAACATCAGATAGAAACGCATTTCCAGCATGAAGAGAGACGTGTGATGGATAGAACAAATTGCATGGTATATGTCGTTAAAGCCAGCAGGCAAAGCAAATGCATCGCTTGAGGTCACTTTCCCCCATCAAGCCGTGATATAGATCAAACTTCATGAGATAAATTGAAGAATGCGTGCGCCTAGAATTCGGTGTCATGACCCGAACCCAAACTTCGAGCCATGTCGTGAAAGAAGGTCCATGCAGACAAGCCAGGCTCGCTGCGAAGAAAGGTCTTTGGCCGACATATCTTTCAACCAGCGAGTGGCTTTGCTGATCTTCTTGGTGATGTCAACAGCCTTGGCGGTGCCTACTTGAGTGCGAGTGAGCAGCTCGGTGAGGAGGATGGTAACCGACTGCATGATGTTGTGCAGGATACACCACCACGGAGCGATTCCATAGAGCCAAGTCGAGTCTGGCTCCTCGGGCAACAGGTCGAGCATCTGACCTGCCATCTGAACGCACAAGGCTGCCATCTGATCACACACCGTTCCCGGTGAGCTTACTTCAGACAGTTGAGATAAACGGCGGATACAGGGCTGCAAGATTATCAGCTTGGTGCCGTAGAATCGGAAAGCAAGACCCGCACGCTGATGTATAAATTGATGGTTTTTGTCGAGCGTTGTGAAATCAAACTGCGCCGGGAGACGAGACAGCCAGTTGTCAGCATGGTTGTTTAGCGTGGAAATGGCAATTTCGATATCGTGCCATGACTGTCGCATTGCTCTAGGAGCAAACAGGGTTTCGATAGCCTCCCGCAAGAGATGAGCTAAGTCCACTGCGTACAGAAAGTACAGAGGGGAGTTGGGTGTCAGATTCTCTGCCCCCGTCCGATTGGCCCTTTCTTTTTGCTTCCCCTTCTCCGACCCATGCTGTTCCGGTGTTCCTAGAGCCATACTCCCTTTTGGCGAAGCCGCCGTGGTATTGGCAGCTAAAGAGGCGAAAAAGGCACTTCGAGTCCTTTGGTCGGTAATAACCTGCGCAACACGCTTATCCAAAAAATCCTCTTCTGCGAAGGGCACAGGGAGGGGCGTGGAGCAAAAAATGTCCCTTGTGCTGGGTGGACGGCCTATCATCTCACACAGCACAATATCCAACATAAACAGCGCCCACCAGACTCGATAGCGAAGTTCTTTCGAAAAGTGGGTAGTGCTCTCGCTCTCGCTTCGAATGTTCAGACCCATGGTCACCGCCGATCGAATTGCAATTCCAATGAGTCTCCATGATCTAGATGAACAAGTCCCACAGATTAGACATAAATCATGCAGAAATCGAGGAGGTAGGAAAGGGAGGAAAAGGAGAAGACTAACCTGTTAACTTGACCAGCCGATAGGAGGTAAAAAGCAGTCAAGCCCTCCACCTGTGCTTGTTGCAAGTCGGGATGATGTAGCAAGATGCTACCTACATTCAGCTTCCACGCCCGTGCAAAATAGGTTTGATGGTCGTCGCAGTTTGGCTGGGGCTGATCGATGAGGACGGAATGTCTGGTCGCAATGGCAAACACTAGGTTTAGCACTATAATCCATCGTTTCCCAGGTCGCACATTTGGATTCGCATAGAAGGATCGGTACTGATTCAAAAATATTGCCTTGCCGATAATCGGAAACGTAGGATGAACGACGTGAAAGTAAGTTTCAACGAGCCTGTTGGCGGTTTGTTGTGGAGGCCGGCGTGCGAGGTCGATATCGTCCCAAACCAAAATTTCCGAGTCATCTTGGAAGTAGTTCACGGAAGAGATCGAAGGGCGCTCGGGGGTCTCTTTGATTCCTGTCGAACTGTTATGATCAAGGTCGCGTTTGAGTCTGTACAACCATGCCATCTCCGAATGTTCGCCCACAAATCCCGTCGATTGTACTTTCTCATCACGGTCGAAGTCCTCTTCGGTGTAGTCTACAACCCCCGACGGAGCAGATGAAGGACTAGCATCTGCACGGGAAGAAGCCCCCGATTGGTTGGTATGGCTTGATGGGTTGGTGAACAAAGCAGGGATAGGGGTAGGGGGAATAACTTGGGTGAGCGGAGTGCGTGCATTTAGCTCCCTCAGTGTTTGATCGACCTGTTGGGCCGACGAGGCATCGAGCTTGGGATAAAGGCCGCGGAGCAAAGCATCGAAGGTTTCAACCCGGGTGGTCAGATCATTCAGCTGCCTATCACCTGTCAGAGAAAAAGTACTGAAACTGGGCGAAAAAGGTTACCCACTTCACCATCTTCTCCCTTTTCCGATCGCCATACGAGCACGGGACATTGGCATCTAGGCACCGATGACAGGCTGGGCGGTGGCCACTACATTTGGCCTTTTGTTCGCGGCAATTTTCACAGGCTCGACTGACTCGACCACTGCTAGTCCAACTACTAGGTTGTGCGTTCCGGGGGATAGCCACCTTAGCATTCACGCGGTCGCCGTTGAAAGAAAGATGATCACGGTTATCACGGCTATCGTGGGGAGGGATAGTTTCAGGATTGGACTCGAAGAGAGAAGGTTGCGGGTATTCAGGCACGGCCCAGTCAAAATTGAATTCATTTTCCAGGTTCGTATATTCGGAATACGGGACACCAAAGTTCTCACTCATATCGTTGCCAGATAGAGTCTTCAAAAGGATTTGATCATAGGAAGGGTTTTTCCTGTCAGACGCGAGACGCTAGCGCAATATCGACTCATCGACCACACTGGAAGAGCCCGGGAATAAGAATCATACCCCTTGCACAAGAGTGAAAAAAAAAAAAAAAACACGAAAGTTAAAAAATACAAAGTGAAGTAGCAGATCCTCTTACTGTGGATATTCACAAGTGGGTTGCATCCGAAATCAGGCTCTCTGGTATGCTGGAGGTCTTTGCCGGTCCGCCACTAAGAGTAGCGCTAACCCCAACAAGCTCTTCGATTTGCAATTTGAATGGTATTTTTGAATATGAAGATAGATATCGTAAACCTTTCCATACTGCGAATATGGATGTGTTGTATCACACGATCATTGGCGTATGTGATCTGTGAAGGCCTTTCGTGAAGTTTTCCCCGGGTTTGAAGCATCCACGATTTCCACCCCCATGCTCTGTGATACGCTGTGTGAGACTGATCTTCTCCCTGTACTAGGGACAATCCCGTCGTGACGTTGGACGTTCCAAATCGTAACGCTCTTTTTCGGTCCGAGACTCACCGGTATTTCAAATATCGATGATAGCTTGGCATTCGAACCACCATCCTTGTTCGAGGACCCGGCAGGGTACATCATACATCCCTCTCATGAAGCAATGTTGTTTTGGTGATCAGAACCGATACCGCACGCAGTAAGATTGCCCCTGGATGTTCCTCTCCATTCAAGGCTCTTGGCAAAGTTTACACTTGGATCGTTGCTGTGCTTTCAGACCCCGGAAACATTGAAGCTTATAACAGGGCCGGTCTGGATCAAACGTTCAATGCTTTCCTTTCAACAACACCATCTTCTTGCCCTTCGGGCTTGACTTTGTCTGGGTGGGTCGATACTCGTTCATCATCAAAACGGAAGACCCACTGATATCGGTACGCTCACCCATACCCCAGAGGCAAGCAAGACAACAAAGCATCACAACCCTATCGATTGGAGTGACAATTTTTTTGGATTTTCCGGTCTTTGGTACCCACAAGTCGACGGGTCACGTTTGATTGCGTGATCAGCTGCTGTGGACAGTCCAGCAGGATGTCGGCAGCACTGGAGCAAAGCGAACAATACAAGCATCCGATACACCTTCGAGAGAGGATAAGCGACTGATCCTGTGCGGTCAGGTTCACTTCGGTGGCAAGATTGTGGCGTGGACCCAAAGGACTGGACCTCTGTATAGCTGGATAATGCTCATCAAGAAGTCTCCCGCCCAACCATAGTCTTTTTCTGGCTCCAACACTCGAGTTTATAGTGGTTCGCTATAGGCAGCGCTGCTAGAACAGTCTGTCATCTGGGAGGCATTTTGAGAACCAGAAGTCTGCAATGAGCCATTAAACCAGCCAAGACATATGACACAAACGCGAACCTAAGCCTCGGTCTTGGATCCCATTACTGCAAGTCTGAGAAGAACTGCCGTCGCGAACGTGGTGTGACTCGTGGTATGAACCGTGGTATGAACCGTGATATGAACCGTGATATGAACCGTGATATGAACCGTGATATGAACCGTGATATGAACCGTGATGAAGTGGCAGTGTTCACACCCCACTGTAAGCCATGCTCAAAAGTGGTGAATGTGACCGAGCGATACAATCTTGCCACAAGGCTCTGGGTGATCCCAAGCCCACGGGGGTATGTTGGAATCATTTCGGAAGGGTATCGGAAGCATGAACGAGTCTGTGATCTTGATGGACAAAGGTTGACACGTCGGTGTGCCACCTGGTTATATCACAGGGCTTAGGTGCAGTGCACTAAGTGAAAAAGAGCTATTGTCATCAGCAACGACATCAAAAAGAACTAAAAGGAAGCTCCCATGCTTGCATTAGAAAGACCTGAAGATTAATCACGCTTGGTGGGCAATTTCAGTTAAACTTGCGCTCAACTTGGGTTTCAACTGGGCACGGCACTGCCAGTCCCCGTGACAATGCAGCGGTTCAAGAACCAAGTTCTCACGCCCAACTTTGACCGTCGAGTCTGAAAACATCCTCAAGTCATCTTCCAAGAGTACCAGCAATTATAATTCCGACTCCGCAAGGTGCTTTGGGGTGTGAGGGTAGGGATGGACTCTGGAGCACTGCGCCCGCCGCTCTTGCTTTTCCTGTTAGTGCAACACGCGCAAGTCAATCGACCGTCATTAGGTGTCATTCCTCTATGGAAATCCTAGAGATGAATTGAAAAAACCCCAAAGCTCTGTGTTGGGGGTCACAAAGAGGTGATGGTCAAATTTCGTGCGATAAACAAGACTTAGGGGCATCCCGGAAATCAACTCCGAGTGGCATCGAACCAATTAGGGTCCCATCGAAGAGATCAACATCACCAGCTTCTCCCCCCCTGTGATTTTTATGGTTTTAGGCAAAATTCAAATTTCGATCCGAGCCTATCAATAGCCCCAACGGCGTCATGAAAGAAAATCCTGTGAGCGGGAATCAGATCATGTCTGTGATATTATGACCAACTACACCCAAACCCACAAGACAATCTTTCCATTTCCCTTTGACATCAACGGAGAGTCGTGCTGAGGACCCAAAAAAAGAGATTGGGCGCTTAGGTTATGCCTTTTTTTGGTCAAATTGGCCTCGAGTAGGGCATTCTGCTTCCGCTACGGGGGTCTCGTGTGTGTTTGTGTGTGCATCCAACATCAATGGCTTGATTTGTGCCAATTCCAAAAAGCCATCATGGCGTGGGGGTCTGTAGTCAGTGGTTTCAGCCTGCCTAACAATCACTACAGCCTGTGCCATGCGCGATGCAAGCCTGCTTTTTGCTACTGACATCTGCTACTACTTACTATTTACCAAATACGGTGCTCGCCAACTGCCCCCCTCTCCACTTCCTGTTTCCAAATACTTTTTTCGGGCTCCATCACTTCGGTCTAGTCAACCACGCCTGGGTATACCAGATTGTCATTCTATTATGTTAAACCTCTAAGCAAGAGGCCATAGATAGGAGAAAAGGGTTGTGATGGAGAAAATGAGCTCCCAAAACTGTCTGCCAACATCCTAGGTTGTGGCCTGATCTGCCAGGCACCCGTCCCAATCCTCCCTGCCTTCATCTCAACATGTATCATTGAGTTGGTCAAGTTCCCCAAGGCAACAGCTGTCTCAATCCAAAGGGGCATAGAAAGATTTCCAAAGGTTACAACCACAACATTTTGTATATATTGACTTCATCGGTCTTAGGTGATTGTTTGGTTCTACAACTGACCATTGTTATGAACCCAGTCTACCCTGAGAGACAACCTACCTATTATAGCGCAAGCTATAAAATTTGGGTTCAATGCTTCGCGCCTACAACTACAGTGTTCAGAAATCATGCGCCAGCCTATCAGCTGGAACAAGTTGTGCATCTATATTTGCTTTGCATGCAAGGCTGGCTCTAGAAACCCGCACTTTAGGGCTCAGAACTAGTTTCCCCCACCAGAATTCAAGCATCTTCGTTATTGCTTCCCATCGGCTCTTTGGATAGCAAAAAATCTATGATCCATTGAATGTATTGATACAATTCGTAGGATACCTGGAAATCAATGGCTGCCATTGTATGATTGCAACATAGATCGAGGTTTCTATTTTGCCTCAGGCAGGCATATCATGTGACCACGTTGATTCACGTGACCGTGGTATCTCCCCTTTGCAAAGGCTATCTCTTGCAATACTCATGGACGCATTCTGATATTTTAATTAACTAATTGCATTGTAATGCAAGCATAACGGCATACAGAAATGTCTTTGCGCGGGCCCATGCGGCGGTCGCACCTGAGGCAAGTGAGCGCGGCGAGCTTGGAGAGCAGCTCCACCCACTCACTGGAGGCTTCGAACCGTGACCACGACCACGACCAAGCCACAGATGATCGGACTGTCAGGCTGGCCTCATCAAGCTGGACACGACACCAATGTGCGCTTTGGGTGCACGATGAGACGTTTTCGCGTGAAGAGATTTTGTTGAATCCATCGGCTTTCGGCGAAACCGAAGTCCAAGTTGGGGATGTTGTCGAGATTCTGCCCATGCGGGGATCTGGCGATGCTAGCTATTCCAGCCTAAAGCCTGAGGCAGCTTCTAAAGCTGCCCGCGAGAGCCATGCCGAACTCAACTCGGCCTCTCAAGCGGATAGCACCTCGAAATTCAAGACTCCACTGCAGAGCCGTTGTCTATTCGTGGTGAAGGCCTTACCACCAGAAACCAAGGCTCGGAATCCTCAATTAGAAATTTCAGTGACAAACAACATTGCCAACATTTTTGGTTTCAAGAATAGAACCCAGGTCCTATTATCAATTGTGGATCGAGATCAATGTGCGGCGTCTCATGTCGACATCGCCTTTCGTGATCAATACATGGTCCGATCGGACATGTGGAGACTGGTCATGTCGGAGTTATCAGATAAAATTATATACAAAGGACAAAAGATCATGTTTATGGGGAGTATCAAAGCCACTGTCAAGAACATCTTTATCCGAGAGAAGAAATGCCTCTCGGGATATTTCTCGCCACAGACAATCCCTATTTTCCGAAGCGAGTCTGCCAAATATGTCCTATTCATTCAAATGTCGAAAGAAATGTGGAACTTTGACTCGGAGGGGACTGGTGACATCCTCTTCAGTCGGGTTATCAATGGTTTCCTACCGGAGCTCTTCAAAAGATGGGCTAATTCGGACGCAAAGCATTTGGTGACCATTGTGCTATTCACTCGAGTCGAATACGATAAGCCCACCATTTCAAGTCAGCCTAAACTCAGCGCTGGGAACTTGAACAGCAGATCCGGGCCAAACAAAGTTCCGACTCGAGATTTCTACCGTGTGGTGGTAAACGATATGTCAAGCGGCCATTGGACAACCATTCTGGACGAGCTGAAAAGGGAATTCAGGACTTTTTTGCGAGATGTGTCAATCTTGAAACCGGACGACCTGGATGCTGTATCTGGCAGTGGTATCAAGAGCTCTTCCAAACCAAACATGGCCACCATTGCCGGTCATCCAAGCTCGGCTTTACGAGGAAACATCCTAGAAGCCATTCATCTCGCCTCTGCTCACCTAGCTTTCGACCATATCGATCGAGACATGGTCCACACTGGCACCTCAATCATTGTCATCACCCCCGGTAGCGGCGTTTTCGAGGTCTCTTATGAGTCCTTGGCTTCTACAACAGAAGCCCTTGCGAACCGAGGCATAGCAATTGACTTGGTCTGTTTGAGTCCGATGCCTCTTCATTCTGTGCCACTTTTCAAATACCGAGAGCCAGTGGAGCAACATTCTGGGAATTTGGGAGGGGCTGGATTCAGTGCAGTTAACAGGGATAGGATGTCTCCTGAGATACATCATTCCCTTTCGAGTGTTGTTAGCAGATCCTCATATCTTTCTCCAAGCTCATACTTGTCTGCAACTAGAATGAGGGAACGAGCAACACCTCAAGCCAAAGACTGGAGCTTTGGTATTCCTCATTGGCTTGATATCTCCTATTGGAACCCTGAAACATACCGAGAGGCCCGGCGAATCTTGAAAAAAGACCCAAATGCGCCTATCTCTCTAACCGTCACTCGGCCATCAAAGGCGTTTACGCCACGGGTGCGTATGTATGAGATCCAAATGATGGGAGTCATGGAAAGTGAACAAGCAAACATCACAATCCCCTACCTTACCGAAGGGCGCAGTGGAACAAGACCTCGTGGATCTTGGCCCGGTTACAGTTCAGCCAACCGTGCTTCCCCTAAAACCCGTTTCGCAAATCCTCCATCTTTCAAAGGACAACTCAGCGATAGCCTTCGCCCGGGATCGTTTGTTCAAAACGCGGCTGACCAAAATGAATTGCAAACTCGAGACACGCAGAGTTCACGCAAGGCAGTGATGTCGTGGATGGACCAATACGATGAAAACATTTTCGCTATATCTCCGAAACGACATCACGCTGCAAAACCGCCCAAGGCAAAGCGACCCAGTGAATCAGAAGTCCAGGCTGCTGGGGGCGGAGTGCATGAACGGTTATCTGCCCGCTCCATCACGCACCTCCGCCATCATGAAACGAATCCAGCAGACGAAAACAATTCTTTGCATTCTGGGCCTCGGAGAATTGATTCGAATATGATTGCTCCAAGAAGCCCATGCTCGGGCACGAGCATGTCTCCCATAAAACCAGCGTTGAAAAAGACGCCGGTGCCAATCGCATCACGAATTTCTCGGACGATTAGCTTTGCGCTTCGAGGCTTGAGCGCCACTCCACCGAGAGCTATGGCAAGCACAGGGGTCAATGTGGAGCATGCCAGTGCTATGCCCATGACAAACCAAAGAACCCCTGCCGGGTCAATTTCCGATGCCAGGAGCATCACTTCTTTGAGCCCGTCAGAAACAGCATCGACTACATCAGTCTTCGAGGCATTTTCGCCATCTTCAATACCCGTGAAGTCTTCCCAGACTCCTTCTAAGCCAATTTCTATCAAAATGCCTCCCAAAAATCCACAAAAGGAATCTGAGCCGCCAGAGCAGACGGGCCCCCATGGATCACTGTTTGTGGAACCTCCAGCGAATGAAGCCGGTCGTGACCATGGTGAAGATCATCCGAATGATCCCAAGATCGAAATCACTCTCAACCATAGCCCACGCGAGCCACACGTGCGGAACTCCCCGAGCAAAGCTTTGTCTCCATGGGTCCGATCTGTCAATCCATGCAATACCCCCAAAGATGTGCTGCGCGATACTAGTTGGTTTGGTCGTTGGCAACATGCGTATCCTCGCCCTCCGCATGTGGCTGTGGTAAAGTGGAAGAGTCTAAAGTCTCCCGCGGTGCTTCCGTTGACGACGGAAGAATTTCCGACAGCTAGTGTTCTTGCTTCGGACTATCTTCAGACACCATATCGTGTCTTCCCGAATGAAGATTCCGAAGGCATTGAAGCACCAAAGACACGTCGGGTACTTTTGCGAGAAATGATCTCGCTGCGGCTTTCTCATGGCTTCCAAATCATTGTTGGAAAGCATGTGGCTGAAGTGTCCTCGCAGCCCGCCCTTGAATCATTAAACGTCTTCGATTTCCGAGGCCTAGAGCGCGATGGGCTCACGATATTTCTCTCCAAGGGCAACACAATCCACCGACTTGTCTGCATCCAAGGGGGAGAAGTTGAAGTGACCCGCTTTGCGCATCAAAACTCCGCAGTGATGACTTCTCCCAAGAAGCCTAGCTTTACCCTTTATCAACCGGCGATGAAAACCATATTGAGTGCGGAATATGAAGTGAAGGATATCAAGCTGGATCCAACCTCCGAGGAGTACAACTGGAATTATGCCGATAACTATGTGGCTGGTCATCGAGATTATCTCCAAAATCCGGCACAGCAGCTGCACTTCTGGCGAGTCCGTTATGTATTGATTCCGCTTCAACTTCACGCCAATTCTCGGCGGAACTTGCAGACTTCCTATGAGGATACCGAGGAAGAAGTCCATCTGCTGGGTATCAGCCAACTGACCCATATCTGGCAACGGTACAAGTATGTGTCCCCGGAGGAAAAGCTTTTCGAGACGTCGAATCCCAAGCAAGACCAAAATCCTTTGAACATCATGTACCAAACACGCAATCCATCGGAAATCGTTACGGCAGAGCTGGACCGATTGCTACTCACCGATCCAGGGCTTGACAATCCCCCTGCTCAGCTCTTACCCGAGTCAGAACTGTTAGACAGATCCAGCATCAGTCTTATGACGTTGGCTCAAATTATCCAAGGCGAAAAGGGAGTCCGGATGATGGACCGACGATGGCATTGGAGGTTACACTACAATTGCTTCATCGGGATTGAATTTACAACCTGGCTGTTGCAAAATATACGTGATATCGATACCCGTGAACAAGCAGTCAAGTTCGGCAACGAGTTAATCGATCATGGCTTGTTCCAACACGTGGAGAAGAGACACAATTTCCGCGATGGCAACTATTTCTATCAAGTCTGTGCCGACTATCGTGTCACTCGTCCAGAGTCTCGAGGAAGCTGGTTCCCTCAACTTAGACCAGACAAATCGATGCCGTCGACACCCGCCATTGGGACTGCCAAGGACTCTCCTGCCAGCCTCAAAGCTCGATCAGACAGTATCGACGAGCGCATGCCACAGACCCCTAACACTCCCTCCAAGGCGAAGAACAAGGTCGCCATCATGCTGTCCAAGTCCATGAAATTTGATGTTGATCCGCGCAAGCGGTCGAATCGACCGGAGGTGATTGACCTTCACTGGGACCGACTACATAACCCCGAGAATTGCTTCCATATCGAACTCAGCTGGATGAACACGACTCCCAAGTTGGTTGAAGATACCGTGCTTTCTTGGGCCTCGACTGCCGACAAATTCGGGCTGAAATTGGTACAGGTGCCGATCGCCGAAGCCTGTGCTATCGACAATACGCAGCCATTTCGGAAACCCTACAAGATCAAACTCCAGGTCCCACCACCCAAAGGCCCACTGCACACAGTGTTCAACAATGCGTCCTTTGCACAACCGGGTCCACCGGATCGACTTTACTACCAAAAGGCTATATTGCGGAAGTTTGATTTCGTACTAGACTTCGAGGCCGCCTCTGCATTCCCCGCGGATGTTGAAGTCTCCTACTCCTGGGGAAAGCCCGACTACATTTACCCGCAATTCATCCACCGAACCGGAAGCATCCTCGCGCAGATCACCGACGAAGGCGATTTCCTCCTCCTTGCGAACCGGCTTGTGAGTACCCGGACTACTGTGAGTCGAGACGCTGGCCGTTTCGAGAACCACAATCGGTCCGACTTTCGCGGCCGTGCCCCGAATCACGATGGACTTGACCGCATCTCCCCCCGGCTTTCTCCAATTACCCGGCCCGTTCATGACATTTGCAGTATCGGCAGCCCACTTACCCCATCCGGATCAGCAAGCATCGACTCGGCAAACCTGTATCGCGCCCCGGAAAACATTCTTCACACCCTGGCCGAGTTCTGCGGCGATGCAGCCCAACTCGAGCAGTTCTACTCGGAGTCGCATGCTCGTCCATCATCCACGAAGGTGGAATCGACTACCACAAACGTACTGGATGCATCGATCCCGTCGCTTGAGCTTCCTGCCAGCCTAGTCAGTCATCATATCTCACCGCCGCCAGGATTGCCATCTCGGATCACCCGTGAGTCGCGCGAGGGATTGATGTCACCGGAAGTTACACGGGCCAGGGCTCGAGGGGAAAGTCTCAGCTACAATGCCAGCCCTAGGAGTGGCAGCTTACGACCCTTGATCTAACCATTCGAAGATACCCATTTGATGCTGTGATGATAGTGTACCCAAGTGAAATGCGATGCTAGCTGTGTTCATTTTTTAATGAAACAAAAAATGGCTGTTAATAGAACCATTTGATTTTAAAACAACCACGTGTTTCCGTACAGCTTTTAGCCAAACTTCGATCTCGACTAGGGGAAAATAGAAACCTATCCAGTCTTCATCTGGATTTAACCCCTCATCAAGGCTATAGCAACCAGGCATTTTAGCCTGATATCAGCCATTCAGCCGCCATTTTAACCACGTGCCGTGGTTGGTGGGAACATCCCGACATCCCCCCCGTTTAACCCCGCCGCCTTATGGGCTACCCCGAGCTCCAGAAAATAGCGGAGATGTTGGCGACGCTATTCAAAATCAGGCCATCGCGGGCGATAGGCCGTTTCAAATGAAGCAGGTTTACCTTTCCCCCATAGTGTGCCGGCGTAAAACAAAAAGAGCTTGACTGCCCTCTCTGTCCTTCATTTTCTTTTTTTTTTTCTTCTACTTCTTCATTTCCACCCCAAAGCTGAAAGATAGCCACCAGATATCTCTGGGGTAGCTTGTACAGAACTGATTCAAAAGAAGAAGGATCTCAATTGAGATTTCCTGCCTTTTCTTTCAAGATGAAGTTCACCGAGGGGATGTGGTGCCTGCAGGTAATTTCAATCCGCTTGTGGTTGATGAAGTTGACATGTAATGAAATACTGAATACTGACACGCCATCCAATCTTATAGGACGGCGTCAACATCGAGTGGATGAGCAATGTGGAGCGGTTCTCAATTGAAGACGACTCCGTCAACCTGCTGTTGAACAAGTTCCAGGCACACCGAGGACACACCCTCAATTCGCGTGCGTTTGATAATCTCCTTGGTATAGAAATCCAGAAGCTAACAAGATTTTACAGCAACCGTCTCCACGCAGATCACCTCGCCGGTGGAGGGAGTCATCGGTGTGAAGCTTGTCCACTGGTAAGTACCTCACGGGCTCAACCCGGAGCTCTCGATGTTGGTGTTGGCAACTACTAACAGCATACAGGGCGGGCCAGAACGATAACGGTCCTCACTACCACCTGAACAAGACCACCGGACACACCAAGATCCAGCACGACACTGCCGCGAAGAAACTCAACTACACCAGCGGATCACTCAATCTAGCTCTGAACACCTCTGCCAACGAATTGGCCCTAGAATTCCAGTCTCCAGCCGGTAAGAAACTGACCGGCCAGTCGTTCCGTTCTATCGGATACGTGCGCGACCAGCGCACTGAGAAACATCGCTATGAGGACGGCATGTACGCCGAACGCCAGGGATACATGCTCGCAGGGCTTGACCTCGGCGTTGGCGAGAAGGTCTACGGTCTTGGAGAGCGGTTCGGCCCTCTGGTCAAGAATGGACAAACGGTCGATATCTGGAATGAGGATGGCGGTACCTCATCCGAGTTGGCCTACAAGAATATCCCCTTCTATATCAGCTCTAAAGGATATGGTGTTTTCGTCAATCATCCTGGCAAGGTTAGTCTGGAGGTGCAATCTGAGCGCACTACTCGTGTCAATATCTCCGTGCCTGGCGAGGAGATTGAGTACTTTGTTGTGTATGGAGCCACGCCAAAGGAAATCCTGAATCGGTACACTGCTTTGACTGGCCGACCCGCCTTGGTTCCCTCGTGGAGTTATAACCTCTGGCTCACTACGAGTAAGTTCAAGATAAGATTTACTCTAGAAAGCTGGATGGAAGAAGCTGATATTGTTTGAAAAGGTTTCACGACCAACTACGACGAAGAGACCGTCACTGGATTCCTTGATGGGTTCCGTGACCGCGACATCCCACTGGGCGTCTTCCACTTTGATTGCTTCTGGATGAAGTCCTATCAGTGGTGCGACTTCGACTTCGACTCGGAGATGTTCCCAGACGCGTTGGGATATCTCAAGCGTCTCAAGGAGCGCGGTCTCCGCATCAGTGTCTGGATCAACCCCTACATTGCCCAGGCATCGCCACTGTTTGAAGAGGGCAAGAAGAACGGATACTTCATCAAGGTATGTTAACGTTTCAAAGACAGGGCCCTGCACACAAAATCAAATCAGAAAGAAACAATCCCTAACAATTCATAGCGCACCGATGGCTCAGTATGGCAGTGGGACATGTGGCAAGCCGGCATGGCAATCGTTGACTTCACGAACCCCGCCGCCAGCAAGTGGTACAACGCGCACCTGGAGCGACTAGCGGAGATGGGCGTCGACAGCTTCAAGACCGACTTCGCGGAGCGCATCCCGATCAAGGGCGTTAAATACTACAACGGCGCCGACCCGGAGCGCATGCACAATTACTACGCTCTCCTCTACAACAAGACCGTATACGAGACACTCAGCAACCGCGTCGGACGCAACCAGGGTCTGCTCTTCGCGCGCAGTACCGCACCAGGCGGACAGGCGTACCCAGTTCACTGGGGCGGCGACTGCGAGAGCACGTTCGAGGCTATGGCTGAGTCGCTGCGCGGTGGACTGAGTCTGATGCTGTCTGGGTACATCTTCTGGGCGTCTGATATCGGTGGATTTGAGGGTACGCCGCCACCCGCGCTGTACAAGCGATGGGTGCAGTTTGGTCTGCTGTCTACGCACTCGCGTCTGCATGGATCATCTTCGTTCCGTGTGCCGTGGATCTATGGAGAAGATTGCTCTGATGTGCTGCGGGACTGCGTTAAGCGCAAGATCTTGCTTACTCCGTATATTCTGCAGGAGGCGCTTAAGGGCCATGGAAACGGCACGCCGCTTATGAGGCCGCTGTTCTTGGAGTTCCCTGAGGATCTTAATACGTATGCTATTGATACGCAGTACATGTTTGGGCCGAATTTGCTGGTCGCACCTGTCTTTACCGAGGAGGGTGAGGTTACTTTCTATGTGCCTAATTCTCCGGATGATGAGGCTGGGAAATGGATCTCGTGGTTTGACCATTCCAAGTCTTATGAGTCTGGTCGTTGGTACACGGAGACTCATGACTTTGATACCTTGCCCATTCTGATCCGTCCCGGCTCTGTTACTGTCACCAACCCCACGATCAAGGCCCCTGAGGATGATGCCTTGGAGGGAATTGAGTTGCTGGTCAATGGGCGCCTGCGGGCTGAGACTACAGTCGAAATTGTCAGCTCGGCTCAGTCAGACGAGATTTTGAAGACTGTCCGAGTTTCTCCTACTGAGGATGGAAAGGTTGAAGCAAGTGGTCACAGTGTGAAATTGGTTTATGTTGCCTAGATTCATCTTAAATAGAGAATGGAATTCATAGAACTTGTGTCATTTGCATCAAATTGGTCAAGAGTCATATTAAAGACGTAGGGGAAGAGCCCCCACAAGGAGAACTAAACTTCAGTATGAAGTGGGTGGGTATCATATTCGAAACAGGTTGCAATGCAAGAGGCAAAGCCGAAAAACAAGAAAAAGAAAAGAAGAGAAAGGTAATCAACCACTCGAAGCCCCGATCTAGTACCATATCAGGCGAGACCAAATCACTAACTAGGCAAGAAAAAGGAAAAAGAACAATGCATGAGTGCAATGTGCAGGGATATGCAATCAGCAAACGTAAAGAAATCAAAGCTTGGTAAAGCAGAATCACCAAACTTCTTCGACGTCAAGGAGCCACTTTCGGATTCCTTCACGCAATGTATTATCAGCACCTGCTAGTGCTCTTCTCCGCTCGCGGTCGGCAATCCCAAGTGTGCTGTCCACATCTTCACGGCAGTGTTCGGCGGTGACAAGGCGGACAACTTCTTCAAGGGCCCCGAGCACCATCTTACGGCATTCGCCACGAGGCACTTCAGGGGGAGGGGCTTCATCGCCTTTAGCAGAGGGACCTTTGTCTTCAGCTCTACGAGCACGATTAGGGGAAGGGGCACGTGACTGTGCCATTGACGAGTAACCGCTCTGTCCCAAGACACGCTCGACAGCATCAACTAGAACTCCGTCGAGGTCCATCACAGGCTCCTCGATGAACCGTTCTTCCACGAAGCTCTGGTCCCGCTCATCGGTGGCGGGGCCGCGGGTGGGTTTCTCATGTCCGGAAAAGAAGCTGGTGAATTGCGAGGCTGAGGCACTTCCCGTAGATCCACGGGGGGTAGCGCTGGAAGGCGAAGGAGGCGTGTGGGGAGCCCCAGAGCTGTGACCCACTATGATCTTGCGTCGCAAGCGGAGTCGTTTCACCGTAGAAGCCTTGGTGTCTGCAATTAAAGTCGTTGCAACATCTACCCATTTCTCCGATCCGTCAACATCGGATGTGGAGGGGATGTACGGGGATGGTTCAGCTCGCATTGCCTGTTTAATTTCTGCTTCAAGAGAAGCATAAGGCCGGACGGCTTGGAGCGAAAAATCTTCGTGGAAAAATTTCAACCAACCAGCCACATGGGAAGTCGGACCATCGCTATCCTTGATGGTACCGGGAAATCCGCAGCCACTGCTGTGCGTAGAAGCAACTGCATCCATACTGGTGACGGAGGTTCGAGTCTTTTTCGGCGAGGCGATAGTCGAATCGCCGGACGAAGAAAGTGACATGAAACCAGGAAGTGGAAGGTCAACATCCACCACGCCTTCCTCTGCTCGGACTGACAACTTCAAAGGTGACTCCCGAACTTGGCTGGTGAGTGATGATGGCTCTGGCGAGGTAGGATCGATATTGTGAGGAGCGGCGGCAGAAGCAGTTGGAATTGAGATGTTTCCACTAGGAGCTGTTTCGAGCCGGTGTTCGTCCTCATTTTCTGTGACCTCCTTGACCATCTGACTCAAAGTGGTTGACCCGCGCCTAGCAGGGCCAGATTTTGTAGAGGTGGACCTTCTGCGAGCTTCAGATGGGGAATATGGCTCGCTACTTTCGGTCGATGAGCCTTGACGGGAGCTCCAAAGACCGGAGAAAATACCCCCCCAGCGGCCTCCAGCTGAGGAAAGACTGCCGTTTGTACTCACTGCAGAGCTGTCACTTCGTCGAAGGCTCTTCAGTAAAGTCTCCGATGCTAGGCTATCGCTGCCTTCGGCTGCGCTGCGCTCTGTTCCAGCCTGGGTAGAGTGGCTTGGCTGAGAAGTGAAATGGGGAACCGGGACAGTGCTGCTCTGAGTGATCATGGAAGTAGTTGCTCCGCTCGTATTCATGGCCCGAGCATCTTTCGGAAGGATGTTTGCGCCGGGAGGTCTGATAGAGCGAGCATCAGAACCTCTGCGGGCCGAGGCCGAGTGGTCCGCCGGCGAGGTTGTTTCAGCACCATCTATCGACCGCTGAGCTGTTTCCTGAGACGAAACGCTCACTGATCGCTGGTGGTGATCATTATCGCCCATGATCATTCGTTGAGCACGAGCTCGTCGTTCGATCGCTCTCCGAAGAGACTCCTGGCGGAGGACAGGCACAGTCGGTGGGCTTTGAGAGACAGCACGCATTGAGGCCGATGTATCAGGTCTAAGAGGGGAAGGTAACGGCTCCAAGCGTTGTTTAGAGGGCAAGAAAGCGGCTAGTAAGAACACCAGGCGACGAGCAGTCATCTTATCTGGGCATATGATAACTGTTCTGTTCGCAAGAATGAGCTCGCCATCCTGCTGAGCCTTGTGCTGCTGGTTATGGCGGCGACGATACCATTCCGGGCCAAGGCTGTTGAGCCACTCGGTGTGATTTCCCAAAAATGCTGTCAAAACTACTAAGAAAAAGAAGTTCTGCTCTTTGTCACCCAGACCACGGACAATTGAGCGGCCTTCCTCCCGCCAGACCCCCCAACGACTTTGTCCAGTGACCACATATGGGGTTTGAAGAGCAAGGCTGATCCGGCGGGAGCTGCGGATGGCTTCTTCTTTGAGCTTCGAATTGACAGATAGAATGTTGGCAGGTAAATGCACAATAGTCTGGTTGGTCCGCTGCATGTTGGGAGGCTTCGCGGGCTTTGGCTGTGGCCCGGATAAAGAGTCCACCTTCTTCAAAAGAAACAGAATTTCATTGCGAACAAGTCTTTCGAGGTGGGAAAGTGTACGAGTGATGACATCCCAATGATCAACTAATAAGTCCAGACGCTCATCCAAGCTAGCCGGGGGCGAGGCAGAAGATAGGCTATCATCGAAAAATGCACCTGGCCAGCGGTGATCAGAATCCAGCGAGCTTGAAAACCTTGGCCGAGGAGAGTCTGGGCCCGGAGTGCTAAATCTTGATACAGGGCGTCCGGTGTTGCGTGGCAGCAAGGGGATCTGAATTGTAATTGCAACCGCGTACATGGGTGTTTTCTTCTCCTTGATTTTCTTGCGCTTGGAAACATCCGGGAATGGGAACTCCATTTCGGGCAGTGACTCTTGGTAGAGAGCACTGGCATAGTCATGTCGCTCGGCTGATGCTTCCGCTCCTTCGGGAAGATTCACACTAAACATGCGAGTCAAGAGAACTGTGACTTTGGCAGGTGGCTTGTCGTCCACTCCTCGGGCTACTCCTATCGGAGCCGAGGGACTCCCTGTAGTATAGGCCCGGGAAAGTGGACTGCGGGCAGCAGGTGATGCACTCACCCCAGTTGCTGGGCTTTCATCGGCGGAAATTATGTGCATTTTTGTAGACGACCCCCGGTAGCTGAAGGCACTGCTGCCGAAGATGCAGTTCAGAAGGCCGGTATCATTGGAATCAGAGGAGTATCGCGATGGGCCAGGGTCATGCCATGTTCCCGGTGGTGCCAGTGTAGAGCTACGGCCTCGAGCCCGGGAAAAGGCACCCGGGCCGGCTGGTGATGACCTGCGTGCATCTACAGCTGCGGAGAGGGGACTCGATTCGACGAGAGAGGATTGGGAGAGAGGATTGCGACGTGGTCCACGAGAAAGACTTGAGACCGTCCGAGTATGTCTAGGATTGGACTGTTCTTTGCCTTGTGGGTCGATTCCAAGACCGGCGGGGGATGAATCGGACGCACGAGTGTCAAGTAAGACACATGCATCTCGGTCGCCCAATGCATTTTGTGCAACAATCACACGAAAATCTTTGATTGCATCTAATTCCATTCCCCCACGGTCATCATATGCACCAGCGGTCGAGGCATTCGGGGAATTGAAGGTTGTCTGCAATGGGAAGGCATGGGTATTGGAACGTCGAAGAAGGCTGGCGTCGGGGAAAAGAAGACCGGAGGTATGTTCCTCTTCGGTCACAGACTCAAGAGGCGTTCCATTGGTTCGTCCAGAGTATGCCGCCGGGTTCAGAGTCGACGCGGCGGTACTCAAGAGTCGGCCAAGCATGGTGAATAAGGACGGGGAAACCCGCAGAGAGAACAGGTACTTGGGGACGCAGGGAAAAGAAAACGGGCCGGTCAAATTCACGCGGTGTAACGATGGGTATCAGGCAGCTAGGAATATCTAGGCTGCATCCACCCATAGCTTAATTCAACGAAGCAAGAATCATCATCAAAGGATGAAGGGAATTGAGAATATCCAGAGTTATGAGAGGGGAGGAGTGGAAGGAAGGTGGGATGAGGTGCAGCAGGGGGGCTTAGATCAGCAATTAGGAATTAGGAATTGACTTTGCACCTATGAAGACCCCACAGTCTGATCAGAATTGTGTAGAAACCCAGGAAGTCAAATGAAATAATCCCAGGGCTTCTTAAGGGACCCAGTTCCTTGAACAGAGAAACCACCTAGGGGGGGCAGAGAGGGAACGCGAAAGGGCGGTGAAGAAAGTCACATGATCTCAGCCTCATTGACTACGGTTGAAGATAGTGACCTAATTGGTCTTCTCTTATAGATCTGATGCCCCCAACTCAGGTTGATGCAGCTCTAGGAAGCATCACGAGGCACACACTTTGAAGCGTAGGAAGAGCCTATCTCGACCAAGTATTTTCGGATGTGGGAATTGCATCCAATGATATCTAACACCAATCATCACTACTGGCCGTCATGTCACTATTCTCTACCGTCATCGTGTCACCGTATAGTCGGGTTTGCAAGGAATCAGGTTACTCAAGGGACGCTGATTTGTGTGATTTGAGACGGGTGTGGATTTGGGATTGGAGGGAAGTGGTTTATCTCCCAAATATTACTCTCATGATGGGCACATGCCATCTCTACACCGTCAATCATACCTCGTGTGATACAAGCATCATGCCTGCAACCCCAGATCCCACACCTCTGGCCAGGCCACTGGAATCATGTTTGTAGATACTCCGACGCTAGGGGAAAGGGACCCTCTTCATGTTGACTAAATACTAGGATGTTCTGTCCACGTGGGTTTGTCCTTCAGCCGTTCCTTTCTCGTGTTTCCGTTTCCATTTCCATTTCCCATCGTAGTAAGTTGACACGAGACGTCACTTTGACTGTCAGCTATTCTAGGCAGCATTTTGCTAGTATCTAGTTTCATACCGCAAATGTACATTTGTAAAAGAGATCATATTTCACAAGTCAATTTCTTCCATTGAACTCCAGTGTGTATTAACTTCCGAATCGTTTCAGTTTTATATCCTCAGTGAGAACGCTTGACTTTTGCCACCAATCGCTTCAACTCCTCAGAACTAGACTCTTTGGAAGACTTTTTCTGCTTCTTCTTGCTATCCCGGCTCTCTGTTGGAGCTTCAGCCTCTGCGTCATCACCGGCACGTCGGCGCTTACGGCCCTCGTCCAACAGGGCCTTCATGCCCGAAGTCGACTTGAACCGGGGATTGGTAGGATCAATGGCGAAATCATGAGTGTCGTACAGACGTGAGAAACGGGGATCGCTGACGTTGACTTCAAAGTCATCTGTCTGGGCAGGCTCCACCTTCTTGCCCTTCTTGCCCTTGCCCTTTTTCCGGGCCTGTTTCTCGGCCTTTTCAATCTCGTTCATATCGAAGTGTTTGATGTTGACCTTTTCGTCATCCACCATTAGTAGCTCCAACTCAGCCCGCTGGGCAGCTGATGCGGCTTCCTCGGCAGCACGTTCCTCACGCTTCTTGCGCCTCTCCTCCTTGCGTCGAGAACCTGCTGTAGCCTTTCCATCAGGGTCATCAAAGAAGGGATCATTGAATCCCATTTCTTCTTCCTCCTGCTGTGGCACCTCAGCTGGAGCAGCTTCGTTGTCTTCGCTGTCCGCTGCGGCACCATCCTCTGCAGATGACTTGGCCTTGAGTTTCTCCTTTCGGCGCTTTTTACGCTCACGCTCCTTCCGCACGTACTTGTCAATTGTGCTTTCTTCGATCTCCGGTTCATTTTCGAAGATGGTATCCTTGCCATGGCCGCCAGCCAAGCCCGATGTGAAAGTCACCTCCATCTCACCAACGGGGCGTTCCGCTTTGGTCCGGGTAGGCTCGGCGCTCAGACCCAGCAATGCACGCATGCGCTGTCTCTCAGCCTCTTTCTTGGATAGCTTTGTAGTCGTGGCTTCCCCCGCAGTGTTATCGACAACTTCGACGCCTCCGTCCTCATCATCTGAATCTTCGTTCTCGGAACTATCGCTACCAAGGTAGGCTTTTAGGTCGTTCTCGTCAATGTCCTGGCGTGAGCCCCGGAAGGCGCGTGCTTGAGCTTCTTTTCTTGTTTTATCGTCCGCGTCCCATGTCAATTTGACCTTGCTGTGCTGCAAAGCATCCGTTACGAATTCAGTGGGTTTATAACCGTCAGGAATCCGAGAACACTCGTCCCGAGGCTTGTCATCGGAGAAATCAGTGTCCTCAGGCACGAAGCGAAGATCGAAGAAGTTGGCACTAGAGAGGTATTCGGCACCATCCACCAAATCGTATACATGCTTGGCGACTTCTTTTGATGAAAATTTGACAATAGCGTAGTAATACCGCAGTCGGTCGAGCTGGTACCGCCGTAGCTGTGTAGAGTTGAATTCTTCACCGTCGTCGGCCTTCAGCATAGACTTTTTGATTTCCTCCTCCTCCTCATCAGAGTCAAGTTCCTCCTCTTCGGAATCGTCGCTGGTGTTCTTTTTCTTCCCAGAAGCAAAGATCTCTTTCGGAGGGCCTTCGACCTCCTCCCTCTCCATGCGCTCCTTTCCAAATTCGCTGGGGTAGACTGTGACATTCAATACCCGGCCCCCAGATGGAAGGAAACTGGAGAAGACTGCCATCAAGTCCTCGGCACGAATATTTTCCCAATCGAGGTTGACGACAGCTATCCGGTTCGTCACTTCGCCGAGCGGCACATCGGCCCGCTGCTGGTCCGGGAACTCGATCACATCCTCTTCCGCCTCGTCTTCCTCTTCGCTGGAGCTTTCTTCTTCGGATGACGAGGACTCAAAGCCGCCATCACGCGCAGGATCATACGAGGCAGCGTTGACCCGTTTCAATTCTTTCTGGACTTCTTCGTCGTCGTCGGCACTGTCCTGATCCTCGTCTTCATCTTCATCCTCATCCACCTGGTAAAACTGCTTCAATTTTTCCTTGGTGTCATCTTTTCTGAGCTTTCGTCCATAGCGGTCGACAGGAGCGTTGCTGGAGAAATCCTTATCGTCTAGCACATGCGCAAAGCGCTTATCGAGTTTGACATGAGTCTGGCGTTTGCTGGGAAGACGGTAGCGAGGATCGGTCTGAATGTTCGCAAAACGAGGATCCGCTACGGTGACAAAGAGTCAGTAATCATGGTCGTGGGGTTTCCTGGAAACAAATCTCAAGCTTCCACTGTACGTACTGATCGCTGGACCGGTTTCGCCTTTGGGCTTGCCAGCCTTGGACTTTTTCTTGTCTGGGCCTGCCATTCTGAGCGCTATGAAATTGCACTTTGTACACCACAAGCACGCAAGAAAATATTTTCAATGCCTGGATATCAGAAGAGATAGTCGGATCCAGCAAGTGAAAATAGTCGAGACCGATAAATTATTTCTTTTTTCTGCCCGCGGAAGCCAGGGCGGTCAGGCACGTGTATTCTCAAAACGGCAAGTCTATTTATTTTTACTTTCCCAAGGCCACTGTCATGCAAGACAACTTGAAAACATTAACTGCAATGATTTGCTGGGACTTGAGTAAATATACAAAGTCTTAATAAGCACGCTCTTGCTGAGTGTTAAATCTGATAGCCTAAAGTTTGGTCTTGGAAATAAATCATAGTGAGCGGGCATTATATATATCTGGAGGAACAACAAATGAATGAACATTTCAACACCCAAAGTACCGCTTTTCTATCCAGCGCGGTTCTCCCTCTTCTTCGATGCGTCCAACAATCACATTGATCATGGGGTATACGGCAGTAAGCCTCTTGAGACCTCGTTCACCTGCTGCGCAGGTTACGAAAACGATCCTCCCTTGTTCCACCCCATGATCAATCAGGACGCGAACAGCCATAAGTGCAGCACCTCCACTGGACATTTGAGAGTCAATTAAGATGACAGTCGCATGCTCCTCGATCTGCGAAGGAAGTTTCAAGTAATGCAACTCTGGCTCCTCATTGCTCTCGTTTGTTTGGATGAGCACGCGACCAGTAAGACAGTCGGGAATGGATCGCTTAAGCGCGGTCTCCATGCAGGAGCCTCCACGTAGGATAGCTACAGCTGATACGGTACCCTTGGGATGCAAACCGAGGTATGTGTTTCCTTGTGGTGTTTCCACATCTGCGGATACATACGATGTCATATCCAGCGCCCTGCGACATTTATGTCAGTAAAGTAACTATAAGGCGCATTTTGAGATGGAGAGCAGCACTTTTCAATCAATATCGAAACCAGTCGATCGAAGTAGAAAATGAAATCCTCTTGCTCGGTTTCTGGGTTCTGCAGAATAGTGTTCATGCCAAGGAACTGCGGCGTCGAGGGCAAGACATGCACGTTTGAAGGTAGCTCTACTTCTGCTGCAACCAAACCTAGTTTGCGAAGCGCTTCGGTGTGATTGTCGGATTTCTCCTGCAGCTTGCGTTGAATGTGTTTGACCACCATGTCTAAATCGATTAGTATACATCTCTCAAAACCAGGGGTTCCAGGGGATTGCATGCCGATAGCAGTCGTGTTCTCAATACCACGCGGGATAATGATGTCTAATATTCAAAGTTAACAAAAGGTCTCGAACGCTTGGCAATCTCATGTGACGGCCAACCTGAGATAGGGCGTTGAGGCTCCACAAATCGAGTGTAGGAAGGCTTCACGAATTCAAACCATTGTTTGATGATTCCGTCAATGTCACGCCCTCGCTCACGGACGTCACGCAAAACTATAAATTGTCAGTGAAACTCGGGTAGCCCGATCGAGACAACCCACTCCTGCGACCTAAGCACACATCCATATCTGCTTCAACGAAGATCTAGGGCATCAAGTTAGCCTCGATAAGCCCAAGGACAGCGGGTAAAACTAGAATACCTTCACATCCAACATCTCGACGATTCTAGGATCATGGAGCGCTAAAATCCCCTCAAGAATGATCACACGAGGGGAGTAGAGGGCGGTTGTGTAAGGCTGCCGTTGGTGCTCAGAAAACGAGTAAACTGGGATGTTCGCTTTCTTTCTGTGTGATATCCAGTCAGATCAAAGAGAGTAACTATAGGGAAAACAGTAAATTTACCCTTTCTTCAGATCACGGAGTGTCTCCACCAGAACATCAAAATCAATCGATTCCGGGCAGTCGAAGTCATACTCATTTGCATGGGCCTTGTGGTGTTCCTCGGAAGTTAAGGTCTTGTAGAATGAATCCTGCATGGAACATATTAGAACAAGATGGTTTCGATTTTAGATGCACAGAGGCCACAAGCTGTACCATTACGAGGATCACCACCCACGGCAAGTTCAAAGACTTGACGATCTCCATCGCCACAGAAGTCTTACCGGAGCCAGAGCTGCCAGCAATGCCAATGATGCTCAAATCGTGCCATGGTGGAGAGTATCGCACTTCGGGGGTCAAAGAAAATAATGGTGAAATTGACTGCATGCCTACGTGTGTGACATACAACGCTGTAGGTATCTTCCAAGGTTAAGCCTCACCACCCCTCTGATATCGATTGTCATAGCCTTAAAAGCTGCCCAGGTGTGGACCCACGATAATTACATAATACTCAGTCCCAAAGCGGGTTAGGCGAGGTTCTTTTCCTGGAAGGTTCCAAAGTTGCGGCGCTAAGTCACGTGCTGCTTATTCAGGTATTAGTAAGACGCCTATTTGAGATTAGCGTATTATTTTCGCTTAAGCTACTTCTTCCGCCGCGAGCTTTGCAATTCCTTTTCTCTTCCGCATCCAACCCGGTCTTCTCCCACACAGCGATTTGCCTTTCCCCATGGCCGTCGTCTCTCGGGTTGCCTTCCAGCTTTACGGATAGCTTCAGATCAGATTCAAGACTGGCTATCTAGCTCATAATGTCTGCTAATCTTGTATGCTTCTCGGCTTGACACCCGTGGTTGCTGGCCTCTTAACACAATACAGATGTCTCGCACTCCATCGACTGCGACGCCCACTTGGCATCACTTCGAACGGAAGCTCGAGGATGTCAAGCCGTCTAAGACGTGAGTTACTTTCCTTCCTATACCCCACTTGCCCACCGCCGTGACATGATGTTCTTGAAATTAAGTTGGGAATCTCTCTGAAAACATGTGAGGAGAAACAAATTGACTTATCCTTCTGATTCACGTCACCACTGCAAGAGTTTCACTCATCCGTTGAATCAATGGTTGCTGACAATTATAACGCAGTGATATCAACTATTTGGTCATGGATTACCTTATCACCAACGGCTATCCCGCCGCTGCAAAGAAATTCGCAGTGGAGGCCAATATCCAACTCAGAACGGATCTTGAAGCTATCCAAGAGCGGGTTGAAATTCGCACTGCGATTCACTCTGGTGATATTCAGGCGGCTGTTGAAAAGATCAACGAGCTAAATCCTCAGGTAAGAAAATTTCCCACTAGTCTCTTTCACGTCCACTGGCCCCACTTGCTATGATTATACCAAGTTTCATGCACCACTCTTAAACTCCCTTCCGGGACATTTGCAGAAAAACAAACATCTTCAGTCCTCAGTATGAGCAACTGCCAAATATTGAATCCTACCAGCATATCACACATTTCATGTCAAGTGCCATGGCTAACGAGATTACAATAGATCCTTGACGAAGACCCATCATTGCACTTCGCCCTGTTGCGTCTGCAGCTGGTCGAGTTGATCCGCGCTTGCATGGACACTCCCGGTAGCGACATTACTCCCGCCCTGGATTTTGCGACGGCGCAACTTGCACCACGTGCACCTACAAACCCTCAGTTCCTTGCCGATCTCGAGCGGACCCTAGCCCTTTTGATTTTTCCCAGTGATAAACTGGCCCCCTCGCTTGCGTCGCTCCTGGACCCTACACTTCGTAAAGAGATCGCAACCCGGGTCAACGAGGCAATTCTGCAGAACCAGGGTGCTCGTAAAGAGGCCAGGCTGCGCAATCTTGTGAAGACCCGGGCGTACGCCGAGATTAAGGCACGCGAGGCTAAAAAAGACATCCCAGACACCCTGGATATTGGCTTGGTCGGCGATTCTCACGACAACAGTAACAGTAATGACCTTGCTACTAACATTCGCGACACTCTGATGTCGAACAACAGTGACATTGATCCAATGATTTCTTGATCAAATCTTATTTTCAAGCTGGTCTTGAACATCAGTCAGGTTTCCCCCGTCCTGTCGGGGCAGAATTTCTCTTTTTTTCGGTCCTTGCTCTTCTAGCGCGGCGTCTTGGATCCACATTTTAGGTGTTCGAGCGAATGTTTTTTCGCTCTGTCCAACATGGGCGTCTCGACTATTTTGAAATACAAATAACTTTTCAATCCTGATTACGGTCACTTGTTATCCTGAACGTGGTATTCTTCGAGTGTAGTATCACATGATGTCTGAACAGGGCATTAGCACAATGGATATGAACAGTGTATGAATGCAGCATCAACCACTGGAGCAAAAAAATCAGTTGTCCCACACCACAAATCCAACCCGCAAATTCAATCAAGCGTGGCCATGCAATCTAACAAAGCAACAAAAGCGAGTCTATAGACAAAATTTAAAGCAAAACAATATCGCTCCAACGTGCCTAACTTCGAAAATAAAATCCAACAACCAATGACAGAACACAAATCAATGGCGAAATTGTCTTCCTTAGAAGCTCATGAGATCTGTAGAATGAAGTGTTAGCAAAGCACGAATGTTGAAGGGAAAAAGAGCAAGAAAGTAAAAAACATGCCTCTTCCAAATAACGCCCTCTTCGCCCAATCCATGGCTAGCATACACCGCGTGCGGAAGCTAACACTCTCAGCGAAGTAGACACTACGCCAAAGGTACATAGCAATGACACCGCCACTAAAGCTCATACCACCAAAGTCAAAGATAGCAGCGTTGCTGATGTACGCCAAGCTTCCGAGGTGTCTATACTTAAACGCCTTGTAGACAGCCTCGTCAAGGTCACCGTAATCGACCTCATTGGCCCTGAGACCGGGGAGTGCGGCGGCAATCTTGGTCAGTTTACGACCCAGGTACACGCCCTGCTGGTTAGCGCGTTGGGCAGTGGCAGGCAGGGAGGTGAGCTTGGTGTCAATTTGGTGCAGGAGCTCGGACAGCTCGCCGTAGTCGAGAGTGCCAGAGTGGTCCTTATCGTACTGCTCGAAGAGCAGATCGAGGCGACGGAGATGGTTTGAGGCTTGTGGGAAGCGTCTCTTAACCCGAGAGGCGAATTCGGTCCATTCGGAGAAAGTGAGGTGCACTGTCTCGGGGTCGCGGCCTTTCTCCCAGGCAACGGTGCGAAGGAACCTGATGATGTTGTCTGCGATGTTATTCTGGACTGTTGAGCAATCGCCGATTGCATAGACGTCGCCCAAGGGAGCGCCAATCAGACGGAGATGGGAGTCGGTTTCGAGAGCGTGCTTGTTGTTTTGGCCTTCCAGTTTGTTGGAGAGTGTCTCTGAGATCTCGGCTCGTGCTAAAGAGACGTTGTTAGATCTAGTGTATTGAGCAATGGCGTTAGTGCACTAACCAACTCCAGTGGACCACAAGCAGAATCCAGTTGGGATTTCTTTTACAACGGTCTTGCCGTCTTCCACCTGGGAGAAAAGAACCCGATCGCTACGCACTTCCTTGACACGGGCGTTTGTCAACACCTCGACGCCATCGCGAGTGAATCGACCCTACAAAGCGTTAAAACCAGCACAATTCCAAGGGAGGCTCAGGTGTGGAGAAAGCATACCTCGGCATACTTAGAGAGTGCTTCGTCGTAAGTGTTCAGGATGTGGCTTCGGCTTTGGATGATGTGAACTGACATCTCGTTTCGTACAATGCGAGGGAAAGAATGAAGCAGATCTTCATTTAGGAGATCGAACAACTCGGCAGCGAATTCAACACCGGTTGGGCCACCTCCACACACCACAAAGGACAGCAGGCGTTTGCGCTCTTCATCAGAGGTGGTGGGAAGACATGCTAGCTCCATATTCTCTAGAACCTTGTTCTTGATTTGACGAGCATCGTCAATCGTCTTCAGGAAGTTGCAGTTTTCAAGGCCTTTCACACCGTGTGGGTTTGTTATGCAACCTAGTACATAGGAATGTCAATACTTTTGAACTTGAACTTGCTTGTTCTTTGGCACAACATACCGACTCCGACAACGAGCTTGTCGTATGGAAGATAGAAGTTCTTTGTCTGACCATCTTGACCAACCTGAGATACTTCCACCAGCTTCGCGGAGAAATCGACATCAACCGCGGAAGCCTTGAGGAAGTGACCATTAACCCGATCAATAATGCGCCGAACGGGCTCAACCAGCGACCGAAGTCCCAAAGTTCCAACCGTAGCAGAAGGTAACATGGGAGTGAACAAGAAATAGTTAGTAGGGGAAACAACTGTGACGTGGTAATCGGCAGGGTTCAAGTTTTTAAGGAGCGCGATGCTACCCCAGCCTGTTCCCAGGATAACCAGGCGAGGCTTATCCTTCTGCTGAAGCATTGCCTCGGAGTCATAGTCACCAACCAGCACATCGGCGATGGGCAAGTTCTTCGGGCCTCCGAGTCGAGGATTGAGAGCCAATTCCGAAACCGGGATATCCATCCCACTGGCACCTTCGCGGTATGTACTAGCATCGTAGATGAAGAAGGCGAGGACCACAGCGCCGCTGGTGATCATGAAGAATCCACAGAATGTAAAGACCTTCCGTATAGCAACAAAAGTACGGGATTTTTTCAAAGGTTCGACTTTAGCTGCGATTTCAGATTTGAATCGGATCGTCATCGAGCCCGGCGCCAAGGCTCGCCATTGGGGCACGGGTCGTCGACGAGGAGTGTGTAAGGAGCGAGACAGAGGTTGGCGGAATGTAAACAATGCCTTCGAGGCATTAATTCGGCCTGGTACTGATCCCATTGACTTCACCGCGGCGCCGTCCGCCCGGGTCCGGCGCAGCATCGCGTTTAGCATTGTTGTAAAGAAGGAAGGGAGCTTGTGGAGAGAACGTTCAGCGATAGAAAAGAGAGACGAAGCAGCTCATGGTCCGTTCCTGTGCACTCAAACAACGAGCGACCTTGAAGAAGCAATCTAAGACAAAAAAGAGTCTATCTAGCAAGAGTTGTGAACCTTGGACAAGAACGGACGCCGACTATCACCAGCGACGTCATCCCAAGGGAGGTCACGTGGTATGAGCTACTCGGGAACCCGGCACCCAAACTCTAAACTCATACGACAACTTCCGGCAGATTCACCGACAACTATATCTAGAAAAGTAACTCCTTCGCGTAGCAATGGAATTGAATCCGTGGAATTCTATTATATACCCATGACTGATGGTTGTGGTTACCGGACCGAGCTCAAGTAAAAAAAGAGCGTAAAGATATTAACCACCCATCTTGGTCTTGAAAATAAAAATAAAATGGCCATTCCCCGATGTGGAGGAAAAAAAAAAAAACCGCCCCCCCCGTTTAAAGCAAAAAAAAAAAAAAAAAAACGATATCCCCTGTATGATGGATGATGTGGATACGCGAAATCAGTCCCAATCCAGGTCCTCGTCCGGCTCAGCGCTGGACTTCTTCTTTCCGGTTGAACTCTTCCGGCTCTTAGGTCGCTTGCTGAGGTTTGAGCTAGAGACGGAGCTCTTGCGCTTCATGGGTCGAGGAGGCACCGTCTCATCGATATCTCCGGCTGCGTCCAGGCTGTCCCCTTCCGCGTCCTCGTCTCCATCCACCCTGAACTCCTCGTCAATGGAGAGTAAGGTTGCAAACTCTCGACATTTTTGGTGCATCGCTTCCTCGCTGTCTAGAGCTGTCATGTTTCTGGCAATGGCTTCCCAGAACTTGTCACCGGTCACACCGTGCACCTTGGTGGCAGTTTTATTGAGGTCCTTCGTTGCAGGTTTTCCTTCTTTGGTTTTGCTGTGAGCATTGACTCCGTAGAGACGACGAAGGTGAGTTCGAGCTTCCCAGAGCATTGACAATGATGCTGCAGCAGTTGCCAACAATCTCAATGTCGCAGGGTCGGCTTGCCGCGGCATGACTGTCGATTGAGGGATCTCAGGCGCAAACCCTGGCATCAGGTCATTTGAGGCATCTAACTGGGGCGGACCAATCGGGGTTGGGGATATGTCTGTCTCAATCGCGTGTGCAATAATAGTGCCAGTCGAAGAAACGATACGCTCCATACACGCGATGGTCGGCACCACTTCAGCCAATTGACCGTAGTCAAAATAGGCCAGGTTTTGGGAGATGAAGCGTGCTAGTAGAAGATGCTCTGGGGGGTTGCCAGTTACATCCAATTTCTTCGGTTCAAAGTTGACTTTGGAGCAAATGTTCGCGAGGAACTTTTTCTGGTAACGGCTGTTGCTGATTTTGACAATCTCAAACAACGGTGCAAGCTTCGAAACATAAGGTCGAGCATTAGCGCCATTGGAGTCACCAACAATATCACGCTGGTAATAGAACGCCTCTTGCACAGCCCGCATGTATTCTCGCTCAAACATGGATTCGTATTGTTGGTGGAGCATTTTGTGCGTGTCGAAGGCGATTTTGGCAATTGCAGGGACTGTGGAGGTCTCCAGAGAGACGAGAACGCCCGCGCATTCCTTTGGATGCACTAAGCCCTGCCTATTAATACTCGCAATGAGCTCAATGGCAGTCAGTGAATAAGTATCCTGGCGCGATTGTGCCACCTGAAGCATGTTTGAGAGGAAGTGTTGGGCGATCAAAGCAGCAGCACCATCATTGTCGCTAGCTCTCAAAGAACCACCCAATCTGGTGGTGTCTTCCTGGGCAGCGGCTTCTGCAGTTGGCATGACGGCCTTTTCAGACTTGCCTTCGTGGATGGCAAAGAAGTCTGCAAATGATCGGAGAACGATGTTTTGTAGGCTTGGGGCGTCTTCCTTGAAAGCCTGAGCGAAAGTCTGCCGTGTGCGTTCTCTACCGAATTGACCAGGCCAAGACTGGCATATAGATCCCAGGCTTTCGAGAGCCATGACCCTCAGATCAAAGGGTGAATTTGATGCAGTGAAGGGAATGATGGAATCAACCATCAGCCCCGCCACTGAGCCCCCGGCCCATGTGGGAAATTCACTCTTGAAATGAGATGCATACTTTTCAAGATCGCAATGCCGCCCAACACAACCTGCAATGCGAATATAACTCTTGGCACGGGCAAGAATTGCAGCATGTGTAGTCGAGGAGAGATCAACACTCTTGTACTGTTGCAAAGGTTTCAGTACTGAAACGGTCAACTTCACCAGTCTGTTCGTATTTTGCAGAACACTGTTAATGGTCCACAAACAAGCCATGACTTCGTTCAACTCCGAGCGGGCGAGCTTGGCAACACTCTTGAAAAGATCATTTTGCACTTCCTTCAGAAGGGTATTGTGGGATGAGGATAAAAATGGCAAGACGCAGCGATAAATAACCACAACGGATCGGAATATGAAAAGATCATCTGCGGTAGAAAGATGTCCGATGTAAGGATGTAGGGCCTCCAGCTGATCCGGGGTAAACAGCTTCGCATTGGACTTGGCAAAGACGGTGATCGTCTGTAAAAGAGCTTGCTGGAATTCCTTGCAGGATCCATCTGAATCCTCCACCAGTCTCTGGAACATGGTAGAGACCATTGCCTTGCAAACTTTGAAGTTCAGTGCCGCGGACTTGGATTTTTCCGAGAGAACTGCTTTCAAACAGACGCTAAGAGACTCCAGGGCAGCTTCACTGCGCTCGGTCAGGCCAACGATGAGACCTACCTGCTCTCCGAGGGCAATTTTCAGTTTTGGCCCTTCGGACGAGGAATCAATGGACTCGTGGAATGGAACGAGCCATATTTCTTCGAAGGTTTGGCGAGCCAAAGATGCCACGCTCTCCTCGAGATCGCCTGTGCGTTGAAGGAAACTGTCGAGAATAGCCAGCTTCAATTCCTTTCGAGAGGTTTTGTGGTAAAGTTCCTTCAAAAGCCCGATGCAGCGTTTCCGGACACCAGCTGTTTGGTCGGCTGCACAGGCCAAAATGCTTCGACATCCTTCTTCTTCAAGCTTAGGCTTCAAACCAATGCATTGTCCAATCAACTGTAACGCAGAGTCTCGAACCATGGGTGAGGCATCTGTCGTACACCGGTGTATTACGCGCAAAACGGAAGGATCTCTGTCAAGAAGGTTCGGGTCTTTCTCGAGCATATAGATGACACTTTTCAAGCTGCGGCTGCGAACCTTGGCCGAGTCACCAAGGAAAGAGGCCAAAAGAACCTTGAGAATGGTATCGAATGCTTTGCCGAAGTTGGAATTCAAGACCGTGAGAATGTAGGCAAATTTGCCATGCACGTTGGGAATTTTGTCGAATTCTTTATGGGTCTCCAACCAGCGTGGATCTGAGAAGGACCTTGTTAAAAGAGTGACCAAACCATCAGTCACCTCGTCGTGTGCAATTTCTTCCTGATCCTCCGAATTGTAATATAGGGCGCAGGCTGTTTTGGCCCATTGAGCCAAGTAGTAGCCCCGTGCGCTGGTCAGTTGCCAATTGTCTGAATTTTTGTCTTGCAAAAGGTGCTCGAGTGCAATCCTATACGGACCCGTGGGAGTAATGAGATCTTGATGATGCAGTGCGCCAGAAGAAAACTCCTCAAATTGTAGTTTGAGGTAATCAGTCAATTCACTGTCGGAATCTTCCAGAGCCGGGAGCATGTGCTGAGCGGTTGCTATCAAATCCGAGATAGCAGAACCCATCCAGCCAAGAAGCTCAAGTGCCATGCTCTTCGCAGTTGCCGCGCTTTTGTCTTGGTCGGTGATTTGGATCATGCGCAAGGCCAAGATCCGAAGAAGCAGTTCTGCAGCCGGCCAATCAGCCGAGCCCAGTACATTGATCAGATCCTGGGTGAAAAGATCCAGGATATTCCGGTATGGCTGGTCACCAGTTTTCGTCGAGTTCATAGCACGCTGAACAATGAAGTTAACAATGTATTGTGCGGAGCGCATGGCATTATCGTAGAGTCTGTTGGCCTTGTTCGCTAAGCGTTCCAACGATTCGTCTGACTCATCGTCATCAGACTCGTCGTTGGCATGGTCCTCGCCATCGCCCATAAGCTCGTCGTCATCATCGGCTTGTGCTTTGATTCGACGTTGGGTCTTGGATCGCGAGGGGGTTTCCAACGCTGTTGTCTGAACAAGCTGCAGGACTAGCGCAGTGAGTAGTTGAATGTTTTTCCCATCTGCAACTTTGAACTGCCGGGCATTCTGACGTGTTGTGGGAAGTTTCTCCAATGAGACCAGAATCTCATCCAGAATAAACGGTCGCTGCTCAGGGTATTTGGAAAACACCTTTGCAAGCACATCCATCGCACCACGTCTCGCAGGCTCGTACTTCTGATATCCTAAAGCGGAGTCTTTGTCATTATGCGCATTTTCCACAAATATTAGCTTTGCAGCAAAGAATTCCGCGGCCGTGATCGTCCCCTCGGAGACATCAATGCGAGACAAAAAGTCTGCAAAAAGAGAAAGAACTTTCTTGCTTTGGTGAACAAGACTCCCAATGATCCGCTTCTGGGCCGAGAAGAAGTGGAAATGCTGTCCGTCTTTACCACCAGGACGCGATTCCACTGCGGGAATAATGCAATGGTCGAATAGTTGATTGAGAACGGCGGGAATGGCCTCGATGAGATCTTCTGGACAAAGCTCTCGCTCAGTCTGGCGCCCAGACATCGTCTGCAGCAGCGTTCCGATTGCAAATAGTGCGTTCAACACATCCTCGATCTTACCCAGCCACTCCTGGGACTCAAGCTCACTAAATGAATCGCCTAAGCCTATGTCTGGAGATTGGGCAACAATAATTGGCTTTTCGCACAATTTTTGAATGCGGTTTATATAATCAGACGGTATGTCCTGAAGTCGGTCAAACCCTGCAACTTTCCGAAGAGCTTTCTGGAGGCGAGTATGAGCATCAGAAGAAAGTATCAGCCCATGCACCTCTAAAGATGTTGGATTCACGAAAATGGGGTTCGGTGTGTCAGAAGTTGGGGGAGTCGAAGTATCGGGTTCAAGTTGATCTTCTGCTTCAAAAATTTCGTGAAGAAGATCTTGAAGCTTTTGCAAGGCTGCATCTGCCTCCTCTTTTTGGTCCTTGAGTCGCACCGCCGCCATAGCGTCTTGGCCATGTGCTTTCGGTTGGAGCTTCTTCGAATTCACGTAATCGCTTTGTTGAGGTACGG
The DNA here is from genome assembly GCA_002116305.1 of Penicillium italicum. Taxonomy (NCBI): domain Eukaryota; kingdom Fungi; phylum Ascomycota; class Eurotiomycetes; order Eurotiales; family Aspergillaceae; genus Penicillium; species Penicillium italicum. The sequence goes on along the minus strand of KZ108155.1, from coordinate 210,117 downwards.
GTTTGATTGGAATAACAACGGACAGGTGGCTCGATGTAGGAGGGCGATTCTGCTCAAAAGAGGCCGAGAAAGATGCCGAGTTCGATTTGTTCGCAACGTATGCGCGCTGATTCAATGAGGCAGCTGCCTTCGGGGTGAGGTCTTCAGTTTTGGGGTTTGTCTTTGAGGGTGCATCGGGATCTGCGGCCAGTCAGTCAATGAACTTTGCGCAAATATCTGTTGCACCTTGGAGCTTACATCTGAATGCAATGTCCGTAGAGTTAAGCACCATCCGTGCGAAGGAACCAAGGCTATTGTGACCGGAGGTAGCACCGTCAGGATCGTTTGGGCGCAACTGTTGACTTCGCGTAGGAACCCGAGGTAGCTTGAATTTGCTATGAAAGCCAAATGAGTCAACTGCACTTCAAAGACTTCGGGTTTCCTTACAATTCTGTAAGCTGGTCTCCATCCAGCAACTGTTGAATATATTCTCGAGACGTTTCTAAACGACTAGAATCATCTGGTCCAGATTGCATTTCCATGTCAAGTTCACCCAGTGTTTTGCGGCCTTCTTGGAGGACATGGTTTATAGAAGTGGTATTTGAAGGTCGACCAACGTCGGGGCGTAGGATACAGTCTGTGCATACAAGCTGTCAGTAAATTGAGCAGAATTGAAGAGATAAAGAGAACAGACGAACCGAGACCAAAGACAGGCGCGCTGGACATGGACGAGTACTGCAGTGCTTCATCCACAGATAGCGGCCTTTGATTCTGAAACTGCATATTGGAGCCATATGGTGACATCTGATCATGGCCGTTGATGACCACCTGGACAGCGGGTCGTCCATTCTGGTTCATGGTCGCGGTTAAGTCAAAAGATGTAGGCGCGAGTCATAAGGTTGACATGCTCCTGGTAGAGACATGGCAAAGAAGGCAGGCGCCTTATGACATCCCTAGATCATTTGAGTAATGAAACAAACAGAATCTGAAAGAAAATGAGCGGAGCTACGATCAAATGCGTTCATGAATTCCGTATGGGTGACGGCACCTCTACTGCCGCGTGTGACCGCCTGTCTAGAGGCTCGTGCGTCAAAAAAAAGTTGCATAGATTATTCGCTGCGCAAGGTCCGATTCGTTGTCACTTCGCTTGCACCCTTGATCTTCTGCAGCTTTCAGACCTTGAAGTTCATTTTACACCCATCGACATGTCTGCTATCGGTTCTTTGATTTTCTGCACAGATTGCGGTAATCTCCTGCGAGAATCTACCGGCAATGCGGATGCGATCCTGCACTGTGATGTCTGCGGCACTCGGAATAAAGGTGGGTGAACAAAACCCTTCTCATTCTCCCCAGGCTGCTAGATGATTCATTGCTAACTTCTATTTACAGATACAATCCCCGTAACAACCGTGTCTGAGTCCAAGCCCTCCGCATTCCCCTCAGCACTGAGAGCCAAACGATCGGCAGTCCAGACCCTGTCAGCAGAGGATCGGAGGACTGAGGCTATCATTGATCGTACATGTAACGATTGCGGGAGGAAGCAGATGTTCTACACTACAGTGCAATTGCGCAGTGCCGATGAAGGAAGTACTGTGTTCTACAGATGTGTCTGCGGATTCAAGTATGCCCACCTCGCCCCGCCTCAAAAGCACATATCTATGCATATTCAGAAAATACTGACTATTTCGATAGGGAAACCACCAACAATTAATCTTGGGAAACACGGATTGTACAAAAGATGTGGGGAAAAGTCTATTTTTGGGGAAAGGCTGTATAACTAGCGGGACAAGAGTATTAAAATCACGACCGTCACGAGACAATTTTCTTATTTGCAGGATATCCATCAGGCAGCAACGGGTGCAGCGCTATCCGGGATCAGCGCGTATTGGGTTTCGCCATTCTTCTCGAACTCTGCCATATCAAGAGCAACAATGACACTGTCCCTGACCACCTGATCGGGATCATTCAAGAATTTCTTCAGGGTCTCCTCCACACCCTCCTCCTCACCCAGGCTACCAAGGGCTTCCGCCGCTTCGTGTCGCACCATTCCTACTTCCGACAGGTCACTCAGCGAGGCTGTGAGACTAGGGATCGAGGCAGGGTGGCAGAGTTGTCCGAACACAAAGGCAACCTCGTGACGGAAGAGAGCAGAGGGGTCCTTGAGGCCCTTGGCGAGCGCATTGACGGCGTCGACTGCTGTGGGAAGATCTGGGGGCGAGGCAAGGTCGCGCAGACCGAACATCGCACGGTATCTTTGGAACAGAGGGAGCTTTGTGTCAAGTAATGTCTTTTCCAAGTCTGGGATGCAGGGTTCGGCACTGGCCTCTAGGGGCATGGGTGGAGCAGGGTCGATAGAGGTGAAATCACTGTAGATCAAAAATCTCAATGTCAGCGTTTGTCTTCATGGTATATAATCTCCCGCGCAGATCGTACCTAGGCTTCAATTTCTCGGCCTTGCGCTCTTCTGAGTTCTCCCACAGAATTCGGTCGACAGCAATGTCGCAAGTTTCGCGAACAACATCCAGTTCATTTGTATCATCCCTCAATCTCTTGAGGATGTCCAAGCTATCCGCGTATCCGAGAGCGCCCAGCGCCTCGGCAGCCTCATGGCGACACATCGCATCCTCCTCGACATCCTTCACCACGTGCTGCAGGTATGCGACAGATTCGAAGTTTTTGGTTTGGCCGAGGCAGTAGGCAAGCTCATGCTTGAGCAGGGCCGAGGGCGACACGAAACCTGCGGCGATCGCTTCGATGGCGGGGAGGGTCTGGTCGGTGGTAGGCTGTAGGCAGGCCAGGTGCTTAAGGGAGAAAAGAGCGCGGAAGCGACGAGCAAGCGGCTCAGATTCGGAGACCAGCACCTTACGGAGTGTAGGAACGGTATTATCTGTTTCGGGGGCCATTTTGAGGGGTGTAGTCAGAGGGGGAGTATAAAGGTGGAAAAGAAAAGTTGTTAATCTTTTTGATCTTATCAATTTTTAGAGTGGGGGGTGGCGGGGCCCATTCTGGCTTTAGATGCGCATGGGTTTTTACTCGTACGATGTTGTCTTCAATGCTTCCGATGTAAGTCCATGCCATAATTTATTGGGTAATTGCATAGGTGCAGATTAAACTCCCCTTGCAAGTTTATAATCATTATTGTTGTAGATTTAAGGGGAGTATGCGAAGCCCCTCTCGTGGGCGGGAGCGCTGACATTAGAGGATATGTAGTTCTTCACTTGTGCATTTTAGTGAGACCTTCAGGGTTTAGAGGAAAGAGTCGACTCAATAATCAGATGCATGTTTTCACAATTGGTTTACACGTCAAGACATTTACATGCCCCAAAAGACACTGTTAATATCGAAATATGTGGAAGCTTGAATAGATCAGTTTGAAGCACCACAGAGCTGAAGTTAGCCCTTAAATTTTTAGTCTTTAGAACATTCTTGCTTGTAGCACTATGCTCATACAGCCAACCCAATGGGTGTTTGATACTATAGAAAGCACGTCAGGATCTGAGCACAGCTGTTCTGAAAACCATCGGATAGTTGGAGCTACAAGCATTTATTGACGGATGTTCCTTGGCAATTTCCTTCAATGCCATAATATGAAAATAAAATTGAACAAGCCATGTGTTGATCCTGCACTAGTCCACGGGTAGAGCCCTCAACTCACCTATGCTGAGCTCATAGTACAATGCCAGAATGGGAATCGATTTCTTGACTAAAAACATTACATTGTACATCGAGAGATTCCGCTTCTAGTTTTATACCCTCACAAACTTAAGATGTTAGTATTTGAATGAATTTTGAAGATGCTGTATAATCGAGTATACAATTAGCAAAGAGGGTCGCGATGCTTTAAGACACATCGAAGGCGAACACCTTTGATTTGAACACGAGATTTACAAACGTGACACGAGGGATATACATTTGCAGACTTTTTTTTTTAAAAAAAAAGGGTGTCAACACACAGAGGCAGAATCGACATCGTTCCCTTCCTTTTGCTCCCAGTAGTTGAATGGAAGCTGACTGGTAGTTGTTAGCCCTAACTCCTGAAGTCTAGACGTGACCGATATTGAAGTGTGTTATATGGAAGTGCTTGAAATTGAGTTCGAGTGGCAAACTAGGAAATATGTACATAATACGGCGCGAAGTCAAATCATTTGGTCTTAATGTGTCTGATCTTCTTGGGCTCGTGAACGAAGTTGTTGGCATAGGACTTGGGCACGAAGCGGCGCTCGTTCGGCTCCTGGACAAAGTATTCATAGCCCTGCTTCTGGGCAAAGGCGATTGCGTCTTCCTTCGACTTGAACTTCAGGTTGGTGCCCTGCATGCTATCGGCAGACGACTGCCAGCCCATGAGCGAGTTCTCCCAACGGTGACCCCGCTGCAAGATGTCCCAATCCATGCGCCAGTGGTGCTGATGCCAGGTACCGGACTGTGTGGCGGCCTTGGTAGGGCGGTAGATGCTGCGGGAGTCATGTGTTAGTGTGTGGGGGAGCTAGGCGATACGGCTTGAAATTTGTATAACCTACCGGACATTGCGGGCCTGGAGATCGGTAGGGGCTCCGGAGAGAACGGCCGCGGGCAGAGTGTTGCCGGGCTCGCTACCATCCATCACGCGCTTGGGCACCGGGGAAAATTGCCTTAATTGAAGCCAAAGAGTTAGTGGAAGGATCTGCGACGGAACCAAAGGGGGATGTCGTACGAGGTGCCGTGGTCAATGGTGGCCTCATAATCCGGCTGGTGACGGGTCATAGCCTCGGAGGGAGTCTCCTTAGTGATCAAAGAGCTGTCCTTGGAAGGCGTAGTGGGAGCATCCGCGGTGGTGGTCTTCAGGGAAGGAACGCCCTTGGGGGCATTGAAAGAGACGAAACGGGCATTGATAGGCGCAGAAAGTCGGCTAACCCGAAGGCTAGCAGCACCCCCAATTCTGAACAGTGACATTGTGTCTTTTTGGATGCGTGAAATGGTCGTTGCCAGTGAGGACTCCCTTCAAGTGTGGTTTGGTTGCGAATTACAGACAGGTCACGACACCACCGAATCGGGTTTAGCCGGGCTTGGCAAGCCGAACACCCGCAGGGCTCGGTTTGTTCCTCCTTCCTCCTCCATCAGCTTTCTTTGGTTCACTTGCGTCGCGAATCAACGTAAGTCCAAGTCTTTACCACCCCTTGATGCCCATTGAGAGCCGCTGGATTTAGTGCGATTATTGTCTAACCCCACTCAGCCTAGACAAGATGAGCTACATTGCCCGCCGAGGTCTCTCGACCTTGATTCCCCCCAAGGTAAGAGCACTCTAATTCATGACTGTTTGTAGTCGAATGACTTCTCAAATGATGCTAATTTTTCTCAAGGTTGCCTCCCCTAACGTGAGTTACCCACCTACCACCATCTTCGACTTCGTACACCCCTTCCGCACCCGTCCCGCCCCGAAGCCGTTTTTCGTGAAGCCCGCGATTTGATCAAAATGCCGTCTTTCTTTCGCCTTCATAACTGACATACTCTCAATCAAGGCCATCGGTGCCGCCCAGGATGCTGCCCGCATGGAGCGTGTTGTGACCTTCTACGCTGGCCTTCCCCGTGGCCCTGCCGCTGCTGTCAAGCCTACCGGCCTCATTGGTCGCTACCAGGCCCGCTACTTCAACGGCAAGAACGCCTCCGGTGTTCGTATGTATTCCCTATCTGTCCCCTTGTGTTGAAACAAGTGCTGATTTCTATGCAGCCCTTATCCACGCTATTGGCGGTATCCTGATCCTGGGTTACAGCATGGAGTACTACTTCCACCTGCGTATGTATCTTCTGACTATACTACTGCTTATATATCCTCTTTTTAGTTGGGATAGCACTGACTCTATTTCTTTGACCAGGTCACCACAAGAACCACCCCCACTAAGCTTTTCCTTCTCATCAAATAGGTGGAGGATCGATGTATATACTGGATCCTCTGGCCTATTGCAAGGGAAAACTGTGGTTTTAGCGAGAATTTTAGAATCTCACTGTGTTTCAATATTCAGATTTACTATCATTTGTCGTATTGTTGTAGTTGCAGTAGATTTTGGAAGTATACCCATTCCATAGAAGCTTGGAGTGACGGGCACTTTCCATAGTTTTTCATCACATACAAACTTCACACCAGATATCAAGAAATCCCCGGGAGTTTACCATTCACAAGCAACGACAGCATCCAAAAAAAAATCGTTTAAACTGAAAAGTACCTCAAAGAACCAGACGTTCGATTTGAAGAGATCTCAAGGTGTGTGGGCAGACAGGCCTCACAACTTTCGTACGGGCCACGCTAAACCGAAAACAGCGACCCTCAGCTTCAACCCGAGTTGACTCTTGAATCTCCGATCATCCTCCCTATCTTTGTATCATCAACCGTCCTTACGCATACCCCCTCCCTCTTTGCCCTAATCCCTTTCTGGGAACTCTTGGGCTGCGGATTTCCCAAGACACACGCGCCTATCGATTCCGCGATCGTGCTCTCCACATCGAGCCCAACCTGACACGGGCTTTCTCATCAACATCCGAGAGAGTTGGCCGATACTATCCCTGGTTGTGATATCCCATATATTCTGGGTTCAACTAGTCAAGGAACCAGTGCAACTGTGGCGATCCTTGGTATCTGACGATAGGTATGTCTTCTTGGGAATCTGGCATGTTCGATCTGCAACTGCCAACTATATCCCCGGATCTATATCCCCACTGTCAGGGCACTTGGCTTACATGGTCGCAATTGGTGTATGAAACAGAATCGAGTATTGTTATGGCAGAGCAGAGCAACCGCGATGTGGTAGATCAGACCCTGTCGGGCGGCGAGCCTTCGCCTTCCGACGTTCCTGCGAGCACCAACGACAATCTATCTGCTGGAGGGGACGCAGGGAAGACCGAACATATCGCAATGACCACCGCTACGTCGAACAACTCAAACTTGAATGATCAGCAAAACCATGAGAAAACGAACACTCTTGATTCGCGGGGAGAAAAAGCCGCCGGTGACAAGGACGCTGGAGGCTCGAAGACGGTGAGCATCGCTTCTGGATGCGCTCCAAAGCACTTGCTAATGGGGGCGCAGGATATTTCTAAGCAGGGCGCCGGAGTTGTGGCGACTCGAGTTCTTGAACTTAATGGACTGGCCTCGGCATCGGACGGCGGGGAAGATACAGCATCACAAGGTGGCTCGGAATCGGATGCCAGCCGATCAGATGGCAAGAGCCAAACTCATAGTGGATCAGTAAAAAAGCCAGCAGGATTCAAGCCGGTTTCATTTGCCAAGTTTTCGGTGAACAAGGTCCCAGGGGCTCTAGCACCACCTAAGGTGCCTGAGAAAGGTATGTTCTCTGTCAAACTTTTCTTATATTTGGTTCTGACTTGTTCAGCGCCAACCTCTACAACACCACTTGGCACCCCACAGCTAAGCTCCCGACCGCGCTTGGTTGCGAAGACTACACTCGGCATGCGTGATTCGTTTTCGAAGACTGGAGCAGGCGGAGGCAAGCCTGGTGGATCAGGCCCTGATCCAAACCAAGTGTGGAATAAGAACAGGCGTATGTATCGGTCATACTCTACAGTGGAATCACTGAAACTGACATTGATAACTGGACAGCTGTTGTGCCCGCTCCTCCAAAACACTTGACTGATGAAGAACTGAAACAACAATACGGAATTCATATGACTTCTCGTATCCAAGAAGATGGGGCTGTTAGCTCCGAAGCAAAGTGGGCGGATATTGATGACGATGAAGATGATTGGGCCCCTGAGACGATTGAGTGGACAGATGGAACTAAGGTCAATCTTACTCAACCTCACACAGAACTCCCACCGGCTCCCAGTCATCTGGAGCCCAAAGAAAAAGAGCTACCGCCCGTAGAGCCGATCGTCGTGAAGGAGCCTGTCAAGGTTACTCCGAAGCCAGCTGTGTCAATGGGATCCCGTGCTGTGGTACTCAAAGTTGGAGCGAACGCTGAACGGCAAGCCAGAACTGCGGGTGCTTCTTCTAACGGTACAAATGACAAGGTTCCATCTAGCTCCACAAGCCCAGCACCGCCATCCAAGTCTCCTTGGGCCCCCCTTCCTCCTGTCGAAAGAGTATCTCCAGTCAATGCCCCGGTTCAGCCTCACCAACAGCGCATGCCCGTGAGATACCCCCAGAGAGATGACGGCCATCATGCACCCATGGCACCACCCAAGGAGATTGCAGCGGATGATTTCAACCGGGCATGGAAAGATCAGTCAGATTTGCCTCAGCTTTTCAATCCTCGATCTTCCCAGTACGAGCCGGTGGCAGAAACCAGGAGAGGATCTTGGCGTCATGACCAACACCCCCGTGCTCCTGCAGTCTTGCAGAGGCCAAATGATCATCCAAGTGGACCGGCAGAGCCATCTGCTGCATTCCAGACGCACAGGTCTAGCCATCAGGATGGTATGGGTTGGGGTGGCCGTCGTCGCACATCATCAAACGTGAGCGGAGGAAGCGGAGGATTTGGCCGTAGGATGTCAGTTGGCCGATTTGATGCCCCTCCGAGATACAATGATGCACGAAGAGGTTCTCAAGTGAACGGCCTGGGTGATTCAGCTATAGTGGATCACGAGCAGCACCATGGCAAAGATGAACTTCTTCCGTCTGGTCCAAATGGTACAACACGTCCAGCTGTTGATGTAGGTATGTCTCCTGTGGAAACACAGGCAGCGGTTCCTCAAGTTCCGCAAGAACCTCAGGAGGACCCAGTTGCTCTGCAAGCGCGTATTATGAAAGAGAAGCGTCTAGAGGCTAGGCAACGAAGAATTGAGCAGGAGGAGAAAGAGGAAGCGGCTAAAAAGGAGAGGATTAGACAACGTCTCGCGGCCATGGGTCCTGCGCCAGAGAAGAAAGCTCCTGAAACGCGCAACCCCCCCTCGTCTCTTCAACCTCAACCTCAACCTCACTCCCACCCTCTTCATCCTCCCCAAACCCCTTCTCAACTTCCTATTCAACCCATCCACTCTTTCTCTTCGCCACCCAAGCCTCCTGTTCCAGAACCCAACCGGGAACCAAAACAGTATGGTATGATGAAAGTGCATCATCCCGACTCTGTCAAGAAACTCGTTGGTGCGCATGACCGGACATCTGAGAGCAAACATCTCAACCGACGTGTCTCATCACCCCACCAAGAAACCCATCGTGACTCTGCACCTGCATCTACCTCACACTTCAAAACCGAACCTCACTCACCCGCCCAGAGCAAGGCATCTGATACAAAGCTCGACGAGCACAGTACTCAGTGGCAAGGCAATTTAACTTCTACCTCACCGTGGTCCCATCCCAATATTGCTGTGCCATCCACATCGGCCAAAAACCTGTGGAAACCATTTGGAAGTGACCGCACTCCAACTCTTGGTAACGGCATCTTTGACCAACCTCTGGGGACTTTTGCATCACGTGAAAACCCTCTAGGCCAACTCGGCTTAGATTCGTCAAATATGCCTACCCCTGCCAAGTTCTCTGCTCCTAAGGAGCCAACCGATACTTTGCCGTCACCTGAGGCACGTCACCCCTCATTTGATCCTCTCAATCCAATTGGACGCCCCAACCCAATCGGTCCGCCGAGCACACGGAATGCTCGTGCCATCAGCGACTGGAATAACTTCCACGAGAACGCCTTCGAGAAGGAAGCTCAGAACACCAAAGAGTTCTTGAAGCGACTTAGTGACAGACAGAAGGGAGCCCCAGCCCCGCCACCTGCGCCCGTGGTTTTCTCTGAGACTTGGAAGAAGACCCGTGCCACTGAAGACGGCAGACGAGTCGTCACCCGGGTCACCGAAAGGGTAATCAACAACGATGAAGACATCGCCAAGGCCAAGGCGGCTTTGAACCAGCAATCCAACCCCCTTACCAGTCTCGATACTCCTATGGATGGCCTCAACGTGTCTGACATTGGTGTTCGTCCAGCCGGGAATGTTCCTACCCGGAGCTCCCGTTTCTTCCCCCCGGCATCTGAACAGTCGAAGCGCCAGGTCACCGAGAAGGAGCGTAGCAGTCCTTCGCCTCCTCCTCCTGAGGAAGTTAGCCACCCTGTCTATTATGGAGTCGAGGAGCGGCCGCACGTTAACATCCCGGCCCCTAAGCCTCCCAAGCCCGTTGTTAAACTTCCTCCCAAGGCCATTGGTGCCCCAGTGCCCCCGCCAACATTTGCTTCTATGGCAGCTGCGCCACCGCGTAACGTGGTACCTCCTTCTTCCACTGCGCTGTCGTGGCAGGACAAGATCAACGGCCTTTTCGGTAAGACCACTCCTACGCAGAAGAAGAGTGTCTTAGCTGTGACATCGGCTACCAAGGAGCCTCTTCCTGTTCATGCTACTGCCGTATCTGTTTCCATCCCTCAGACCAAGATTGACTCACAGGCCGGCGATGGCGACTTCGCCGTTCGACAAGTCAATGAACAGGATGAGATGTTTGAAGACCGCGAACCTGGCTCTCTGCCTGCTGTTCGTGTGCCGAATATGGCGCCACAGAATGCTTGGAGCGCAACTCGTCCGTCAGAGCGACCCCGTGCGAAGAACTTCAAGCCGGTGCAAGCGCAGAGCATTCAGCCGTTCCTGGTTGGACACAATGATCGGGACAATCATGGGAACACTCGCGCTTCGGTTTCCCTTCCAGGCGGCTCTGAAGCCAAAACCGTTCTCATCCAACGCAAGAATGGTCCACCTCGCGCCCGCACTAGCAATACCAACGTCAAACCCCGCAAGGGAATCAACAACAAGCCTGGTGAAGTTTCTGGTGGTGGCAACAAAAAGCCTGCCTTCAACACCGTCCCACGACAGCAACCTCGTCAGCGGTCCGGCTGGAGCCCAGAACCCCCCACTTCTCGTTAAGACGTTTCGGTCTTGCAAGCATATGGTTTATCTTAAAGCGTTTTCGGTATCTTCTTTCTGGTTCATCCTGTCTCGAAGGCGAGAACTTGGGGTCGTTCTCGCCAACTCCTAATCAACATTTGTTTTCGACTCTTGTTGCCAATGCCCACCCTGTTACTCTTTTCTAGAGTTGGGCCCACGATTCAGATCCTTCCTCTACCCCCTTCACGCATTTTGCGTTTCTCCTGTAATTGCCATTTTCGATTTCTCCCCCATTGTGTCCCCTCCCTCGACCCATTCAGGACTGCGGCCTTTCTTTTGGCTTTCTTTGTGTGGATGACCATCGTCTGCCGCTTCAATGTCCTGTTTGCGCGATCATTGCCCAAGTGGTGCATGCTTGTTCCGACCAAGCAGTATCACATTGCCTCATGTTGACGAGTATTCAGCAAATCCGCACCGATACTTACCAAGAGAATTCTATTTTTACACAATTCCACGTTCTTTGTATATTGTAAACGTAACCTCCAGCTGACAAGATATGTAAAGAAGACTACCTTGCTACTGCCTTCATCTCCCAACACATGTATTCCTCGTTTTCCTCGTCGATCTGCTACTTTTACAGAGTGCTCAATCTCAACTAAATATATCCAGGAAGCGACAGCGTTGTCCCTATCACACTTTCACCCTTCATCTCCCCCGTCAGACTCCCCATCAACATCCAACCATCCTGCTCTCTAACAAGGTGTCGCGACCTGAGCATTAGAATATATTCCAGCGAAACTATCCTACTGAAGGCGATGGCCCAAGACCACGACAGAGAACTCAACGAATGCTTTGGTCAGACCATTGGATAACAGTTTATTGCAGATTACAGACAAAGAAGGACGCACTCGAGACTTCGACGAGAACGTACGACCTGACTATGTCCCAGAGCCCTGCATTTCGGTTGTTCTGTTTACCCCCCGGATCCATAACATCGTACTACCATGCCCATGAAGTCACCGGACTCCAGACCCGAGCCACGCTTTTCGCCGATTCTTGCAAACGAATTCACCGAAGAAAGAAGGGGTTGTCTCTTTGGGCATTGGGGGAAAGACCTATGCTATAGCTGGGGTTCGGTTATGTTATGGGGCGTGGCATGCTTTATATATGGGCTAAGTGTAGAAATATGGGATTCTTCGGGTGCAGGGGGTTGGGCTCAAGCATTTGGTGTTTTATTTGGCTGTTTTATTTGGCTTGGATTGCATGCTCAATGTGATATCGAACCCACATGGAGACCCGTAAGCTCTATTAGTTTTGTGAGAATACGAGTAGAGGATTTGCAAATGTTGTCAGTCTTGTATCAGGAAGGCTTAACTTCCACAATGTCACATCGATAATAAGAGACAGAAAAATCCTCGTATATAACGTTTTGATATACCGAGTAATGAAAGGCTTTTAATTAGGAACAAGCTCAGATGCAGAAGCAGAAGAGAGTCAAATAATTTACACAAATGATAGGTATCAACCGAGGAAAGCCCTTATAAGGCTCAAAGATTAACGCCTTGTCCCTCGAATACGCCGCCCAAATCAACCGCAATGTCAAAACAACCGAATCAGCACAGACATGGTGGCATCTGTGGTACCACAAGCCTGAGGATGTCCATAATTTCGACATCCATAACGCCCCCAAGCCAAGCTCAAACTCCCATTAGATAACCACGCATATTTAAAACAGCTCGCAGGAAATGGAACAAAAGAAAAGCGAGCAGAAAACCTCCTATTACCAGTTCCAGGTCCGGCTGGAAGCAGCAAAGACAGGAGGCTTCCACTGGAGACGGGCAGGATCGATTTTGCGGGCGCCCTTGATCTCCTCCTTCTTTAGACGCTTCTCGTGCTCCTCCACGACGTGGTCCGTGAGTACAATGACCCAATTACCCTTCTGCAAATAGAGTTAGTGAACCAATTGTATTGTATATGCAGTGCACACTTGGAAAATCGGACTTACGTGGTATCGGAGCATGTTGAATACAACTAGAGTCTCGTGAACATCCTTCTCGGTCATGGAAGTGAGCACCGCGAGCTCATTCTCGCTCATGGCTTCTCTGTTTGGCTCGATCAGTAACTCCACTAGCGTCTCGCGCCAGTACTGTCGATAACCCAGTAGACCCAAATCACTAAGTGGCTTCTCAGGAGAGCCGAGCTTGCCTTCGCGCTTGCTGAGCTCGTAGCTGAATGAGATAAGCAGACGACCGAAGCCGCGGCGCTGATATTGCGGCAAAGTCATAATACACGCCAGATTGTACCCTTCAGCAGAGTCCTTCTCTTTGGAGAAGTAGCCGACGAAATGGCAGCCGGTCTCGTCGCGCGTGGTCATGCAGTAGAACAAGAACGGGTCGACGTCATAGTAAAGCGTCTTGTGGTCGAGGAAGAGCTTACTCAGAAGACACAGGTTCCGGCACCAGGTGCGCTGACGACGGCCGTCAACTTCAAAGAAGGAGATGTAGTCGTCGCGGTAGATCTCGTTACCGGGTGGGTGGGTCAATGTGCATTTTGCGCGATGACGCTCGAAGGCACGCTTGTTATCGAAGTAGCTGAGACAGAACTCGTCGATGAAGACTAGGTCAACGTCCGAGAAGGAATCCGGGTACGGTGAGAAATACCACGGCTCGACGTCGTACTTGCCCATCTGGAGACGGGTCAAGTTTCGCACGCGATGGATTTCCGTCGGGTTCTGTGTCATACTACCACCTGTGCGGAGTCGTTCAATTTCCTCGCCGCGTGTAATCACCTCGCCCGTTGCTGTTTGGACCTGGTCTTCTTTTACCGATTTGCTTTCCGCTGCAGCATCTGCCATCTCGAAGTCTTCTGACTCGGTGGCCTTTGGCGTGCCGACTGTTGACACAGCCTCGGATGGGAATAAAGAGGTGTCTCCCCCCGGTGTATCGGCACCGAGGTTTTCTTTCCCTCCAGCCTTCGAGGGCCGTGATATCTTGCCGACATTCACGTTCTTACCTCCCAGGATATCGGGTGTTTGTGACAAATCGCGGCTATCAGCCCGGGCACGCTTATTTGCACTCACATTCTTGCTGGGTGCAGCTTTGCTGGCAGCAGCAGTCTTCTTCTTATCAGCCTTGTCTGGCTGGGGCCATTCAACTTCTTGAGAAAGGTCGATGCGAGCAGCCGCAACCCATTCTGAAAAAAGAAGTCAGAACAAGTTCAATATGAACCAATACAATTGTTGGAGGATAAACTTACCATCAAGACGCTTGTTAAAATCGACATAGTGTACGCTGGGATCTATATCAGTACCAATTCAAAAAGTATACATTAAATGGACAGAGGCAAACTTACTAGAAGGAAGGGCCATCCTTCCGCTGTCTAATGGACAAAATCTCAGCTTTTCGCAGTTCTCCATCCTATCCAGAATAGTCAGTATCAAAGCCCAAACTGGGGGTTGACCACGCTGATTGATAATCACGTGACACGATCACCAAAATCGGCGACCACAGGGTCAAAACGAACCTTCTGCACCATGGCCTTCACACCGATTCTATGACGCCAGTTAGCATTTGCGACCGATAAAAGTAGACATAAAAATACCAGGGCTAATTATTCCAGCCATAAAAAACGACATACCTGATGGTGTTGAGCGTGGCGAACCCCTTGTCGACGGGGTCGGGCGTCCCCGTCGTCTCCCCATGGGAATCTCGGACGCCCATCTTGTTGGACTGTCAGTAGGGACTGAAGCAATATCAGAGATGGGAATGATGGAATCGAGCAGATGCTGTGGTCATTTGGTGATGGGGAAATGATGCGGGAAAGGGAGCAAACTGGGAGATTGTTATGTAAGCTGTTCCGCATCGGGGTGGCCGAATCTATACAGGACTTTGATATTCATTTTCGTGCTGAAGATTTAAGTATGTTACAAAAAGAAAGATGAATTTTTTTAATTTGCTTGACCCAATCCAAATGATAATGCCAAAAACACCGTCCCCTGTTTTCGGAATTCACATCCCCTTCCATGTTGCCATGCCATGATTTTGTAGATAAAATACAAAGCCCAAAACCAACGCCAAGCGCCTTGCTATGAATCAGAGACGAAGAGAGCCGAGAAAAAAGCCATTTGTCTCAGCCAAAAGGCTATATATGTCTTTCTCATGACCCTTCAAACTTCCGCTTGACACCATTCGCATTCGCTGATGGTGGCATAGCCTGGGCTCTCCGTTTTTTCTCCTCGTCCCCGGCAGCCATGTTGTGCTGGCGCTGCTTCCAAGCCGTTTTGATGACGGGAGCAAGACGAATGAGATCGTCTTCGGTGACGCGGTCCTCAATACTTTCAAGAACCTTCTCAACAGTGGAAATGTGGTTTGCATCGTTCTTGTCATCACGAATACGATAGAAGCGCCAGCGTCCTTCTGTATCTTTGGCACACTCAACGATAGTATCATCAAGAGGAATGCGCAAGGCTTTGAGATCTTCCCATTCCTTCGACTCAACGAACATCTCTCCAAAAAGACGATACTCGCCAGCATTGAGCATGACGAACAGATGGCAGGTCGGGATAGCGTCGTAGTCCACGTAAGGCTGGGTGATACCCTCAGCCTCATCTTCGGTATCTGGCTCAAGCGTTGGAAACTCAAGGCGCATACGGAAATCAACAGTGTTCTCTTGGGGCGGCTTCCATTTAAGAATGTGCTCGTCTGTGCCGATGCGATACGGAGTACTGCGGCAAGTAAAGATGAGACCGTCGTTGCCGTGAATGCGCTTGACCTTGGGAATAATTTCGCGGAACATCATCTCAATGCCGTAACTGAATTGCGTGGATTTGTCCTCAACTGCAAAGGGGCGGTGGTTTTTCTCCTCCGGGAATTTGCGGTACATGGCATTGTATGGCCTGAGCACCTTTTCTTTGAAGTACGCCAGCCGCTTGTCCAAGGTACGGTGCATCAGGCTTTGTCCATCCAGTACTAGACAGTCGAAGACCAGATATTTCAGCTGTGTGGTTCCATCTTCGTATGTGTCGTTGACAAGCTCGCCGTCAACCAGGGTGTCGACGTGGAATCCCTGGAAACTTTCGTCATTCGGCAGGGGGAAGTGTAGGCCAGGTACGTAACGGTAGTCGTTCTTGCGATCAATCAGGTAGTGAATCTCTGGCATGTCGGAGTCAGGATCTCCGCGCGCAAAGTACATCAGGCAGCGGATGCCGTCAGTCTTTTCGCAGACAAAGTAGTCCTCCCGCTGGAGCTCGCTGAGGTGTCGCGACGAGAAGCTGACCGGTTGTGCTCCAGGGAAGTTGAGGTTGTTGCGCCCGAGGAGTTTGGCGACTTCGCGGCGAAACTGATCAGCTAGGTCATGATCGGCTTTGATGCCTATCGCGTCGAGATCGGGGACAGCGTGGCCCATTGTGAAGGATCGAAGGTTCAGAGGAGCGGCGTTTGTGATATAAGAAATTCAAGAATGGGTCTGAGAGGCTCTGGCTTCCCTTAAGAGGTGAGAAGGGGGTCGAGTTGCGATCAATAAGACTCGGAGAGCTTGGTGGTGGAGTGATAGCAATTGCGAAGGGCGCTCGCCCGCAATCGCGACAATATAAACCAGACGCTTTTCAGCTGCAGGTGGCTTTGAAGAGAATGAATAAAGAAGATCACCCTAATGTCATACTAGCATGGCTTGCTTTGCTCAGGCTGTCATGTTTTAAAGACAATGCATGATCGGCGAACGGAATGGGCTGCCCTGATGCCTCAGGCTTAAATCACGTAATCTGATTAGCTTCACTGAAGAGCTAAGTGATCCTGCATAGCGCATTCGTTGGAATGCCCTACATGACTACAGATATATCAGACAGAATTCAAAAAGGTGGAAAGTATTCAATTGCAACTACTTTCGAAACTTCAAATGTACATATCACGCCAGCCGGGGTATCATATCGTCACCTTTCAAAGCAGACAGAACCAGTCTGTACCCATGGCCTATCCAGGGAAATCGAAGAACGAAAAAGATGCGAAGAAATAGAAGAATGGTGCGATGGTTAGTGGTCCTCCTGCACCCATGAACGCCAGCATCCAGTATCCAGTACACGGAGTAAAAGCTCAAACCCAACCACAAACGAAAAGAGAGTCGTCATAAATCATCGCCTGATATGCGGAAGTCCACTGACATGCCAATCAAGAGGCCCCAGTGACCGGAGTTTTGCGGTTACCCGGAACAGCGGATCTCTTGCGTGCATCCATTCCATCAGCGGAGACATCAGCCTCCCCACTGGCGTCAACAGATGAGGATGATTCTAAATCGGCTGTGACAGTCGAGAAAAGAATGCCACCGAAAAGGGGTTGGCTATCGTCGTTGGAGAAAAGTCCACCTCCGCTCCGAACTCCCATAGCATGCGACATCTGCTCCTTGATGCGGACAAATCGGTACTTCGACTTGGTGGTGATGATGGGGTGGCGAACAAGAGGTTGGGGCGCAGAACGGGCAATGGCAGCCATGACGGCGTCTCTTTCTTCGTCTGAGTCAATAGGATCGGTGTTGTCGATATCCTCCTGCAGAGGAGCGTTGGCATCGATAGCAGCCTCTGTAGTTCGAACGGGTTAGGCATCTCGTGATCTATAGTGAGCATGAACAAAATAATAGTGAACTTACTCTGCTGGCGAGCCTGGTTCTTCTTCTGATATTGCTGGAGAAGCATATCATACGGCAGTGTCCGGCCAGGAACAGAGCGCTTGGCACCCATTGAATGACTCTTGCAGGTCAAGGAACGAGCGCACTGCGCGCCATTGGGAAGCGTAACACCACACTGCTTTTCGACATCGACGGGGCCCTTCGGCTTGGCCGTCTTTTGCTTGGGCTCGTCCTTCTTCTTCTTTTTCTTTGACTCCTTGCCGTCGTCCTCATCGGCCTTGCGCTTCTTGCCCTTCTTGTTGCCGTCCTCGATACCCTTAGTAGCGCTCTTCTTGGCGCTCTTCTGGCCCATGTTGTGGGTTTCTCCATCGGCCTTGTCGGGGCCGTCATCGTCTCTATCGTCGCCGGCTTTCAGGCGATTGGCTGCATCGCGGGCTTCCTTCTTCTTGCGCGCCTTCTCCTGCTTGGCCTTCAAGCAGCCGCGGACATGATCCGCTGCGGTTTGCTTGAGAGTTGGCCGCTTGCAATGCTTGCAGATTACGGTTTCGAGGAGGTCGTCTTCACGGGGCTTGCCGGTTGGGAATACGGCGACGACTTTGCTGTCGAGGGTTGGGAGGGGAGAGGCGGTAGGGGAGGTATCGATGGGGCCATCCTTGGCCTCTGTGTGTTTATTAGTATCTTCAATGCCTATGGAAGCATGTCTAGGGAGCTGTACCATCTGCTTTCTTCTTGGTGGACGCCTTGGACGTCTTCTTCACCTTGATCTTGCCGGGTTTGGTATCCTTGTCCGTAAAGGTGTACCCGGACGCATCAACCAGACTTCCCCGTCCTGTCAACAAACATAGCATTAGCTCAGACCATTTAAAGATTATAGATGCGCCGAGCTTGATGTCAAAGTATCCCAGGTGTTTTGCGCTTTTGACAGGAACCAGGTATTGCGTACCTTGACCGGGGTCACCATTGTTCGCCATGGTAAGCGCAAACTGAGAGAGTACCGAGAGACAGAACGCTTACTTGTCACTCAGAAAGCCTTTGAAATGGCGTGGAGGGTGGTTATCAAGGAATGAATTCGGTCTCCGGAGTCAAGGTCGGCCTGGGGCTCCGCATTAGGATTGGTCACGTGTTATCTATTGATCTATTTGATGGGCATTTTGGCCTCTATTGTGCTTTGAGCGTAACATTTTGAGTTCATTATTAGGAATGAGCAATAGGTGGTTATATTAATTTTCTCTCAGTCATTTTTTTTATTATAGTACATTGTTGGTCAAGCAGGCAGTGATTCTTTCTTCAACATAGGCAAATCAGCACCTGCCAAGCTTCTGGCCCTAAACACATGTAGTCTGGACAAAAATAACTATCATACAATATCGTACACGTAAAGTAGAAACAAAGATCATGCATAATTTGCAAAACAAAGGCTACTGTTCGTACCACCAAAGCCAAAGCTATTTGTCAAGGCAACATCAATCTGTCGTGACTGGGCATCTTTTGGCGCATAGTTGCAGTTGAACCCATCAGCCAAGCGGTCCAAGTTGATAGTAGGTGGCATAGTATTCTGTTCTCTGTTAGCACAAACTCTGGCTCAGTAGGTGCACAGCTGCAACTCACCTCATGGATTGCAAGTACACTGATCAAAGCTTCTATAGCACCAGCACCCCCAAGTAGATGACCGAGGGCACCCTTTGTGCTACTAACGTTCACATCAGCAGCCCTATCTTTGCCATCAGGGCCAAGCAGAAGCGTCTTGATAGCAGCATTCTCAGCAGCGTCGCCGACAATGGTTGAAGTTGCATGTGCATTGACATAGTCAACTGCAGCAGGGCGTAACTGGGCTTGCTTAAGGGCCTTTTTCATAGCCATAAAAGCGCCTTCGCCATTTTCCTTAGGCGAGGTCATATGGTGTGCGTCGCTGGAGCAGCCATATCCTTTGAGTTCTGCATAGATCCGCGCTCCTCTTGCGAGGGCATGTTCTAGCTCCTGTATTCCAGACATTAGTATCAGGTTGTAGTGTGCGCATAAGATGCAGGACACGTACCTCGAGAATCAATACAGCTGCGCCTTCGCCAACCACAAAGCCCGCACGGTCGGCATCGAATGGCCGTGACGCCTTCTCTGGATTGTCGTTGAATCCCGTCGCTAGACTTCTTGCACGCCCAAAGCCGCCAATGGCTAAAGGATGGATGCAGGACTCGGCGCCACCAGCAACCATCACATCGGCATCACCACAAGCAATGAACCGAGCTGCATCACCAATGGAATGAGCACCAGTCGTGCAAGCCGTCGTTGCGGAATGGCTCGGGCCCATGAACCCGTACTTCATGGAAATATGGCCAGCGCCAAGGTTGATCAGTAGCTTTGGCACGAACAGTGGATTGACCTTCTTATAGCCCTGTGCAACAAGTTAGTTGTATGCTTCCCTTGATCGTGTACGATAGAAGAGCCTCACCCCCTTGTCGTAGGCTATGACAGTGTTGTAGATTTCATCAAAGTTCCCAATACCTGATCCTAGGCAGACTCCCTATCAAAATGGTTAGTCAAGCCGCCAAACCAGCACAAATTTCCACGCATACCGTCGCTTCCCTCTGTTCAAAGGGCTCGGGCTTCCAGTCTGCATCTTGGAGTGCCTCTTCCGTCGCCGCCATGGCATACTGCGCAAACAGGGCCATCTTCCGCTCCTCCTATCCACCCCAGGATATTAGCATTGCAAATCAAACACAAATACAAAGTGAATGTAGTTGGATAAAACACCCACAGTCCGACTCAACCATTCCGAAGCCGTCCACCCCCCATTCTCGCGACTGCCCTGTGGCACAACAGCAGCAACCTGACAGGGCTGCTCAGCATAGCGCTCATCGCGATCTTTCACATTAACAACGCCGCAATGGCCATCTAGCAAACGTTTCCATGTACGTCGAAATCCTGCAGCCAAGCATGCTGTTAGTCACAGCAGCATTCACAAATTCCCAACACCAAAGTACAATCAAACGCGTGTAGTAAAACCCAGTATGCATACAGCGGGTACTGTCTCTTATCTCCAGGTGTCCCGCACTGGTACATCTGCCCTTTGTCATTGGCTGTCACAACCTTCCCTTTCCGGCGTGGGAGGTGGGGAACGTAGAGCTTGAGAGCCCAGATTCCGGGGCGGGTATCACGCTTGGGCTCTCAGAGAATCAGAGGTGAGCAGAGAGCACTCAGGGATTGCCTTGCTGGCAGATGGAATTGTGGAATTGTGAAATTGCGTAATTGCGTAATTCCATGCATTGCACCCGATAACATGCCCAGACGAGCTCCAAGGACGACATTGGAGTTATCAATGCCAACAGAACAACAAAAACAACCAAAAAAAAAGAGTAGCAACTCACCCACACCTAGCGGTGTCACCGCCCCAAGACCAGTTACAACAACTCGCCGCATTGCATTGTCAATAGCTTTGTATCAAAGCTATCAAAGCTATCGGAGGAGTTGTCGAAAGAAAGAAAACCGAAAAGCGGGCCAAAGCCAAGAAGGGAAAGTCTGCACGATCGGGTCCCTATCTGTTCGTCTTTCCCTTTACAACACTGCTGCTTCAGGAAACTTGAAGAGATAGGGTCATGTAGGAAGAAAATTAAAATATCTTCGTTTCCAAAACTTTCCTTTTACTTCACCCCCAATAACTTCATTCATTTCAGTCATGCCTGCTTGGAAAACCTTCCTTACACTGGCTTTGGCTGGCTCCGCGGCCTCGTGTGCGCACCACGATAACGGCGAGGTAGTCCCCGAACATGAGCGGGCAGAATTACTTAAGAAGTGGGACCAGGAGGTGTGATAGTCCAAGGGATGAAATTTAAACGATTCCTAACATGTAACTATCCAGTGGTCCTTCTCCGGCATTGCCAGCTTCGCTCACTTGAAGCCAGTCAAGTGTCTTGTCGAGCCCGATGAGCACTACGACATTGCCATTATCGGCGCGCCATTCGACACAGCCGTCAGCTACCGACCAGGTAATGAAAACAACTTTCCCCCAAAACCCTCAGGAAAAACACGATACTAGCAAACCCCCACAGGAGCCCGCTTCGGACCACGCGCAATCCGCGCCGCGAGCGCACGCCAGATGGCCGCAACAAGCTACAACACGCGGGCCGGGTTGAACCCGTACCAATCATGGGCTAAGATCACTGACTGCGGGGACATCCCCATCACGCCCTTCGACAATGGGCTCGCGGAGCGGCAGATGTACGAAGCGTTCCTGGAGCTCGGGTCACGCCGCATCGTGAACAAAGCACCGAAAGCGAACGGGATCGGCGCGAAGCACCCGAAGCTCGTGACGCTTGGCGGAGACCACAGCATTGCGCTGCCTGCGCTGCGCGCTCTGCACCAGATCTACCAGAAGCCGATTACAGTTGTGCACTTCGATGCGCACCTCGACACGTGGAACCCTGTTCGGTACAGCGCGTACTGGCAGTCGGAGCAGACGCAGTTCAACCACGGGTCGTTTTTCCACAAGGCGAGTCGGGAGGGACTGATTTGTAATTCTACTTCTGCGCATGCTGGACTGCGGACGCGCCTTACTGGTGTTGATGCGGGGGATTATACGAATCCGGGGCCTGAGCAGGGATTTATTCGGATCCATGCGGATGATATTGATGAGCTTGGGCCTATGGGTGTTGTTGAGACGATTATTGCTCGCACGGGGCTTGATCCTGAGCAGCCTGTTTATCTTTCTGTTGATATTGATGTCTTGGATCCTTCTACGGCGCCGGGAACCGGTACGCCTGAGCCTGGTGGTTGGACTACGCGTGAGTTTATTCGGATTCTGCGTGGGTTGGAGAAGTTGAATATTGTGGGCGCGGATATTGTGGAGGTTTCGCCAGCTTATGATAACAAGGGGGAGACTACTGCTCTTGCAGCGGCGCAGGTTGCTTTTGAGATTATTACTAGTCTTGTTAAGTCTGGTGTTGATGAGGAGCTTGGTGGGTGGTACGGGTGGATGGAGCAGAAGAGAGCTCAGGAGAAAGAGGGTAAGGATGAGCTTTGAGTTTGGATGTTTTAGAGCTACGAGATGTATGTGGAACGAAGTGAAGATTGAATGAGATATGATTTCTTGAATATGATTTCTTGATGTCCGTAGACTGGAGTGATGTCATGGCACAGTAGAAGCCCAGGTGAGCTCATTTGGCCTATGATATCAGAGACTTGGACCTCGGGGGACCACCTCGGAGATACAATTTCAAAATGCTACAAGCCGAGTAATAGATACACTTTTAGCCCTAAAATGACTTAATGGAACTGGTTGAATTGGAGTCCATTGTCTGCGACTTTCTAAGACCCAGAAATAACGTTGCTCTTCAGTGAGGCATAACTCGAAAGACTGCAAGAGATCAAACGCAGAAAGAACACGAACGGAGATGCTTGTATCAAGAGCGCGCGCATAGAGAGTAATGGCGATAGTAGATCAGATTGGAATCAAGGGGAAAGTCACACAGGCAAAAAAAAGACGCAGAGAAGAAGCCGGATCTGCAAGAGAAGGGCACAGCAAGCTCAAATTCATCGCCCGGGGTCGCAAAGCTGGGATACATGAATAGCACGTGAGGAAGCCAAAAAAAGACAGGGGGATATGGGGGTGATCACAGTGACGGAAACCGTCCGCCAGCCAAAAGCCAAAACACGACGCCCTGACGTCCAACGCCGAGAGTGACGGTCAAAGAGGTGAGAGAGCCGGGTGCGGATAAGGTAATAGGTAGGATGCGGGGAGTGTAGTCGACGCGACAAAAAGGGGAGGAAAAGGTCAAAATTGCTGTCGCTGTAGTTCGTGAAGGAGATGAATGAGGGTGGAGGATCGGAAAAATTGAAAGGTGAGAAGAGACGAGTGCCAGCAGTAACTCGTGGCCAGGTCGTTGAAGATGGCAGATAGACGCAGCCAGGCGAAGCAAGAAGAAAAGAAGAAATAACCAAAAAAAGAGACAGCAAATTAAAGAGGCTAGAGCTCGAACCGGGATATCGAACAGAGACAAAGTAAGAGAAATGGGGATCAAGAAAAAGCACAGAAGCCATTTTCAACTGGAAAACGTAGATATGGAACGCTTCAGATAGCATCGCTAGCCATAATACAAGACCACACTCCCTCCTTTTTTTTTTGTCGCTGAATTTGATATCCCAGAAAACCAGTTCCAGCCAGAAATATTTGCCGCCCATTAGAACGTGAAAGAGTAGAAAAAGCGAAATAAACAGGTTCATTCCATCGTAGCTGCTTCGAGGCGCGCGTCAACTAGGCATCAACCCAGGTGCAACATATCCGTCGCACTCGGACCAACCTGTTGCGATAAGTCTGTGAATGATAAGTTCACAGCAAAAGGCAGCCCCTTGACTTCTTCTTGGGCGCAGGTTCGAGTGCCGCGACAATAGCCTAGAAAAGTAGAAATAACGTGTTAGTAGCGGTGTGGAGATATCGGGCAGCAAAAAAAAGGGAAGATTCGGTGTACCTCATCAAAGACGTCCTTCAGCTTATACTGTGTCAGAGCGGAACACTCGACGTATTTAACAGCGCCAAGTTCCTTAGCCATCCGGTCACCGTCTTCCTTGCGGATGGGGGACATTTTCTGGCGGGCGAGCTTATCACGGACTCCGGCATCGTCGCGCAAATCGGTCTGGGTACCAACGATCAAGCAGGGAACACCAGGGCAGTGGTGGTGGACTTCGGGGAACCACTTTTCGCGGACGTTCTCGAATGAGGCAGGTGAGGTGACGGAGAAGCAGACCAAGAACACGTCAGTCTGCGGGTAGGAGAGCGGGCGCAGGCGGTCGTAATCCTCTTGACCGGCGGTATCGAACAGACCCAAGGTGTAAGGCTCATCGCCAATCCTGTATTTGGAGAGCGATGGGTTAGAAGTGTTTCTTTGAAGCTGGACTGACGTATAATTTTTTTTCTCGGGGAGGTTTGGAGGCTTCTCGGGGGAGGGGTTGGATGAACTTACATCACGGTCACGGCGTAGTTGTCAAAGACGGTGGGGACATATTCCGAAGGGAACTTGTTCGTTGTGTATGAGATGAGCAGACAGGTCTTTCCTACTGCACCGTCCCCCACCACGACACATCTGGGTTGGGGTTAGCCATGAGATCTGGAGGGGAGAGGGGGGGTTTCGCTTCGGCGAGGAGGGGGGATAGCGAAGCGAAATGGGGATAGCGTACTTGATGGTAGCGACGACCATTTTGAATTAATGAGAAGTATTGATGTAAGAGTGATAGAGAAGAAGAGTGTGGGAGACAAAAAGGGAGGAAGAAGCTGTGGTCTGGATTGAATGGGGCAACCCGCAGAGTATGGAGTCTAGACACGGTGCTAGTCTCGATACACGGTCTGTACAGCTTCTCGCTTGATTAACAGCCTATGTTAATTATTGATTAGGGGGAATTAAATTTAAATTGCAGAAGGTCTTTTATATGACTTTTTGACAATTGTCTATAATTTAATCTCCGTTGAATATGATATTCTGTGTCGATGTCATTCATTTACTGCCAAGACAACGGTATCAGTATCTCAATCTCCTCTCTCTCGACTCCTATCAAGTCCTATAAGGTACTCCGTACTATTAGTACTATTAATGCTATTAATATCAACGGCCAACCGCTGTCGGCTAAGCGCTGTGATCCATTATTCTTTACTTATTCTCTAGACTCGAATTTAAGAAAGGGATGACTATCTTGAAACCAAATCCAACATCTCTCCAGATGTACATAAGTACTGAACACCTATTACCCCAAAAAATACCAAGTATAAGTCTCAGTATAAGATAAGCCCCGTATAAAAGTGCCGTCGAACAAAAGGAGAGGTTACCCCCGGAGTATTTACCCCCTTTTTCCCTTGGACCTATTTTCTTTCATTTCCCATGCCAAAAAAGAAAACCGAGAAAGAAAAAAAAGCAAGTTAATTAAAAAAAACAAAGTCCCTAAATTTCTAATTTCAATCCCGTTTCACCATTCACGGGTTGTCTTCCGTACCCCCTCGGCCCTAAATCTCCTCTTTTGCAAACTGCCGTTTTGAGTGTGAGAGACCGAAGGACAATGAAAGAACAAATACAACATAGTACGGAGTACTCCGTACACTTCATACAATCCAAATCCAACCCAGAATACCCTAATCCTCACCTACTTGGCTCTCCGTATGTGGCTTGTTCCCGTCACAGCTTGGCAGCCAGATCCAGATCCAGATCCAGCCTCTCCACAAATGTCGCCTTCACTAGGTTGGCTGAGGTCATTACTGGAGCCAGCTAGGTGACTCACATTACTCACCAAGTATACATCTTGCTGATGGTTGATGGCCAAACAGCTGACGGCTGACATGGCATCCGTGTATTGCAGTGTGTGGCCCCCCCCCGTACGGAGTACCTCCGTAGACCACACATTTACAGTAAGCACATGCACCTGCCAGGGGTGCTAAGCAAATTCAATTCGTATCGCGTGTATCCTCGAGCCCTTCCGTCGCGGTATCTGGTATGCATGCATGCATATATGCAGGTACATGCACGGGTAATATACGTGGTATACGAGCTGAATAAGGACTGGGGAGAGAAGGGGTGGGGGGGTTAGTAAAAGAGAAAAAGAAGAAATAAGCCAATGCAATCCTTACAAATCTAGCTAGGGTTTCGAGATTTGAAATAAAGTCAACCCCAAATTCAAATTCAAATCCAAGTCCTTCCTGCATTGACGGGTAGCAGTGGATATAAGGCCGCGATGCGTGAAGTTCGGGCTGCACTAGACAGGGACACATGCTGGTACATTGCAATGCAAAGTACAGAGTACCTTGTCTAGTGTGCCAAACAGGGGGAGCCAACTATGTTCCTGACCGTTGCAGGGAAATGAACCCCACTAGCCCGTGACTGCAGTATTCTGAGAGAAACATGTTACAGCTCGAGGGCCTTTAGGCGGCAAGCCGGCCGGATCGGAATAATCGCTTGGTTTCAGTGGGCGTTTGTTGTTGGGTGGGTTGAAACTGCCGGAGTGCTTGAGAGTACATGGATGATGCTTGATGAGGTTATGTGTTATGGCCCGGACTCGACATGGATTTAGGATCTTTGTCGACGATACAGACTACTACGATGTGCAGTGTAGTGTGCGGTAGTAGGCGAGTCTTTTTCCACCACTCGGGTGTTCTAATTTTCGGGATTGATATCTATCTACATGCAGGTCTTGAACCGTTACAGTCTTCGGAAGATAGATACATCCAACCCCATGAATACATAATTAGTAACGCTTGATGCAAATGATGGACTGGCTTGTGTCCAGCCCCAATGAACAGAATATACCGGGGATGTGTTGCACATTGCTCAAACAACCCAAAATGCAGCTTGCTGCTCTATATCAAAATGCAATAGAAAATTAAGCGGTGAAAATGCCACACAAAATGGTTCGGTTCGTAAGATCGTGATTGTCGTGTGCGGTGCGCAGTGAATGCACACAGGAATGCTGGGGTTTAGGTTCGTTTAGAGTGTCCGTCATCTGGATTGGGCTCTGCCTCTGCCTCGACTGGAGCCGGGTCGCTCCGGCGTTCAGGACTACCGTAGCCCATCTAGAATCAAGTCAGAAAAGATCAACGGACATCAATGTTTGGCGGCTGACCTTGTCAAGTTTGTAGTTGACCATGAGAAGACTCAACGGAATGAGAGGTAGGGTGGCGATGACAGCCAGCGTCAGCAGCCGGTTCATGGTCTCTTGGTAGGCACGGTTGATGGCAATGCGAGTTGGAGATCCCATCGGGTACGACAAAGCGGTGGTCAGCTTGCCGAATATTTCAGCAGCTTGGCCTTTGCTTTCCTCGGGGAGGTATTGGAGAAGCTTGTGTGGGACGGCAGAGGACCAAACGGCTCCTGAGATAGCGGCGCCGACTGCACCGCCCATCTCCATGGAAGTCAGGAACATCGCGGTGGCTGCTGCGACTTCCTGGTGGCTGGCGGAGGCTTGGACGCCTAGTTGGACGGGCACGTTAATCAGACCGCCGCCGATGCCGACTATGACCTGTGTGCCGAGGACTTGGAAGTGTGAGGCACCTTCTCCTCGGCAGAGGAGCATCAAGGCTAGGCCGGTCATGTACACAACACATCCGATGGTAATGTAGATGCGGTATCGTCGTGTATACTTGATAAGAAGTGATACGCTAAATGCGGCAATGGTTGAGGTGAAAGAAAATGTTTGGGTGACGCGCCCCGCAGTGGCAACGTCGTACCCCTGTACAACCTGCAGGTAGGAGTAGAGATAAGGCTGAACGGAAAAGTAGAATGCCACTAGGTAATGTTAGCAACGACGCCTCGAAGGTTGAGAGAATAACCAAACTTACTGAAATACCAAAACGCCAATGCACATCCCGCCAGAGCAGTCTTCTGCTTGAGGAGGTGCAGAGAGAGTAGGGGCTTGGGGGCCAACTTCCGTGAAGACTCCCAGAGCGGCAACAGACACAGGCAAACAACACCAAGCGTGATCATGACCAAAATACTGGCATTCTTCCACCCGTTTTTTGCGGTGGCCGCAAGAGTCAAAGGCACCAAAATTAATGTGACAGCAGCGGACAAAAGGGCCAGTCCGCCTACATCCAGATCGTACCAGGTCCGACGCATGACGCTGACCAAGTCCGTCCGTCTTCTTGTCCGCTTCTTGATCAAATTCAATCTCTGGGCCTTGCGTTGGTTAAAGAGCAGCGTAAGAGCGAGTGGCAGGAAGGATGCAGGCAAGATAATAGCCCACATTCCATAACCCCATCGCCATGAGCTAATGCGCAGCACCGCGCCCGCAATGGTCGGCCCGAGCCAGACTGTAACCAAAAATGGGAATTCGGGCAGAAGAGCGAGGAACGCACGGTTCAGCAAGTCACTGCTGTCGGCGATAAAGACTTGTTGGAGGATCTGCAAACCTGTCGAGCCGGCGGAGTAGAAAATTTGGGCAGAGGCGTAGGTCTGGACGTTGGTAGAGCCGGCCATTTGGATATATCCCAGCACGTATAAAAGGATGCTTAAACAGAAAGCCTCGAAGCGACCGAATACGTCGGCGATCTTAGCCATAGGGGGTTTGATGACAGCTAGAGATCGATTGCCGATTAGAAGCCGCGCATTATTTCGAAGCGGGGTAGTATGCTCTCACCATTGACCACATTTTGAATGACGAGAACGGTCGAGATCAACGAGTGTTTACTGAATGCACTCGTCGCATATGCAGACAGCGACATCACAGTCTGACCTTCTAACGATGTGCAGAATGCCATGAGGAATATACTTCGCGCCAAGTCAGCAGGTGAATGCAAAGGCAGGGGAATGCAAGCCACACGAACCTGACGTAGGCTACCATTAAAGATTTGGTTGTCCAAGTCAAATTGATGGCTTCAATCTTTTGGACTCCCTCCTGCATTTCATCCGGTGTAGACAGTCCCCTAGGCTGACCCTCGACCTCGTAGTCATCCCGCAACAGTTGATCCCTTTCATCCTCCATTCTGGCGTTTTCGTGTTCGATAGCGCCGTAGGACGGCCCCGCGCGTGGATCGAGAAGTGGCATCTCGTGACCGATGCACGGTTACCACAAAATTGTATACGTTTTCAACGGGAGTATTCTTTAACGGACAGCGTCCATATAATAATAAGAATCACCGACAAGAGAGTTCAGTCTGGGATTGGTAGAAACCACATACGAAAGACGGTGATCTTAAAAGCGGCGATTAAGTGGAACACAGATCAACCCAAAAAAAGAGTTCATGCGACATCAGACGTAAGTAGCGGCAGGCGTATCACATAAAAGGGATGAAAGTCTGCCCTAATAAGTAATTTCGGCGCTCTTCAGCGAAGTAGCCCGAATCAGTCAGTCAGGTCCACCGGGAAAAAAGAAACGACAACACGAGATGTCAACAGCGAATCGGAGACCGGGTTAGGCCAGAACAAGAAGAAAATAAATATGGGGCGCGATATGTAAAAAAGTTAGGGAAGCGCGCTTGCCTCGGGGGTCGGTCCATTAAGGGCTATTGAAAGTACAACATAAGAAGAAGGACCCGGGAGGCACCTATGGGGCAGATTGGCGGATGGGTAGATCCGCCCTGCTTTGGAGGGAGACGCCCAAATGTAAGGGGAAGCAGGTCTTGAAGATTTTAGGCCTGCGAGTGTTGGGTTTGCTGCGCAAAATGACACCAAGCCCGATCGTTGTCGCACTTATGCACGTTGATGGGGTCTGTGGTGGCAGAGAGGCGAGATGAGAGGCTGAGGTCCGATCTCAGCTCATCTCTAGCATTCCAGGATGATGCACCAGGACAGTTTAAGAAACAGTATCACAGTGGTAGGCCAGTCATCATTCTGTTGAAATGCCCAGGTGTTTCCTAGTATATTTTCCCAAAAGGTAAAGATGTGTCAAAGAGGAAAATAATAAAAAAGGTGGAGTTTCGGGTAAAGCCTTTGATGTTGTAAGACGGGATACATCTGGTCACTCTTTGGTACTGCCAAGTCAGTTCTACCCTGGTTCAGGCCATCAGATAAGATGAAAAGTTTGATTTTCTTTTTGACATTTGATTCTATGTATGTTGCAAGTACATCTTTGTTTCTGAAGTACTCCGTACTTCGTATTGCTTTCATTTTTCATCAACTCCATGACTACGTAATACACAGGAAATGTCTCCACTATCTGGCAATATGCATTGTCAACTGACTCCGGTCTAGGGGAAACCACCATGTCACTGATTGACGGAGCCGGTCACTTGACCATGGGCTATATCATTTTCCCTTCTACATTATTTGATGAGCAACATTTCATTTAATTTCTAGTGGAAAGGAAATTCAGAAAATGATGGAAGAACCGAAGCAATGCAAGGACTCTCTAATTTACTTTTCTCCACTTGTGCCATATTAACACGCGACTGGTGTGACCTCGGCATCCGAGATAGGGCTTGTGCGGCGCATACACCCGATTGTCGGGATTACACTGCACTAGCTATAGTAGGATCAGATAACTTTGATTAGGAAGGTGTAGACGTATGCTCTCTAACAGGTTTAGCGTACAACCCTAGGATCTCATCGCATTAACATCAAAATGAGAACATGAACAGAAAGAGGATCTGAAGTGGATGTTTGTAATCCCTATAATTAGGTAGAGATTCAGGAGTAAGATGTAGATATCCGACACAGAATTTAACCTCCCTGGTACACTAAATTACAAGTGCTTAACGTGTACACTGTACTTGTAGATATGTGGTTAAGCTAACAATCAATCGCTCCGTTGATGCAACTAGTAGCCGCCAGCACGGCTGATCATCCGCCATCACAACGATCGAAAAAAAATAGAGGAAGAAATCAATTTTATTGACTGAAACCTATCCGCACATCGGCTGATCTACGCCATGTCAGTCATATTTGGCACATGCACAGGTGGACCTAGAACTCAGTGGACCCGTGGTATGTCTGCAGCAAGCCGGTATCTTTATTCCTACTTTATTAATTCCTACTTGGATAGACCGTGAATGTTCTGCTGTGCTCGATTGGAATGTACGGTCAAAAGTAGTCTTGCTTTACTCCATTCCAATTATCCTATTTATCATACATCATCATTTGTTCGCTATCTACTTATTGGGGCACATATGATCTATTCCTGGTCTATTACCAAATGACCGAAGTTGACAGGCAACTCGCCGCCCTCACTTGATGGTCGGGCAGCATAGACACCAACCCAGAAGTCCTTCACATTCTCCTCGTCAAAGACCCAAGTGACCTCCCGGATAGGGGACTTCTGCAAACCCTCAACAAGATAGATCCACAGACTGTTGTCCTTTTCCTTTACCAGCTCAAGAGTCGCTGCACCACCACCCGAGGGCACCGGAAGCAAGCTCCAGTCCGCCCAGTTGTCTTTGGCAACGACACTGAGGTGGGGTCTGCCGTGGGTGAGTTCAATGCCGCTCTTCACCCACTTCTGGTTGCCATCGGCGGTATTAAGGACGAGGATCACGCCGCCCTGGTCATAGTTCTTCTCCCAAAGGGCATTAAAGGCGACGCGGATCCGCTTGAATGACTTCAGCGGCACAGACTTGTACAAGATCGGGGCTGAGAAGCGCGTGGTGGAGGGTGGCTTGGCCCATATATCTGTGGAAGCTGGTGCGTTGATGGTAAACTCTGGGGGAGGAGTACCATTGCCTGGGACTTTGGCATCAGAGTTGGCGAATTTGAATTGTGATTGAGACATGGTGGGCTGTGGAATGCGGGGAAGCAGTTGTTTAATCACAGATGAAGTACGTTCAGTCACCATACCGCAGATATTTAGACAAGTGGGTGGTTCAAGTGGAATGCCGAGAAGTACAAAGTAAGTGAACACAGAGAGAGAGAGCGAAAAGATGAATGATTTCATCTGGGTGCGCAGAGAACTGGTAGTCCACGGGTGCCCCGAGTACAGCTACGTCACTGCATACCGGAACTTCCATTGAAATGTCGTTTTACACATTTGTTTTCTACTTGAGTCGCTCATATCATAGAATGGACAAAGACAGTATCGGTATAGCCTTTGATACAAGGTTTAATTTCCACTTTTACAATCACATTCATTGAAGCCCAGAGACCTTTGAGCTCACATCCATCGTATACTTGCTGATATCACGTGACCACATTGATGATGTAAGTTCTCCATGGGGCCGGGGGAAATCACCAAACAGGTCGCTTCTTGCTTGTCATCAATAATGGCTGCAACGGGCCACCTTATTGGATCAATCTGCAGTTGAAAATAGTCCCAAGGGTGTATACCCATTTGGCGACACGATCCACCATGACTGCACGACTACTCCATCCCGATGAATGGGAGCTTGCCTCGCGGTCCTCAGTTGACTCGCAGGGGACGTTCAACCTTGACGAGGCCGATTTTGAAGCCCAAGTCCCTTCCTCGTCCAAATTTGGCAAACGCCAACTGCCTTGGTTATCCCGATTCCTCTCTTCGGCGTCAGCAGGTTATCGCCGTCTGAATAACCCTTCAAGACCGGCCCTTGCAGGCACACCACGACCGAGCTGTTCTCGACGGTTCTGTATTCGCCGTTGTTGCTACCTCCCCGTCGTCGCCGGCATCGCTTTTGTCCTCGTACTTTTTATCTCGATGCTCTTCCCGTCATATACCCATCTGCCCGCGCATTACTCGACACTCCGTAAATCAGTACTCGAGAGCTCATATCCCGGACGAGGTAATCCCCGCCACGAAAAGGTCTTTATTGCAGCAAGTCTGTATGATAGTGGTGGTGAGCTTGCTAAGGGCCAGTGGGGAACACAATTACTGGAGTTGATTGATCTGCTTGGCCCTGACAATGTGTTCCTGAGTATCTACGAGAATGACAGCGGCGAGGAGGGAGAGCGCGCATTGCGCGCATTAGAGAAGCAAGTGCAGTGCCAGAAATCCATTGTTTCGGAAAAGCACCTGGACCCGAAGAGTATACCAACTGTGACCATTCCCGGTGGGTCAAAGCGAATCAAGCGCATCGAATATCTAGCCCAAGTTCGAAACCGAGCATTACAGCCATTGACCGACCACCCGGAGATAAAATTCGATAAGCTACTCTATCTAAACGATATCCTCTTCCACCCCGCCGAGGTCCCCCAGCTCTTATTCTCAACCAATGCCGACGAAGACGGAGTTGCCCAGTACCGTGCAGCCTGCGCTGTAGACTTCGATAACCCCATCAAATTCTACGACACATACGCCACCCGCGATCTTGAAGGCTACAGCATGGGTCTCCCCTTCTACCCATGGTTTACTACATCCGGCAAAGGCGAGAGCCGAAGGGATGTGCTGGCCGGCAAGGACGCAGTGCGAGTGCGCAGCTGCTGGGGTGGAATGGTGGCATTTGATGCCAAATACTTCCAAAAAGGCTCGCCGCCTACAAGCCCTAACCCAGCACGTTTCCGTTCCGGACACGATCTCTTCTGGGAGGCGTCTGAATGCTGTCTCATCCACGCGGACATCCAAGACCGGTCAACCAACGTCGACGAGATCATCGATACGGGCATCTATATGAACCCATTCGTGCGAACCGCTTATGACCACCGCACCCTCTCTTGGCTGGGAGTCACCCG
The DNA here is from genome assembly GCA_002116305.1 of Penicillium italicum. Classification (NCBI taxonomy): domain Eukaryota; kingdom Fungi; phylum Ascomycota; class Eurotiomycetes; order Eurotiales; family Aspergillaceae; genus Penicillium; species Penicillium italicum. The sequence goes on along the minus strand of KZ108155.1, from coordinate 176,698 downwards.
CCGCTTCGAGGGGCTGTACTCGTTCCTCCACAACCTAGGAAACCACCTTGTCGGCCTGCCTTGGCACAATCCCCGTCGCGCAGAAGTCCCCGGTCAAACCGTGCAGGAGACTGTCTGGGTTCCGGATGCTGCACAAGATGGCGGCGGCTCTTTCAAAATCGTTGATCGGGTTGCGGGCAATGATGGCTATTGTGGTCGTCGTGGCCTTCAGGTTATTGTTGAAGACCGTAAGCCCGGGCAGAAAGGATTTGAAAATATTCCTGTCCCATCGTCGAAGCTTTAATATTCTGGAATCCGATACCCATTTTACCCATTCTTTTTATATAGATTTGCTTATCCTTTGGTGTCTTTGGTGTATTGATAGTTTTGTTGGAGAGACCTTGGGAGCATTAGATAAACGAATAATATGTGAACCTGACTGCTTTTGCGCTCCACCGCATGACCACTACTCTGCTCCATCCTCCGGTTATATCTACCTACCTGCCTATGTTGGCAAACGGGACCCTAAGTTGCGCTGACGAATCATATTCTCACCCGGCTATACTCTTTCCTTCAGCCGAGACCCGTTCGGTTATCAGAACGGAATTCTTCCCTTTCCCCGCATTTCCCCTCATTTCACTAGATCCGAGGTATAAATACCTAGGTAGTATGCCTATTAATTAGGATTCTCCTAGTACACTAGAAGATAACACCTGTGGACTTCAGTATGGCCATCATCTCAGAAGCATTGATCTCAGTCTGGTCACATCTACCAGCCATCCTTGTCATCCTGACTTTCTTTCACTTCACGCGCAACTATCTCAAACCTGGCGTAGCATCAATCCCCGGACCATTACTAGCTAAGATAACGAACCTTTGGAGGTTCATCGATGTCGCCAATGGCCGCGCGGAAGTGACGCTTTACAATCTTCACCAAAAACATGGGGACTATGTTCGACTAGGACCCAACGTGGTCAGTGTGCGGAATTTGGATGCTTTGAAAACTATATATGGCATTAACAAGGGATATCAGAAGGTGAGTCCAAAGCAAAAGAAACTGATTGACCTTTCTAAAATTCGCAAGACAAATTTCTATTGTGTTCAGCAACAGCTTGCCAAAGGTAGACCGACACCTACACTGTTTTCCACGATCGATGAAAATTTCCATGCGGCTATTAAGAGGCCTGTTTCATCAGCTTACTCAATGAGTACTCTGACCGAGTTTGAGCCTTTTGTTGATAAGACCATCGAAACTTTATTTGGGAGGTTGGATGAGTTTGTAGCTGGAGCAAAAGTCTGCGATATTGCTGCTTGGCTACAATATTGTAAGGAATCCACTTCTTCTTGTGAGACATGAGAGCAGGAGCTAATGTAGCCCAAAAAGATGCGTTTGATGTCATCGGAGAATTGACATTCAGTAAGCCACTTGGCTTCCTGGAGAAAGGGAAAGATGTCGACGGAATCATTGGAGCATTGGAGCACATGCTCGACTATTCTGGAAAGGTTGGCACTGCGACACAGGAGATACTTGACTCAAAAGCTAATTAGATTGAACATTAGATTGGACAGATGCCATGGCTTGACTACCTTTTCATCAAGAACCCTCTCAAGAGCTTGTTCGGAGGGGGGTCGACCGGAGCCGTGGCTCGCTTTGCTCGCGCAAGACTAGACGAACGATTGAATCAAAAAAGCACATCACCAGTGGCCAACAAGAAAAAGGACTTTATGGATCGTTTCTTGGAAGCCAAGAATGAGCACCCGAAGATTGTGACCGATAACCAAGTCTTCTCATACACGGTCAGCAACATGAATGCTGGCTCCGATACAACGGCGATTTCTCTCCGAGCGATACTTTACTACACCCTCAAGAACCCGCAAGCAAGTATGAAACTGCACCAAGAGCTCACTGTTGCCTTAAAAGAAAAACGGATCACTTTACCTGTCTCGTGGAAGCAAAGCCAAGAGCAACTCCCTTACCTCGATGCAGTCATTAAAGAAGCACTACGTCTTCATCCTGCCGTGGGGTTGATGCTTGAACGAATCGTTCCCGCCGAGGGACTCCAACTTCCTGATGGTGGTCCATTTCTACCGGCTGGGACGATAGTTGGCGCTAATCCGTGGATAATACATCGGAGTCAAGTCTTTGGGGAGGATATAGAGTCATTCGTTCCAGAACGGTGGCTCAAGATGGATACTGAATCCGAAACCAGTTTCCAGGACAGAAGGCAGAAGATGATTCGAGCGACGTTTACTTTCGGAGCTGGGCCGAGGACTTGCATTGGCAAGAATATCAGTCTGCTTGAGATTTACAAGTTGATTCCATCGTTGTTTCTAAGATACAAGGTGAGAATTTCGTTCCACGTCAAGATTTGACTCTAACCAGTGCCTCTTTAGATTGAATTCAATGACCCTAGTGCAGAATGGGAGATTGTGAATGCATGGTTTGTGAGGCAAAAGAACATGGACGTGAGGTTGACATATCACAAGAAATGTTAGACGCTAAATATATAAAAGGGAGAACTCACTCGAAGGAGCAATTTACTCTTTTCTTCACGTCTACCTCGAGGGTTATATATTACAGAGACTAGTTACCTAGGCCACTGGTAGAAGTGCCGAAGCTACCTTGGGTAAGTTATTAGTGGAAGAAGACTGAAAAGGCCATGCTCAAAAGTATCACCACTCTTCTAGTGCGTAGTAGCTAATGAACAATATGTCTAAAGTACAATGAGACGGGTTGATAAAAGGTAAAAGCACAAGCAGGGGAAGAGCAAAAGAGAACATGTTTGTTCAGGACATTTCTTTGTTATACATCCCTGAGAACAATGTGTTCTTCTGGAGATCTCCTTTAGATCTTCGGACTTGATTTGGATTGAACAAAGGTAGAAGTTATAAAACATCCATAGAGAAGATCTTCCAAAGTTGCTCAGCTGAAAGCTCTTTCCCGTGACTGTGTTCTCAAAGGGAAAGAGGTCCATCGTGCCTTCCCAAGTCAAACACACAACCATCCTGAACACGTCTACGCGCGCGTGTCACATAAATTGGTTTGTTTTCCTCTTCTTCCTCTTCTTCCTCTTTTTACCTCTCACCTTCCTGATCTCGTTTCTGTTGCATCATGGAAAAGCCTAAGGTTATTGGACCTGATGGTCTTTCTCCAATCAGTCTCCAAAGACATGCCGATATTCGCATTACCACTGAGGTTATCCATGAAGTGATTACCAACTGCAATATGATAAGCCTGGAGGAGAGCCGCCATGCCCCTACGGCTGTTCGTAAGAAGGCTCGCGCTGATCGTATTGCTGGCGTGCAGACGGTCTCGGCTCGCCTCAATTCTCGTCGTTTCGCCCAGCTGGAGATGGATGACACTCCTAAGCTGTATAACGTCTCAAAGGAAATTGAAAAGGCAATTCAGGCCGAAAAGGTATGTCGCAATCTTCCCCCCATCCATACTTCCATCTACACCTCGACTGTTCCTACTGCATGTTATGTTCTTCTTTACTTGACTCGCTTGCCTTCTTCTTATTTTTTTTTTCTTTTTTCGTTCATGGACCCCTTTAACTCCTATTACTCTCGAGAATAACACTCTTATCTATTTTTTGCTTCTGTATCACGCTAATCTTTCATAGAACAAGAAAATTGCTGCTTCTCGTGTTACTATTTCGCGTGCCCCCGACGCTGCTAAAAGAACTACAGCCTCTCATGCTATTGCTCCACGTACCTCTGCCACTCAGAAGTCTTCTGGCATCGATCCTCGCGCCAAGCCATTTGTTCCTGCTGCTGCCGCCGAGACTGCTGGACCCAAGGATGAAGTTGCCTATGAGCCTGTGAAGAGTACTCCCCGCAAGGCCACTACTGGATCCAAGAAGGCAGCTCCTGTCAAAGCCTGTGGTGAAAACAAGGATGCAGATAACGACTCCGTCGCTAGTTCCAAGGCATCCCAGAAGGCCGAGTCCACCGGAGATAAGGAGTCCACTGGCTTTCCCAAGAAGCCCAGAGGTCTCACTGCACCAGCTGATTTCATGAAGCAAGTCCGTTTGCTCCACTTGCAGAAGCAGACGGCACCCAAGGCTGTGCCTGCTGGACCCCCTCGTCGAATCGTTTTCGGAAATCTTCCTGAGTGGGCCGACATCTTTAGCATCTTGCAGCTCGTCTACGGTGGTGCTGTCGAGAACGCTTGGAGTGAGAATGGCGAAGTCGTTGTGCAGTTTGTTGAGCAAGATGACTGTGTCAAATACTATGAGAACCACTCCGATGGCATCAAATTGAAGGATGGTGATGATGACCTCACTATTTCCGTTGCCATGCCGGAGGAGGGTCTGCCGGACAACGCCGAGCTTTCGATCCGTGTCGAAGAGGGTGCGTCCCGTGTCGTTTGTCTCTCCGGTCTTCCCACTGGCTTCAAGACTAGCGACAACGAAAATGTTCTGGGTATTGCCGTGGACCCTGTCTGGGGTGGCAAGAGCTTCGAGCGTATTCTGATTAAGCAGGCTGAGGTAAGTTTGCATGCTACTAGTTCTATGTTTTGATTCGTTACTAACTTGTCTTTTCAAAGTCTGGTGTTGATGTTCAAGTCTTCTTCTACAACCTCCACGACGGTTGGGACTTCTTGCAAAGCATCAAGGAGGGAGCTTATGACTGCATTGCCAGCTTTGAAGTTGACCCGTATGTTGCCGATTTACAGTTCTCCCGCATGATTTCTTCACTGACCATCTATTCCACTAGATGCGCTCTTGCTCAGGGGTTCCACTTCATGGATGAGCCCAACTTGATGTTCTCTGGAATCCTCGCCGTGGACTAGTTAGATATGCTTTTGATGTCCATCAGCAGCCACGGCGGCGCCGACAGCTATTATGGCTATTTGATTTGATCACAGTGGAGAGATATGGAGCTAAAAGCGAGCACATCTGGACTCGGATCTTGCTACTTGTTTTTGATGGGTTTTCAGTTAGTTTTTTTAGTGATTCTTCCTTTAATTAGGACATGATTCTATCTAGCTTAGCCCAATCAATGAAATGTAAGTTAACATTCAATTGAGAACCCTACTAATAGGAACACAAGGGCTACCACAGATTGTAGAAGCCCCGCCTCCCCCCCCCGTATACGGTTTACACCAGCTGCTACAGTCGTAGGAGGAATCCAACATGGACATGCAGATCAACCAGGTTAATGCTCGACATATACACAACTTTAGCCGTACAACCTAGATCCCTAAACGCTCCCTCGCACAACGTCAATGCCGTCTGGACAAAATACTCGACATCTGTTGTAGAAGGATACAGTTGCGCCCAAGAAGCATTGCTTACAACCTGCATATTAATTGACCCTACCTAATTGGCCGATTGAATTAAATTAGTCACAAACTTCAACGGCATATGTGCCCCTCTTGCTCTTTCCATAGTGCTGATAGAATTCGACAGCGCGGAAGAGAGATTGGCTATCGGAGCTGATTGTGGAGTTTAGGGAATTTAGTGCGAACTGTTAGTGCCGGGGACTTAGGGGATGTCGAATCGATGTGGATTACCTGGAGTCTTGAAATTTGGCTGATGAATTGGTATTGTAGTACGGAGTACGGAGTTATCCATATCTTATTGTAATAGATGAGTACAATAAGCAGCATACAATATACATATATAATATACACCACTTTGCCCGAGTACTGCATTGAAACCACAGCAACTTGCCCCATATGCAGTATTACCCCGTTCGACTTTCGAGTACAGACTTGTCTTGGAATCAAGATTGGTTCCTGTGTCGCAGCACGGTGACACAATAAGCTGTGGCACTTCTACACTCTTGTTCTACACTTCATGTTACCTATATACACCGACTGTGAACTTCAAATGCTGCAATTGAATATAAGATATCCAAAAATGCACAATTTGATACAACTAGATCGTATTAAACAATACAACATACAAATGGCAAAGTGTTTTCCCCTGGAAAGCCACGAATCACCGACTTTATCATCCTATACACTACGGACTACCTGTGGCTTTGAATATCAAAACCTCGACAATTCACCGATTCTTATTCGTCACAAACTACATACCGACATATATTACATCTCACGCGGATGCACTCAACACACACCACTTGCATGTCGGCCCCCTAATTGCGTCCGTAGCCCCACGCCCAAAAACAAAGAGGCTGAGACACCGGATCGGAATTTATCTTTCTATCGAAGCGGAAAACGAACTCACGATGGAGCCCGCGGGTGAATTCCCGAAGACCTAAGAGCCCGGGCCCGGACACGCTAGGAGTTAGCAGGATTGGCCCCATTTACATTCATGTTTTGTTTTGTTTTTTGGCGATCTTTGTTTCACACTCCGTAAACCAGGTACCAAAATAGAGTCGATAATAAGTACTCCGTAGATAGGATCAAAAAGGAGAGAGCATACAGAAAAGCAAAAACAGCAAAAAAAGCAAAAAAAGCAAATGCCGAAGCGCGACATGTCAATTCCTATTGTCTAATGTGTGGTATGGACGGACTTGTCACTAGATAGTTAGTTGACTACTAACTACTCTGTATTGGGTGTGTATAAATCTTGATTAACTAACAAACCACCATAACTATGTCAAAAAGCGACAACTGCCCGAACAAAACCATGGCAATTGGCCCCCAAGACATAAAGTACAGTGCACAAGTACTTTGAGCTAACAAATACAATCTTTTAGCCTAAGCCCCTAACATGCTCATGTCCCCGGTTCTGAGGAACCCTAGTGGGAAGTACTAATCCATACAAGTACTTTGCTCCGGGCTTCCTGTGTGATGAACCCAGGACAGTGCAGACAGATTAGAGGAAAGAGAATACGAGGAAGTCAAGAAAATTAAAAGAATCCCCCTGTCTCGCACTAGAAAACCCAAAGATCTTGAATATTCACCCTTCGTACCGAATGATCTTCACACTTTGTACAGACAGTACGGATATGGAGTATTTAGACGAAATATGGCGTGAAGGAATAGGGCCCCACGGTCGATGGATCTCAGGCATTGGCCGGGCCGTGGCTATGTTCTTTTCTTAGCACGGTCTGGTCGGCTGTGCTATTTAGCGGGCTGTACGAACTAGGGAGTAGTGAGTACTATGCGTGAGTACTATGTTTTCTTCGAGTGTATGAGAATAAACAATGGCTGTGGTTGTTCGGTGCTGTAAATGCTTGTATCTGAACGAGCCAGATTCAACGACTACTCCGGCTATCCTTCCTAAACTGAGAGACCAGACCAGGCCGGAATTGTGCCCAATATTAAGGTGAGGAAGATCCATATGCGTTGCTCGGGATTTGAAATGCATACTTGAGGACAAACGCAAGGGTTTTTTTTTTGGTCTGGGGATGCTGTTCAACAATGCAGAGAGGATGGTCTTGGATATGCAGAGATAATGTGTGATACATCATACCGAGTAACAGCCCTGGGAAAAGAAATGATTTTCAATAGATTCAAATTCAACCTCGACTCTTTATAGTCACATCTAGATCTAAATCTGAAAAGTGTTGAATCTCACAGTCTGGATTGCTCCACACGACGTATTGTAGATATCATACCAAGAAATAAAAACTTCCAGTATTGAAAACATGTAGACATGTAGGAAGTGAAGGTGTAGAAAAGACAAAGAGGAAATGAAAAAGACAGGAACCCTGGTGGAAGATTTGAGGGGGGCAACGAGAGAACATCATAAAAGACAAGCAGACCTCCCACGCTGAACAGAGGTATCTTAAATAAAGACGAAGACCGACCCACGCAAAAACAAAGACAGATAAGACAAATTGACCACCCAAGAACGGAAACAAATCCCAACCACCCCTTCCAAACAAAGCAGAAACAAAGAAAATCAAATTCACATCCGTCGCACCGCAACATCCCCCTCCTTCCTCATCCAAGGATACCAAACATTAGTATATTCCTTAACCCCGAACTTGGGCGCAGCCCCATGATCCCCAACCAAAGCAGCCGAAGCCCCTTCTCTCAGGAACTCGCCATCCCGCATACGCCTCTGCTCCCGCAGGGTAGGACACTTCTTCTCCTTGATGAAGCGGTAGAACTTGCACTGGATACCCTGGAAGCCGCGTCTCTGACGGTCCGGGAACTGGCGATTGAAGGCCTCGCGGACCTCCTTCCACTCCTGACACAGGTCGACGCGGTGGTACCAGATGAAGTACATTTCCTCCTCCTCGTACTTGGGACGGGGGGGACGACGGCGGTCGCCGCTGGTGGAGGAGGAGCTGGAGACGCTCGAGAAGCGCTCGCGGGGGTGGTAAGGGTCCGGCGAGGACGGCGCGGACAGCGAGCTGTGGGTTGTGCTTGCGCTTGCGCGGTTGGTGCTTGTGCTTGTGGTTGACGGGGAGGGGCGGTAGGTGAAGAACATCTGGTGGGAGTGGGAGGGGGTTGTGCTGGTGCTCTGGGTTGTAGCTGTGGTTGTGGAGGACAGTGCGCCTGGGCTGGTGTTGTGGTAGTTGCGGCTGAACCAGTAGTTGGGGCTTGGGGGGAAGCTTGGTGAGGGTTGGTAGTGGAAGCTGTGGCGGTTGGATGGTGGGATTGAGGCGTGTTGGGTGCGTGGCGAGACTTCTTCATCGCCTGGGTTCAGCAAGGCGTCGATTTTCATTTTGCTTTGGCGTGCTGATGGCACTGTTGCGTATTGTGGGTTTCCATTTTTGGTATTTTGGGGTTTTTTGTTGCCAGTACGTTTTTTTTTTTTTTTTTTTTTTTTGGGCTGGATGGAAAACGAATTTTATAGAGATCAAGCTTTGGGTACTCTCTCTCTCTCCCCAGAATGCTCAGACCAGGTCTGATAGTAGAAGTGGGGATATAAGAGGTCTCTATATCAAAGAGCCAATGGACGAATGTGAAGTACAGAAAGTAAGGAAGTATATGCCTTTGGGGTAACGGGCAAGGTTTATAGATCTCGGAACTCTAGAAAAAAAAAAAAGAAAAGATACTGGACCACAACTCGGTCTTAAATGAGAGAAAAAAGGATTCAGAAAATCGAAAAATAGTTCTCAGACTAACAGCGCTGTTGGGTGCACTGAACCGACTGCCTGGGTCTGGTTGTGTTCCTTTTGGCCCCCCTGTATAGTTGTGTACCGCGGATACACAAGGCTTTTTGGTTCACAGGGGTCTTTTATTTTTCTTTTATTTTCTAGAGATTCGGTTCCACCCCCAGAGAGACAACATTTTCTATTCAAATGAGGAAAATAATGTAAAAACAATAAAACGGAATTAAATGGATCGGTGAACCGGCCTGTTGCTCCGTGTTTTCGGGGTTAGTGGAAAGGGACATTTATCATTATTTCCAATTAATTGGATATCTTTGTGGCAACGGACTTCGGTTTACTCCGGTTACTAAATTGTAAACCTGTTCGAATCCTTCCTTTTTCTTTATATGGGAAAGTTTCGCGGCAATTTTTGTCTCTACCGTGGGTATAGCTTCTCTAGCTTCACGGATGACACAATACTGGTCGATCCTATTTTGATTTTCTTTTCTTTTTTTTCTTTTCGTTTTATTGGTATTGAATACATGCAAGTTACGAAAAAAAAATGGGGGCCACGCGGTAACCAGAATTACAATTTACCTTTAGCCTTTTGCAATCTTAGCGCCAAGGCGAAGTTTGTGAATGATAAATCGGTTTGGTTTGTTGAATATCAAAAAGCAGTTACCCGAGAAGATTCGAGGGAATGTGAATGGACGATTTCCTAAAAGACCGAGAATTCCTTCTCCGTACATGCAGCAGAGCTGCATGAGCGGTTAGCTGATAGGCTTGATTGAGGGTTCAGCAGAGACACATATGAGTTAACATGACAAAAAGTAAATTAAAATCAAGAGGTGAAGAACCGAAGAAATTGAAGACTTTAGGTGCATTTTCTGTTTTGGTGTCAGTGTTTCATTGGCGCCGTCCAACACTACCAGGTAACCCGTTGTTCATGTAAGTGGATAAACTGATTGATACAGTCAGGTGTTGGCTGTTGCTTTTTGCCTCTTTTATTAATCGAGGTCATGGATATGGGAAGGGAAGTGCAGAACTCCAAGAGGGAAAAAAAAAACCAACACAAACGCGCGGCGTCTATTGGTAGACGCAAAAGTCATCTGTTGCGACGTACGCCATGGCCCTGGGATCTCGGGACGAATCAGCGTGAGGAGCTAATGCAAGCTCAATTTGGCACTGCCAACACATCTGTCTTTCCAATGCCAGGCGCATTATGAGGTAAGAGATCCTTGTAGCACATAGTTTCCTTCTCCTCTATCCCCTTCAGGGCTCTTTGCGGAGCTTCCGATTATTCCTATGGAATGTAACTACTTCGTATCTAGGCAAGAGACAGCGAACCGTGTATTCTTTTTCGATTCCCAACACCGGACGCGGGGGGAATTGGGGAAATTCAATAATGAGCTCCAGCGTCAACTCGGCAGCAGACACAGAAAGCGCAGTCAACTTGCATCCCCAAAATATCAAATCTGTGACGATACATGTCATGTCCACTTATGGATCGCCCCCGTTTACATATGATGTTACTCGCGTGATAATAATTTCCCTCTGCGCCATTTTTTCCCCCCTCGATCTGCTTGCGCCTTGACCAGGCTGATCGTCAGTCATCTGCAGCCGCCAACGGTTTTCTTGGATTTTCTTCACAGTCCTACCGTTTAGACTATTTTCTTTGAGAAAAAGAAAAAGGAAAAGTATATACAGTATACAATATACAATATACAATATAGGCAGGTACACGCATGTATTCCCAGGTATTCCTAGGTCTTCTCGGGTATAGCCGTCGTATTGGGTATATCTACATTTCTAATTGCCTAGAGACAATGATCCATGCAATCTCCTCAATTGATCAGGCCAACAAAAAAGAGAGGTACGAAAAGGCAGAAACGTTGTGATCGTATCTCTGCGGCGCAGTCAACTTGCGCAAGCGTGAAATCCATTAGGGCGGTATCTGCCCGTTCTGTATGGCCCGTTACTTCCGAGACCCCCCCCTTGGCAAGCCTCTCCTCACCTGAAGCCCCCCCGATTCCCTGCAGATCGGATCAACATGGCTCCCCCCGGGGCTAAAACCAGCCTTTTCCCCCCTCCCCACTCCGTTTTCTTTGTCTGCCGCTCTCCACCAAGTCCAATCACAACACTTTTGGTGTTCGTCAGTCGCGTAGCCGCAGCCCGGTTCAGTCACGTGAGACTATAGTGGTAATATAATTTTTTTAGTTACATTACTAGCTCCGACTACTTTTGTTTTTCCTTAGATTTTCTTTTTCTACCGTGAGGCACTGTAGTAAAAAAAAAAAGTACATACACTAAGAACATAGATGCAGATAATATGCATCGCGCTTGACCCCCCGCCTGCGAGCGAGAGATCATCTCCTTCCTGAATAGTGACACATCGCCGGTCATCCATGGTTACAGTAAAAAGAACATGGTAATTTCCAAGTTTGATTATCGTCACATTGCGCGAGTCATGCCGTGCATACTAGCACGTCTGCCCTGGCACTTTTCCGGCCAACCATCAGCTAGGGCGCCAAAAAAGAAATCAAAATCAAAATTAAAATGAAAATGAAAATCCAATTCTGGAATTTCATTTAAATCCAGAACGTGGGCAGATTGGTCCAAAATTCACCTGCACCCAACCAATCACATTCTCTTATCGCTCAACGTCTGATGATTTCATGTTTTCTTTTTCCGCTTTGTCTGAGCCGCGTAGATCGGTGAGATGTGTCGAAATTCCCCTTTTTTTGTACTTTTTTTTTTCTCTTTGTATCTTTAGTTTTCTTTGTTTGTAGCTTCTCAATTATGAGAAGTACGGAGTAGATTGGATTTCAAATTCTGAACCTCAGTTCTCCAGGCTTCTGCAGCTGGCCCAAGCAGGCAAGAACGCTATGTCCTGTTACTAGACGTTAGCGATAGCCGCCGACTGCCCCACGGGTGAAGCACGCAATTAATTGGGTTATCTCGGGTGGCAGTTTCTATCTGTCCATGGGTGTTATCATAGAATGATTATGCTACCTGGGCATGCTACCTACTCCGTACTGTTATAGATGTGAACATTGGACTTTAATCACTTTTCGACCTCGATCTAGAATCTGAGATCTGGACTCTTCTCTCTTCCTGAAATCACCTCTCCCGCATTTGAAACGGAATGGTCCCGACAACAGGGTATAGAAAATGACTCGTTTGATGCGCAAATTTCCGTAAAAAGAATGCACCATGGATGTTACATTGTAGGGATATCAGGATTCCGACATGTCTTGGATGGGCCCTGGACGCGCAGTGACTGCGCAACAGTCGGGGAACCCACAGTTTTGGAGCGGACAGAACCGTTGCCTAACGGAGATGAAGAGGGGATAGAATCCTCTTTCCCCCACGGGCCAGACAAAATCTTCTCCAATCTGCAAATCTATGTGCACTCCGCGGAGGTAGGTAACCTCCCTTGATGCATGGACAAGTCGGTTTACAATGACACCTATCTTGACTGGTACACTTGGGGGATTCCAAGTCATTCCCGACAACATCGACGGAGGGATGGAAATCCCGTCATCCTTCAACCATGGATCGGGCATTTTTGAAGCTCAGATGAATTTGGAGCGAACCTAGGATCGGAGTAGATCCTCCGAGCTACGCTAGATCGAAGAACCTTGGAACGCGTGGCATGATACTTTTACTGGACATGAGCGTTTGGAAATCGCAGAACAGTGCTTGATTTGGATGAGTGGAGCATGTGCCCGTTGTCCAAGTGGTTATGCCATTGGCTAACTGTTGTATACCAGCTAGCCAACAAGCCAACAAGTCAACAAGCCAACAAGCTACCTAACTCCAATAAAATCAAAATTTGCTGAGCGAATTGAGAATCCTGCATTGGCAGCCAGCAACCCACACCCCCCCCCGGGCAACAGCACCCCCCCCCCCCCCCCCCCCCCTGGAATCCCGCAAAGTGTTGGCTGTTGGCTCTTGGGTCCGCCAAAGGCGTAAAAGCCGGCGCCAGTGTTGCAACATCAGATCATGGGCCCGGGTAATCTCCAAACCATCTCTTGGCCTTTCAGGAAACCTTAGAATCCACAATGGCTAATTTGTCAGGAAAATACCCGAATTAATAATCTCAGATCCCAACCTTGGAACCCCCCTTAACTCCTCTCGGGTTTCCCCTTCGGCTCCGAGTTCGCCTATCTGACTCCATGCGGGACCCAAAATCAGCCTTCTACCTTTCGCCCTCGGGGGAATCGGTGTATATTTCAGCCGCATATCCAATGCAGGATTTCTCGCACTAGACACGACACCTACATTAGCAGGGGGGGGACACATTAGCTGCTGTATAATCATTCACGTAAGAGCTTTTACCTCATGTAGTTTAGAGCAGTTTGTGTCCGCCTTATGCTTCCATATTCGGTACAGTACTCCGTAGATGCAGATAGACTACGGAGTATAATAACATAGAAGTAATATGTGCGGATATTAGTTCAAGTGTCTAATGTCTTAAATCCGATTATCTCCTCTTCTTGGACCCCACGCTATCCATTTACACTAAAACCGATAACCGGAGGGGCCGGCCCAATCCTGCACGGTTCGATCCAGCGCAACTCACCCGCAATGGAATTGGATCTTCCTGTTTTTTTTGGGGGGGTTTTTTGTGTCTGTGCCATATCGTCATGCTAGCATCATACTAATTTACCTGTACCCCTGCACCTTTTTTCTTATTGGACCAGGTACGGATGTCCCGCCTCACGAATCAAAAATGAGGAAAAGGAACCATGCTAAGCAACCTCAATATCGAGTCTCTACTAGCGCCTCCAGCTTCTTTTTCCATATTCAGTCTAGGGCGAGGGGGGGAGGGAACGGTCTGTCACCTTTGTCTGGGAAAAAGATATAAATTTAAGGAAAAAAAAAAAAAAGGAATAAAATAAATAAAAAAAAGCCGGAAAAAAAAAAAAAACAAAAAAAAACAAACGCAAGGACCAAGAGCGAACGTGGAATTTATCCGTTTTGAAAGAAAAAAAAGAATTGAAAATTACCAGATCAATCCCGGTTAAAGAAACTTTGCAAAAAAAGACTAGACTCCGGATTACGCTTCTAGAATCGTTCAACGCGCAAATCAAAACCTTGGAAAGAAATGATAAGCGAAGCAGCGAATGAGGATCCCCCGACCGAGAATGCAAAAATACAACACTCGCTTTATACAGCACATAGCCGTCTTGGAGATCACTGTATTTTAAATTTCCATTACAACATACACTAACTACGGCCCACCAAGTAGCAACAGACGCTAGTGCCTATCAGGATAATGTGCTACTCTGGATATTGTACTCCGTACTCCGTACCCATATCAACCAACTTGACTGCACTCCGTGTAGTGTATATAGTTCAGCCGCGTGGATAATATCAGTCATGTCCTCAAACAGCACCAATCCGCTGCGCGGGATATCCACCGGAAAACCCCCCTCTAGTGAATTCCAGAACCAAAAGAAACACTATCTATTGCATGATGTCTTCCTTTTAGTCTCCAGTCCAGCATTCACTATTGGATATCTAATTTTCCTCTTGCCGATCTTCTTCATGAGTTTTTGCAAGGCCGAAGTGGGTACAGCTTCGGATTCGGTGTTGAGGGGATAAGTTTCTCTCGCGTGCATTTCCCTTCCTGGGCGTTAGTGGGTTATTCAGATGGAGTACAACATAGACAATGGATATTGTGTTCTGTAACTAATTCTGAGGTATATTCCTTCCAATGCTGGTGTCGTTGCCATCACTTGTCCGCCCCCAAGCCAAGACAAGACGCCACTTGATCCTGACTGTGGAGATGTGAGGAGTGCGTATAAGCACTAGTGACACGTGGGATTTCCTCACGAACTGACGGAGGCTGTGCTTATTTTTCACATTTCTGATGATCTTTTCTTCTTTCCGTCTCACGTTGTCGTTAGCTTGATCCTGGTGATTTGTTCTAGAATCAGGTGATTGTACAGGGCTATAGGGTTGGCCTTATCTTAGGCCTCCCAGGTTTCCATCTGGAGATCCAGAGATACATACATAGGCAGATGGTTGCACGGCATAAATATTAATAGATAGGATTATGTAATTACGGATTCACTTTCCAACATACGTTGAAGCTGATGGTTATTTTATTTTGATTCTGATCTACACACGACTCTTCAGCTCCAGAGAACACGATCTGTCCGGGTCAATTCTGGTCTGTGGAGTACGACTGTATGAGCATACATATACTTTGTACAGATTATACATTGCCAGTCTTTATGCTGTAGACCTTAATTAGAACGGTCCACTAAATGCCGGTTCACCATAGCCGTTCCGTCTTGTGATTTGACAGTGCGTATATGCAAAGTTTGGACACATGTGGAGAACAATGCCATTGCTATGTTGTAGATCCAAATAGAATGCTTCTGGCCTGTCATCTCTTTTTCTCTAGAAGATTAGGTTATACTTCGGTATGATGTATTGTAAAGGGCTTGCTCGTGGTTACTGTATTGCTACGGGATACGGAGTAGATCCTGCAGAATTGAAAATTCCCACTGTGGATTCCTATCATCCCTGGCCTGCTCTGGCACGGAATCTGTTACACAGCAGCCGATCGAGGGATATGCAGTGAAACGATGAGATATCGCCATATCTACAAATGGACTACAGCCTATGATTCAGAGAGAAAAGGTATTTTACTGCAAGCCTTGCCTAGGAATGGTTGGATTGGTTGTGTGATGTGAGTTAGGGAAGAAGGAGGTAACCAGTGGAAGTATGTGTGTGGATGTTTCGTATGGGGAGATGTGAGAAGGAAGATCCTTCGAAAAGGAAAAAAAAAGTGGCAAAAAATAAATAAAAATAAATCCAAGAACCAACAGTTAGAATCATCTCTCATTCGTCAGAGTCAACAAGACCATCAAGAACAACAGCACCACCTCTTTTCAACCTATATGGTCATGAGCGACCGGAGCGATCATGAGTTGAATGCACGCGCGTTGACATCCGGACATTGTGCTGCTCCTTCAAGCCACCCATAATACCTAAAGTAGTAAACAGTCAAAAATGCACAGTGTTCCTCTATAACTGTCGGTGAGTACACCGATCAGGTCAATGTCCGCACGTGCGTGGTGCTTCCTGTCCCAGCCACACCAATCAGCCCCCGGGCATTGACGACAAGCCGAAGCACTACTGCTGCCATCATCACACCGAAGCCAGAGATTCGGGTCATTAGCTCCGGGATCGGGCCCTTCTGGCGTGAGCCATTTCTGCACTTCGATGTTTCAGCTGAAGGATTGAGTTGAGAAGCCTGTTAGGTGTTACCGTGTTAGATATCGGATATGGGATTATCTTCGGAATGTGTCGCTTCGGGATTTGTAGCCTGTGGAGAGGGGTGAGTGGTGAGTGGTTCGAAAGGAGTGGAGGTGGGGGGAAACTTTCGACGATGGATTTTGGTGTGTGGTACGGAGTACTTCGTATTCGTCTCAGCTTGGAGTGTTGAGGTCGTGTTTGCGTTCTTTTGGCAGACATCAGATACTGACTGCATGCAAGGATTATAACTAGTTTAGCAGGTACTAAGTAGATAGTCTTTTTCTTCAGGGCTTGGTGAATTTATCCGAGTCCTGTGTCGGCATCATAATGAGTAACTGCATGTAAGCTTGAAGTATCATCATCATAGTACAACATACGGAGTAAGGAGCACAAAAGGATCCTATCCTACTCCATACACCCACTTTGGCAAGTCGATTTACCTTTTGAATATAATTGGCACCTGCCAAAGTATAATCGGGCACTATCGAATGGCAGACTTGGCATTAATCTTCAGATATTCAGTAACCGTGCCAAGCGCGCAACACACCCTGTGTTGGTGCGCCCACGTCAACGACAATTTTCGACACTAGGTACATTTCGCATGGCGTGGACATACCAAAGCTACATACGGTACAAAATTCTTAATATGGATTTTTCTCAGCCCCCTATATATAGGGAGATCGTACAACGAAGGTCTACACACGTGATTCAAAAGGGCTTTTATTGATCTGGTACTAACATGTACGGAGTACTTGACGTAATAGAACATTGAAGTGCTACATGAAACCTTCATATGTGGCTTTTTTATATGATTTTTATCCTTTTATATTAATTAATCAGACATAATACTACCTAGGTAATATTGCAACGATCTAATCATACTTATCTTAGATATCACTGCTCTTATTTATCTATTAGTAAGCTCGAGGTTGACAAAAAAAGGATATTGAGAATTTTGTAGCTGTGCCTTTTGCATAGGCACGCCATATTAAAAGTACCTACAACATACTTTCAAAAATTATTATTATCGTTCACAGGGGCGCACCAACACAGGGTGTGCTGGGCGCTTGGCACGGTTAGATACGACTCTTCAATGACTTCAAAGATTGCAACATCATATGGATGCCAAGTTTATCCCGGTTAATATGACGAATTGGCCTCTCCGATGTTCCTCCGACCGCTGCAGGCTGTTCAAGCCCAACTAATAGCGGATACTCAAAGACTCCCCCGGCACATGAACCTGACGACAACTTGCACATCTTGACTCGGTTTGGCAACAGCTTTCCTTTGATAGTTAATGTTCCTATTGGACCATTGCAGGGGGGGCGGTCGCAGGCTTAAATGAAGCGGATTCTCTTCGGAAGTGACGTCAACCTTTCTCATTTAATTCGTTTGCGAGTCAGAATGTTGCATGGTTGTTTCGTGTTTGGGAGACATGCAGACGGAGTGCAGGGAGTACATCAGTGAGTCAACGAAGGGGCTGAAAATCATCCATGCTTGTATTTTATTTGGGGTAATTGCTTTACTGTAATTATGTCAGTGAATTGATAAATTACCTCTTAATGTGACAGGTTGTTTTTTTTAATTCCTTTTGCAGAGCCTCACCTCTTCACGGACACTCTCGCTTGTTACATCCGCCCAACCAGCATTGAGGGATTAAATTGCAAAGGAAAGGTAAGCCACGAAACGGAGATAATGTCGTTTCATCTCCGCGCACTTCGGGGTAGCCGTGAATATCAATGTGTGTTTATCGAAACCGGAGAACACGGAGAAGATGTAGGTATTCTTCAGGAGTTGATCTTCATTCCAACCTTCCAAAGGTAGAAGGTAAAAGCGTGAAGATTACGATGGCATTGGGATCTGCCCGGCCCCATTCTATCTTTTGTGATCTTCGACACTTTACTTTGTTTGGCTGTGTTTCCCGGTAGACAGGCTATTTCTGCAGGTAGTAGTGGGGTTGGTAGCCTTGTCTTAGATATTTTGAGTCCGCATGTACCACATGCACCACATGTAGAATGATGTTCAGCCTTGCTCTCAAAAGCTACAACATAGCACATTCATCTAGCGCCGTTGGAACGCACGTGCAATTATAAAGCAGTTATTGAACTCTGTTTTGTGTCAATAAGAAGCTGTTCACCGTAATTGTTGGCTTGGTTACTAACCTGTAGCGCGCTACACTAGTGACCACTATAGATAGATCTCCTGCAGCATGCAGAGGTTACTGTTTCGGGGCATGCAGGCAGACTGATTCGTACAGCGAATAACAGGTAGGATTTTGGACGACACTAAGCACCGATCTGTGCGGAGGACTTTGTAGAAAGATGTTCACCGCATTGATATATATTCCGTACAATTGAGATCATCACTATAAAATCGTCATAAACCAACTGGAGAAACGAACTATACTAAATCTAACCTCTATCCAATAGACCTCTCCAGCTATCAAGTACTCCGTACATAGATACAAGATCGATATACCGACATATGTATATCCGAACACTTGACCCAACAACATCATCACAACACAATCAAAGGCAACAAATCTCCCTCAGCGCCAACACCAAACTTCAGCCCCAACACCTCTACCCGCTCAGCCCACTCTCAAAACGACTTCATCTGCATAGTCTACCCCACAATACGCCAGCCCCTGTTCCCATCCCTCAATCTCATCACATCTCAGGATGACTGCATCGCACCAAAAAGCCCAACCCACGTGGCACGATAATTGACTCCTTCCTATCTCGACATAAAACAAGCGAATGCCGCACCGCCCCAACACAACCCGTACCCCTTCCCCCTGGTTGGCTCCGGGGTAGATCGGAGAATTGAAAGTAGGCTCACAAACCTTCGTGCGAATTTTAACTTCGATTGCCTGATCACTCTGCCTGCACGGATTCCTTCCGACTACACTCCTTCAAGGAGGGGCATTTGAGATAATTTTCGGGGTTGGTTCGAGATGGGGGGCGAGCAGGGGTGGGATAGCGCTCTCGGGGGTAGGTATGGAGTTGGTAAAGGGGGATTGATGGTTGGGAAGGTGGGGTGGGCAGGGCTTGAATTCGGAGGCGGAGGGTTTTTTTTTTTTGACGCTGTTGGCTGTTATTTTTGGTACTACTGTTTGCCAAGGACTATCTGGGATGTAGGCATCCCTACACGGCTGGAATACTGGATACAAGGGTGGTATAGCACACTGCATGGTAGTATAGATTGTGGGACGGAGTAGTTCTGTTTCAGTATCTAATTTCAATTTCAATGCAGGATCGGTGGTGGGGGGAGGGGATTTCTGTTCTTTGGTCTCGGGGATAACTCTTGATTCCACTGAGAATACATGGGTGTTCGAGTATGGTAGATGATCACTGGTTTAGGGGGCATCTCGTATACAGGTATACGCTTATGTCCTCACCTATGATCGATCTCGATGCAGTGCCCGTTGATCTGTATTCCTCTTTCGGTCCACAGTAAGCGGAGCAAGTAGAGATAGCTTGAGCAAAGCGTTTCAACATTAGTGCAAGCCGTGTTTTTGTCTCCAGCTGGGGCGCTCAATGTATTACTCCAGTTAATGAATTAGGTCTTGACTCTTAGTAGCCGCAGAAAGTAATTTATTTGATGGAAATATGAAGTTTAGGTATCCGAGGCAAATCAAAGCAAACGCCCGATCAACGGGCCTGCTAAAAGAAAAACAAAATGGTGGGAAAATTGCAGTAGTCGCAGAGCGGGCCAGTTTGATGCTAGCCAAACAACCAAATCAGGAATCAGTAGTCTTCGTCCGAGTCTACGTGCCCGCGGTAGCGAGACATGTACCCAGTCCCGCCATCCTCGCTCGCTGAGTCGTCAAAGTCAAAGTCATCGTTGTCATCATCCGACGACGCTTCTTCATCTGGGTAATCGTTGGCAGGGTTGTTTTCGGCTGTGGTCGAAGAGGGTCAGCGTCCATGGGCTGTAGATGGGGAGGAAAGAGAGGGCAAAAGGGAAAGGGGAAAATCACATACCATTAGAGTCCGCATCCTCACTATCCCAGTCCTCCTCGTCATCTTCAATAAAGTCGTCCCAGTACTCCTCATCCTCAGCCGTGATGACAATGACACCCACTCCAGGTTGAGACTTGGCGATATCCATTTGCTGCTGGTCAGACTCATATTCGGCGAGCGGGTTCTTCAGCATCTCGGCTTCCGACAACGGACGCCGAACGTAAACATCGTAGACATAGTCGCCTTCATCATCCTCCTCCACATCCTGTTCAATTACCTCCGAAGACTGCGGTGTTGTAGGTGCGACTCTCGGTTCCTTGGGCTGTCGGGGTTGGTGTTTCAACGGGGGCTTAGGACCTGTGCTGAAAGCATGCTGTAAAGATGCAGGCGGGGGAGGGGCCGGTTTTCCAACGACCCGGGGATCGAGGTCCATGCCATGGTCTTGTTCAGCTTCTCGCTCGAGCTCCAGCGCGACCTGCTCGAGATCATGGGCTAGGCGTTCAGACTCCTGCTCCCAGCTCCTCTGCTGTGTCTGAGCGGATTTCTCCAAGGTATCAGACAGATGCTGCTTCGCAGCGGTGATGGCACTCTTGCGCTCCTCGCGCCATCGTTTCTCGGCCTGGTTAACGACAGGTCGTTTGCGTGGTTTAACTGGTGACGGGGGTGTTGTGTCGATGTCATGGACAAGTTCCTTAGGCGTCAACGACAAAGACCGTGCCTCCGCAACCAGATCCGAGACCATGGATGCCTTGCGCGAGTGCGCATTCCGCTGCAGCTGCTCGACCAGCACAGCTACGCCAGGCGCCGGACCACCAGCGCGTCGCTTCTGAATTCCCCCAGGGGAACTCCTTAGGGAATCGAGATTTGAGCGTGAGATCTGGAAGCGGCGCAGGGCCTGGGCGCGGCTGGAGGATGCCTCCACTGATGCCGGGCTGCTGTCACGTACAGCGGGTTGGTAAGATACATCAGAGGTAACCGCAGAGCTGGGCGGCAGGTCGGTGAAGGGAGAAGGGCCCCCGTACACAGCACGCCTGTGCTTTTCTTCTGCTTCTCTGCGTACAGTTGCAATGCGCTGCGCTTCGCGGAACTCTGCTCCCGGTGAGGTGGCCCGCACCATGGGCACGCCCATCGAGGAGGCTGGCGCGCGCCGGTTTACATGAAGACTGCTCACTGAGCGCGGGCTCTTCAGGAGCCGCTGCACGGCTGGCGTCGTTGGTGGGCTGGGAGATGCATCTCCACTCCCGCTCTCGCTGGCTTTTAGAGTGACTCTGTGGAAGACAAAGTCGGTGAAGCGCCGCTTGGTTTGGTGGACTGCGGATTGAATAACTGTGGGGTATGTTAGTGTCTGTTGTCAATGTATCGGTCAAAGTTTTATCTCTCAGGGCAACCATTTCCATGGTATTATGTATCTCTTTAAAGGGGCATATTTTGCGGGGCAAAGAAACAAGGGAATTGTTCTCGTACATAGAGTCTCGACGGGCTCTTCCTCGCGCCGACGCTTGATATTGATTTGCTCTGGTGGAAGCGTCATGATGCAAGGTTGACGCAGATTTTGCGATGGCTTGCTTGGGGTTGTGGAGGGGAGACGAATGGATGAGGCGCTGAAGCATCCAATTTGATGTGTCCGATCTTTGCCCGATTTGGTTTTTGTCAACCACGTGATCTGAAATTGTAGATGTCTACGACCAACATCTGCATGAGAGCAAAGTGAGGGAAAACATTACAAAAATAAGAGACTGGATGTATCTACATGTAACATGGATTCAATAGGAATACAATAGAGCAATACATATGACTTGATTCTTTTTCACATGTAAGACCTGGCAGATTTCCATTGTTATGGTTAGATGATCATTTACATTTCGAACCAATGTTTCAAGTTTGGCAGGTAGATGGTTATTTTTTTTGCTATCAATAAAAAGCCAATGGGACAAAAGTCCCAAGTGGTCGCTATGCACTGCGATAATCGCCGCCGCGACTCGTCCCTCTCCATGGTCATCATCCGGTGAAACATGCGGCGTATTCACAGCCCCAAAGCAATATAAAGAGATAGAAAAAGTCCAAAAAAGGAAGGAAGAGACTCAAGGCCAGCTAGCAATACAAGGTAGTAAAATAAGGGTAGATGGGATGAAAAGGATTAATAGGGGAATACAAAGATCATTGCGAACGGAATATGTCCGGACAAAGAAAAGGGGGGAAAGGCCAAAAAAGTAAAGAAAAGACAAGGGTTGAAAGTGAATGGCAAAGAGGCCAAAGTGAAAAAGAAGAGATTATGACCAATACAAGAAACGAATCAGATCAAAAGGGGGGGAGGATAGACATGACAATCAAGAAAAGACTATATGTAAGAAGAGAGAATAATATGGCATTAGGTTCACCGAGAACAATGATTCAAGATTGCGTCCTTTGGAGCGTGCGCAGATAATTATTTGGCTCCGATCTCCTCTTCAGCCCAGCCGGGAAGCGAGTTTTCGTTTTGAATAGCCAGGCCAAATCCTGAGTGGTTCAGTCCACCGAGGGCAGAGAAGCTGGAGAAGCTGCTCTGCGGCTGGTGGGCCGCACCTATGCGAGTGTGGCCGTGTTGACCAGAGACTGGTCCGAAGGGCTCCTGGGAAAATGAGGGCAAGCTGACAGCCCGGGAGTGAGAAGCACGGGGCACGCTAAGGCTGCTGGTGCTTGCGTGGTGACCGTGTCCCGATCCATTTGCCACACTTAGATAGCTATTGGTGGACTTGTGCTGGTGCATGGGTGGGTCCATGTGTCCATTTGACATGTCACCGTTGCTGACGCCGTTATACAACGACTGCTGTGGCTGGGACTGTGACTGGAAGCTAGAGAGTGTCATGTGGTCATTGAGATGGTTCTCCTGATCCTGTGCCTGATGAGCAGACATCTGGTTCAGGTACATGGTCAGCGGATTGCTTGAGCCGACATTGAGAATCCCAGAGGGTGAGGTCACGTTCTGCAGTGGGTGGCGTTGCTGTCCATTTTGGGAGCCGGTGGATCCCGATGCTGGGGAAAGAGCGGGGCGAGTCGGGCTGGACTGGGAGCCAGACTGGCTGAGGTTCTGCTGGAATCCGTTGAGAACGGATGGTGGTGACTGGCCTTCCATGCCGGTTCCGTTGCGGTTCTGCTGTCCGTTCTGGTTATTTCCGGCTTGACGCGGTGGGTTTCCGCAGCGGTCCTTGCCAAAGTTGATCTTGAATCGGCGGTAGTCCTCACGGTTGCGCATTCCCTCAATAGCCTTGATGGCATTGGCGATGTTCGTGAAGTTGACAAAGGCGCAACTTTTCTCGCGCAGTGTGTTCACCAACTCGATCTCACCGTACTCTGAGAAGTCCTGGCGAAGGCGTTCCTCCGTCCAGGCCTCGTCCAAGTTACCAATATAAACATTGCGGGATGCACCGCCGCTGACTGCTAACGCAATGGCGGGCGGGAGAGGGCCAGAGTGTTTGCCCCATCCAATCTTCAGGCGTCGGTTATGGATCATCAGCCCCTGCAGATTGCTCAGGGCGTAGAAGGAGGCTGCCGAAGTGGGATCGATGAATGTAACGAAGCAAATGTGCTTATCTGGGATATATCGAACATGGTGCAGCAAACCTCCGCGGACGACATTGCAGATCTCTTCAATAGTAGTTTCGGGGTGGATGTTTCCAAGGTAAATAGTGCGGTTGCCGAGATTGTTGACACCGCCCGCTGTTGTTGCCACGGCGGCCGCAGCGACAGACTGTTGTGCAAGCGCATTAGAAATCAGATCACGATCCGCGGTGTTCAGCACATGCGCATATCCCGGTGCGATTCCAAGGAACTGCGCAGCATTTTGCTGCTGAGTCTTGGACACATAAGCACAACGATCCTTGCCGTAGAACACTCGCTTTGGTGCTTGCCACTGCTGCTCCTGGGGGAGCTGAGTGACAGCCTTCATGGCATTACTGATCGACAGAAAATGGACGAATCCAATCGCCTTCTCCTTAACGATCTTCACGGTGTCAATGGGCCCAAATTTGCCCAGATCCTCCCGCAGATCATCCTCGGATGTCTCTTCGGGCAAGTTTCCAAGGTAAACATTACGCGACGCGCCCGACTGTTGAACCGCCAAGGCGACTGAGGTGGGAACCTGTGAAGGCTTGCCCCAGCCGACCTTGATGTCATTTCCCTTGATGGCCAACTTCTTTAAGATGGCATCTGAATGGAAATGAGTGGCGGAGCTGCTATCCAAAAAGGAGATAAAGGCACAGTTCTTATCAGGGAGCAGGCGCACCGACTCAATTTGACCACTACGCACGTGATTTAAAATCTCCTCGGCAGATGTTTCAGCCGGGATGTTTCCAAGGTACACGGTACGGCTGGTTCCTGACAGCATGCCCGGGGCCACGGAAGCTTGGGGGCTACCCAGAGCCGCATTGCCCATACCTCCAAGACCATTGATCGGTGATTGAGGGCCCATCATTTGGGAGGCACCCATACCGTCGGGTGACATCATTCCATACAACCCGTGGTTCTGCATTCCTTGCGTTGGGCTGTGCATATGGCTCTGGTTGTTTTGGTTGTGACCATTGCCATTGGTTTGTGGGAAGCCACCAAAATTGGCAAACTGAGGCGAAGCGAAGGCGGAAGGAGTTCCAGGTTGGAAAGGACTGCCGACTAGCAGCTGAGAGGGGAGAAGGGGGGTGTAGTTCATATCGAAGCCGGATGCCATGTCGGAGTGTTGGCCGGCGGCAGTGTTTATAGCGGGGATATTGGCGCGACGGTTCCGGTCCGAGAATCCTTGGATAGGGTTGGGGTGGTTGTTGTTGTAAGCTCCGTGAGAAAAGCCAGTATCACCGTTCAGCGCGTATTTAGACCCGGGAGGGATTAGACGCGAATTATTCGAGATGCTCGATACATCCGAGGCTTGCATGACGAGATAAATCCAACGCTTGTCCAAAGACAAGAACCTAGTCTTAGTCGGGGATAAGAGGCCCTGACTACCAGACTGAGAGGCTCTGAGGGAGAAAAAGGGAAAAAATAAAAAACAAAAAGGGAGAATTATCAGATCACCATTCAGGAGATGACTCCACAGCCCAAGATCACAGGGAAAAATAGGGAGGATTCGAGTGGAGAAGAAGGGATAATATCCAAAAAAGACGAAGCTCTTCAGATGGAGACGTGTCTAAATGAAGTTCCAAAAAGTCAATTGGAATGTTTCATTCAATCAGGGTGGAATTGGGGAATGGGGATAGGAGACAAACCTGTCCTCTTTCTTGGTCTCTTCTAGAGAATGCCACTTATATATCAAACCTCCATGCAGAACAAGTAGATCACGGCTTCCTGAGAGAGGACGAAAGAGAAGAATAATCCAAGTCAAAGTCTACAAACCAAAGTCATTAGCTTAAAGAGGTTAGGAAATCCAAAAGGGAAAAAAGATCTGAAGGGGAAAAAAAAGGGGGTAAGACTGGGGGAAATTAGGGGAAGAGTTTACAGTTGACAGGCTTGGACTAGTTAATTTTTTTTAGAGGAAAAAAAATTAGAAAAGAATCCTTAAAAACAAAGAACCGATAGAACGGGAAACAGAAGTAAAAAGGGTTAAAAAAAAAGCGTGGAGAAAAGGAATGAAAGGCAAGGAAGTGAATCCAGGTAAGGTATGGAGAGGGAAAAAAAAACATTAAAAGGGGGAGAGATAATAGTGGGTTAAGGGGGGGCCGGACTAACTCTGTCTTTATACAAATTCTTGATATTGATAGGGAAGTTATATGCAGTTATCCTCTATTGGATTGTATCTATAAACTGAATATTGGATCTAATACATAGAAACATAGAAGAAAGAAAAGAAACTCTTGGGGTTCCCCAAACTTCGAGTTCCCGTGGCTCCTGCAGAACTGGATCAGGACCTAATCTCCTACCCCTGACATGTTCATGAGACTAATATATATATTCTATGGAGTACGAAGTAGTATGGAGTATCTATAGGTCGTCTTTTAAATACTCTTCACTTAATCTCCGTAGGCTTGCTGGGATACATAGGAAGCATGGGTCCCGTGACCTCAATTACACATCTATCCATGTGAGCTATGGCATGAGTACGGACTAAATGGGGGAATACTATGGAGTACATAGGTAAGGTTCTAACTCAACTCGGGGATGAGTTCAAAAGGTTGATTTGCTTCTGATTTATCCTTTGGTATACTCTGTGCTCTAAGTACACATATATGTCACATATCGTGGGCGAGAGCAATATAACGGTATAGATGAATAGATTCATATCTTATTATAATGCACGTTTACCTGTTTAAAATCTACTCGTGAATAAATCAGTCTTGGGCCATAACCTCACCACCATAACCCCAAATATACTCCGAAAGATATCCGAGATATACAGTCCGATTAATGCCTCAGGCACCCGTGGGGAATCCCGCATCTATCGGAAATTTACCCCTCTACCGCAATGTGCGATTCCTCCCTGGGACAACTTGCAATTGGGAAGAGATAAGAGTTCCATTCTCTGCGTTATCAGGTGAGGACTGCTATTTGTCACATTCTAATCTGTCCTGCCTGGATTGTTTTAGCCTTAACGGTGTATGACTCACAGATCACACCCAATATTAATTATCTCTCCCACAGAACTCTCCCGCAACTCAATCAATTACAGCCTCGGTCTGCAAGGACTAGACCAAACGCCATGGCGTCTACTACTATCTACATCGACGAAGACGTCGGCAGAGACGAGTCCCCCGCCACCGGCACCGAGACCGCCCCCTACAAGACCCTCGTTCACGCCTACGTGCAACACCCCCCAACCACTGAAGGAATCCAGTACCTCACACGCAAGTCCCAGACCGACGCCGCCGGTGAGGATGTCGATCCCGCAGCCAAATTGGAGTGGAAGCCCGCCACCAAGTCGGCAATGAAGAAGGCCAACAACCTCTGGGAGCAGCGCAAGAAGAAGGCCGCCAAGGAACAGGAGCTGGCCATCCGCGAGAAGGCCGAGGCCGACAAGCGCCAGAAGGTCCTTGAGGAGGCCAAGAAGATCGTCATCAAGGAGGACTCCTCGCTGCCCAAGCCCGTGCGCGTTCGTCTGGACGTCACTGACCCAGCCATCATCAAGCTGCGCACCCCCGAGTCCGATGAGGCCGGCACCCGAGTTCGCGTTCTGGGCCGAGTTCACCGTGCCCGCGCCCAGAAGGATGTTGTTTTCATCACTCTCACCGACGGCTATGGATACCTGCAGTGTGTCCTGACCGGTGACATGGTCAAGACCTACGACATCATGACCCTCACCCTCGAAACCTCCATGTCCATCCACGGTGAGATGCGCGCCGTGCCCCCCAAGCAGCATGCGCCCAACGACCGCGAACTGCACGCCGACTTCTTCGAGATCATCGGCAAGGCCGCTGGCGACAAGGAGGCTATTACCACGCGTGTGGCGCCGGACGCCGACCCGCAGACCCTCTACGACAACCGCCACCTGGTTCTGCGCGGTGAGACCTCCTCCTCCGTCATGAAGGTGCGCGCGGCTACTCTGCGTGCTTTCCGCAAGGCCTTCGAGGAGACCCGCATGCTGGAGGTGACCCCTCCCGCTATGGTGCAGACCCAGGTCGAGGGTGGCAGCACTCTGTTCGGATTCGACTACTACGGCGAGAACGCCTACCTGACCCAGTCCTCGCAGCTGTACCTCGAGACGTGTCTCCCCTCCCTGGGTGACGTGTTCTGTGTGTGCCCGTCCTTCCGTGCCGAGAAGTCGTTGACCCGTCGCCACTTGTCGGAGTACACACACATCGAAGCCGAGTTGGACTTCATCACCTTCACTGATCTGCTTGACCACCTCGAGGAGATCATCTGCCGTGTGATTGAATACATTCTGGCCGAGCCTGAGATCGCTGGATATGTCAAGCAGCTCAACCCGGACTTCAAGCGCCCGTCCCGTCCCTTCCGCCGCATGAAGTACGACGATGCTATCCAGTGGCTGATCGAGCACGAAATCCCCAACGAGGAGGGCCAGCCCCACCAGTTCGGTGACGATATTGCCGAGGCTGCTGAGCGTCGCATGACTGATATCATCAACCAGCCTATCTTCCTGACTCACTTCCCCGCCAACATCAAGGCCTTCTACATGAAGAAGGATCCCGAGGACCGCCGTGTCACTGAGAGTGTCGACGTGCTCATGCCCGGTGTTGGTGAGATTGTCGGAGGTAGTATGAGAATGGACAACTGGGATGAGCTGATGGCCGCCTACAAGCACGAGGGCATGGACCCCTCGCCCTACTACTGGTACACTGACCAGCGCAAGTAAGTTTTTGATATCCCGCATTTGTTACTGTCTTTTTTTTTCTCGCTTTCTTTTCGTCCATACTAACATCTGAACAATAGGTACGGTACCTCCCCCCACGGTGGCTACGGTCTCGGTCTGGAGCGTTTCTTGGCCTGGCTGTGCGCTCGTTATACCGTCCGTGACTGCTCACTGTACCCCCGGTACACCGGCCGTTGCACTCCTTAGCTATGTCAAAACAAAAGTTATATGTAAGCATCACGATAGGAACGGGAATGTGGCATGGGTGCTACAACGGATGAAGAATGAGATTATCTTCAAATATCAATTAAAAATGATACTGTTTCTATGTTACGTACTCAGGTACGGAGAATTCACGTAGACTGAGCTTGTCTTGAAAACACGGATATCAACTTAGGCCTGCCATACCCTGCAGGGAATTGTTGAACTGATACCCACTGACACTATACACACCCTCTATAGCCCCTAAACAACACCAATCTTCGATACTCGCATCCGAGCACATTTGTCCAGTCCTCCCACGAGCAGTTCTCGACATATACGAACCCCCATGATTCCCAAATCCTAACTCCCAAATTCCCAAACCCGTTGCCGTTGCCGCTGCTGCCGTTGCCATTGAAATCCAGCCCGAGACCCTGGCACCTGGGATTCCAAACTCAACCAAAGCGGGAGCATGCGTGCGCACACAGCCTCAAACCGAGTCCCGTCTGCATAGAAGTTTAGCTGGATTCGAAACACGGCTGTACA
The DNA here is from genome assembly GCA_002116305.1 of Penicillium italicum. Taxonomy (NCBI): domain Eukaryota; kingdom Fungi; phylum Ascomycota; class Eurotiomycetes; order Eurotiales; family Aspergillaceae; genus Penicillium; species Penicillium italicum. Next base: position 147,502 of record KZ108155.1, on the reverse strand, counting down.
TGCGCGGTGTGACACGATCTGTCGTGCGTTCTGCGTCTCTATCGCCCCCTGACCGGCGAGGGAAGGGAAAGTGAAAGTGAATTTGGTGTTGGGAGTATAGTTTTGGATTTTGCTTTGGCTTTGACTTTGGGATTGGCATTGTTTAGCATTGGATCTGGTGTTAGCTTCGGCGTTGGGATTGGTGTTGGATCGGGTGTTTGATCTGGCGCTGGCGCTGGCGTTGGGATTGGGTTGAGAGTTGGATTTAGATTTGGCTACCGGCTACAACGACGAAAGCCATCGATGGGATCCCGATTGTCTGGTCTGGTGATGCTGGTCTGCTGCGAACTAGGGTTGGGATTAGGGAGCGGGTGCGTTACGGGCATGGCTGTGATCGAGGATGGGGTCTGAATTTGTTGTTTGTGTATCGAAAAAACATCAGAATCGAGATCGAGATAGGAAGAAGTCTGGTCTTGGGCACGGGGGATCGAATCGGCGTGGTGTCCGTCCTGTAGTCTCGCTTCGGGTCGCGGCAAACCCTGTCCCTGGTCCGCCTCTTCTCACCATCTCCCCACAGCCAACAATGGGAAGATGGGTTAGTACAAACTCTTTTAAGAAATGGACAGGGAGTTGGAAACTCTTGTCACTCTTGTCTCTGGGAGAGGGGAGGGAAAGAGAGAGGAAGAGTGTCCCGGTCTCTCTCACCGTATACAGAAAACTGAGACGGACAGAGCAAGGATGAATCCCAAATCGATCTCTGATATGAGGTTAGTATCACCTCCTTTCAAAATAGACCAAATCCTTGAAACATCTCTAGCAGAGCGTAAGAGAGAAGAAGAGCATCTCCGCTTACAGGGGAAAGAAGGCAGCTCAAGGGTGATCCACTACATCCTGCGCTTCCATTGCTCGAAACCACACGGAGATAGAATCCGTGAGCCAACAGGGATTCCCCATTCCACTCGAGCCCCTTCAAGACACCCAGCCTTAGGTCTCCAGTGGATATTCTGTTTTCCAATGTAGGGAGCAGAGAATAGAACTGTGATTGTCGGTACTCCGTACTTTGGATGGCGTATCTCCGTATAGACGCGCGCAACGTCGACGGCGTTTACTCGTCTCCCCCCATTATCTCTCTCTTTCCCAACGTTCTGGCATAAACCGCCACTCACCCCCCCATAGAGTCAGACAGAGGTCAAATTCGGCACAATCCACACCCGACACATCCCCATGGCATTGTTCAACCCGTCGATCTTGGTGTTCGCATCCTTTTTCCCCGTTCTGATGTTCATTTGTTTGATTCGTCCCATCCGGGGATGATATTTCCCCGTGCCACCATAGGTTTGCATCGGGTTTCACACAACTTTGGGTTAGTGGCAAGCCGGTGCTGTCACTAGGTGTTAGCTGGGTTTCACTTCTCATACCGGTGTACGGTAGGTCCTGGGCGTCTTGAGGCATATCAACGTTCCATAGCAACGTTCCCATATCAACGAGATCATACCTGGCTCAGCACCACCGGTCATTGTCACTGGGTGTAAGTACTTGTCGTTTTCTTCTTTTGGTTCCCTTTTGAGTCGGACACACGTCATGATTTTTCTCTTTCCTTTCCAACAACCCTATTCATACATACCCGGACAATACTAGGGCGATATGACATGTGACAAACACACATCTCCGACACTCATTTCCAGTAGGGCAAGCTACCTCAGAATGGGAAAAAAAAAAAAAAAAAAGCATCATGAGCTATAGCGACTACCTCTTGATTTGCAGGATTTGATTTGTCCTATGTCTTTTCCAAGACCGAGACAAAAAGAAAAGTCAAGGGCACTTTCATGATTGTTTCTCTAGAAGACATCAACATGCATGAATAGTCCAAGATCATGTCCAACAACCCCCCCCCATTTCAACCTTGGAAGTCAACTGGGCCACGTTCCAAGAAACAAAAAGACAAATCACCGAACCCCACGAGCAACAGCGCAGGTCCTCATTCCAAGGTCGAATACCGGAGAGTGCGATCAGTTCTCATTCTGAACGCGTTGAAGGGCGTTGTAGATCTCCTGATTCGACGCCCCGGAGCGAATAAGCGAGACCAGCTGAGCGACAGAATCGCTATGACCGTCGCGCATGACGGCGACCAAGTCTTCCAGGAACTTCCGGTAGTAGTTCAAGTCCAGTTGCTGCTGCCGGTGCTGAGCTGAGTCGCTGCTGTGTTCGATGTTCAGGCTGGTGGGGAGATCACGAGATTTCAGCTTTCGATCATTTCAGGGTTTGTCGGAAGGGGTTTTGTTTACGAGGAGGAAGTTGTGTTCGGGGAGGGAGACAGAGAGACAGTGAAAGGCAAGAGAGAATGGAAGAGGTCGATTGCAATTCGGGTGGATCGGGAGAAGATGACTACTCACCGTGCTGCATTCTCGCTGGCCGACTCGGGCTGGCGGTTTCCTGGGCCTCCTTGGCCGTTTGTGGAGTTTGCTGCGGTGTGGTCTGACATCTTGGATTTGGACTGGATGAGGTGTGCTATCAGGGGGTCTGTTCCTATGTGGTAAAGAGGCTTTGGGAATGGTTCTTTGGCTATCGTTGCTCGAAGTTGATCAAATTGGGAAGTCACTGGTATCCGACCTGTGTCTACCCTGAGAATATCACAACTTCAAAGGAGTTAGCAACCGGACTACAGGGGTATTGGGGGGAGAGAAATCGATCGATTCTAATGGAAGGCTGTGGTAAAGGGCCTAACAGGGCGAAGTATGCATATTGACAGGGTCTGAGGGGTTGGGGGGCACAGAGCGGTCGGCCATACGTGTTTAGAGGCAAGTGTCACCCGACTAGGAAGATAGCCTTATGCATAGATTGTAGAAAGGTTGGGAGATAGGATTCGAAGTTGAGACCCGAGAGGTCAAAGAGAAGAAGGTGGGACCTTGTAAAGGGAACTTGAACGTACCCAAGGGCCTTCGGGGAATACCTTAGGTACGAAGCCGGACCCCAAACAGGAGTTGGGGTGAGAGATATCAATCCTGCTATACTTCCAAGTTAGGGCTCTCAAGGACTGCTTTGGGTTAACATTCACTTGGTAAGTTCAGGATTTCGTTAGAATAAAGAAAAGACCAAAAAAAAGATCAAAGAATAGCATTGTAGTTGTTCACGATTGTCAAGACAATCGAATCGGTCCCGGATAAAACTGCCAGCCAATCGTCTTCTCCAAGAATAACGTACAAGCATCATATTTGGGCCAACCAAAGCTCATGTCTTTCTATTAATTTTTTTTGTCAGACTTTTGGACTGTGAGCTTTGGTCCCGGTCGATGGTTTACTGGGAAAATGATGCGAACGGGGAGGCCATGGAAGCAGATTTGCATTCGGATTTGCCGATATCTCCCTGTAGCCGGGTAGATTCTTGATTCCAAAGAGGCAAAAGACATTCGTTCTTGCATCCGTGGCGACTTTGGACTTCTGATCGAAAGAAGTTTGTTTATGGAGTCGCGCGGTGGAAACGCTTTGCACACTCATGTTCCACTGTTCCAGATACACACCGGGAGACAGTAGCCAATTGGGACGGCTAGGACTCTCCCGGTGGACTCGAACTAACTGCGAGTAAACTGACTGCATATCTTTAGTAAAGATGAAATTCGACCCTCCTTCTCGATGACTTGTTCAAACGCGCGGACCTTTCACAATACATCGAAGCTGAAGCTGTGAATGCTGGCTGTTGACAATATGCAGAAACGTTGTTTCGTCAACTCCCAGCCCAGTTTTCTAGGGCATCCCTTAGACAGGGTTCTCTTTTCTTTCACGCAAATAACACACGTATAAAGAGGTGAAGTTCTCTGTCTTGTCTGAGCAGGATCCAGCTTTCACAGAAGCCCCGTGCTAACGTGCTAACGTGCTCTTTCCGTTTAGGACCCTTTGTTAGCGCCGCATTCCGTTCCTCCAACGTCGAGACGATTCAAGCTTCCTGTTCCCTCTCCTTCTCGCCTGTTGAATCCTCCATACTCACACTGGATACATTGCTATAAACTCGGCCGCACCCATGAAGTAACACGTCTGGCTCATCTCGCCAGACATCGATCCCATGATTCCCAAAAGATCTCTTTCCCGGCACCACGACCCCCGAAGGCTTTGAAACTTGAGCATCAAGCCTTGAATGTCTTGTGGGAATTGTCTCGGTATCGCTTTCTGGCCGTTTAAAGCGGAACATCGGATTATAAGGACCTGGCCATCCGGTTATGAGGGGTATGGGGGTTATGGACGCGGCTGGATGGGAGAGGGACAGTTCACCAACACTTCATGATATTACTCAGTGTGGTAGTGTCTGGATTGGATAACACTACTCGGGGATATGAAATGGAACCAGCATTTGATGCGGAGTCTGGCGTTGGTTTTGGCTCGAGAGACCAGCCCAACCCAACCCCTGGCTCCTTTGTCCTTCTCTGCGAGCGTGATGTGGCACCTATCCTTTATACCAGCGCTTTCCGTTATTGGCCATACGGAATAGGTCGTTAGTGCCGCAGTACGCCGTGTGCCGAGTCCGGTGGGCCGTCCCATATATTTTCGTCATCACCTCCAGGGCGTTTTGCGGGGTATTTATGGGGCATATGGCTTGACAAAGATGTTTCGTGGGGCAGAAACGGGAACCGGAACGGGGATGGGAACGAAAGTAAGTGGCTTGCAGTGCAGTACAGGCCATGAGCACCGTCACCAAACCATTCTTTGTGGACGTCGACGTGGGTCGTCTTTGTGCATCAATGATGCATTGTATGTGGGTTCATGTCGGTTCAGGTTAAGAGGAATGATGTCTATTAATCTTGCAAGCCATGGAAAACTCCGTGTCTGACGAAAGTCCCTGTCCGAAGACTGTCTTCGGGTCGGACGTGAACTTGAGCAGAGGGTCTCATGGTCATAGAGTAAAGAACGCCATGATCATCTGAACCAGACAGGACAAGGGGAGCATCGATCGGTGATTCAAGGTCGTTTCATCCAGGCCATGTCAAAGATTGCTGTGATGTTGTCGGGCTTTCAACGGGGGTCGTGATGGGCATCGACGGTTGCTCCGTGCGCGGCGAAAACGTGTCGTCGTGTTTCTTTCCTAGGCACCGTGAAGACAAGCAAGGCTGTTATCATCCGCTACAACTTGTGGGTGGCATCCGATCTGTCCGAGTCAGTCGTTACGCAACACGGTCGGTAACCTTCCAAGGTTGGAAGATACCCCATTTGGACTGAAGTAGGTTCTTCCTGTGGTCGTTTGCCCATCAATATGAGGTTTCTGGTCGGTGGCGGTGATCAGGATAGATATGAGAATTAAGAGAGAAGCAGATGTGAAGTCTACCGACTTCAAAGACGAGATGGAATAGGTTGGACACCTGACCCTCCAAATAAGGATCCCTGTCAAGTGCCACCAGACATTTTCTGGGCACAACCTCATCACCAGAGTACACCTCCAGACTTTCCAGTTGCCATTTCTCTCTGGCAGGACACAAGCAGCTGCTATTCGGAAGGTCGAAGTCTGCAGTGTCCTTTCCCAGGGGGATGGAAAGCCAAGCTGAAAGGGAAAGCCCTATCCCTCAACCCGTCCAATTGGATCCACCCATACTGAGGAAAATAGCTCCTGGCGAGGTTATTGGGGGACTCCACCGGCACGCCAATATTGAAATACGCAACAAGCGTCAGTCTTGCGTTCTACAAGGTACACTGAATGTTCATCCGGAATTTGGAGTTCGGACCGTGTTCCGCCAATGTGCGAAGATGTTATTCGTAGGAAGTTCTGGATGTGAAGGCTCGAGAGGATGCCCTGTGATCGGGACGGGACGGATCTTCAGGGCCCAGATCTCACGACTGACCATTGGGGCAGTGGCTGTAACCCACACTACCAACAGTGTATAGAGTATCTCTCTTGCTACTACTCGAGAAATGGCCCTTGATATAGGGACTTGTTGCTACTTCATGCCGTGGAACCTTCAAAGATTGACCCCGATACGATCCGTGATGGGGATCCATGCGTCAATCAGTTCCGCCACCCGTGCTAACCTCTAGCTTGTCTCGTTACAAACACGTTGTTGACTTTGCAGATGATTTGTTTGGTCACCACGGTTAGATCAAGGGGAAATGCATTTTCAGGGCCGACTAGCATATCTATCGCTTACACAACATAGAGGGGAACATGGATGTTCTAACTCAAGAGGCTACCTAGGTAAGTTACAGTGAGGGAAACAGAGTGAGTCAGTGGCTGATCATAGCCATGATCATCAATTCACGCATATCCCAGATCTGTCCAAAAACTTGGAAACCTTACGTAAAGCCCTTACGTTGACATGACAGGTGCCCACTTGGGCAGTCCAGAGGCTGTGACCAGGTGACTTTGGGACTCGACATTGATTTTAAGTTGGTTGTACTTTGGACATCCTTAACTTTACATCCCAAACATTGAATGATGCCTCCGTACAAGCGTCTTTTACAACACTATCTTCAGGGGCACGGATGTGAACACTTATTTCCAACATTCTCACACGCGTGATACTAATGGCAGACTGAGACCTCAGTTGTTATTAGTAATCTACCTGCGCAAATGTGAGAATACAGACATGATGAGCAAGGCTTTTTTTTATAGATACCTCTCGCCAGGAATCAGACTTGCAAACTACACAAAACCAATGGACTAATTCCAAGGTTGGTTAATCCCTGAATCTTTACCTTGGCTAATTCATACACCGTGTCATAACTAACTAGTTAAGTTATGCATACCAATATATACAAATTCCACATTCCACAACCACTCAAAAATGCCACCAAGGCAATCCCTAAAAACAACCCTCCATTCCCAATGTACGCTTTGAATATTAATACCTAGCCCTGATCCCGCACGTTGATTGTATCTCCGTATCCGACAAAAACGACCATCTCGACAAACAACAACCAACGCCAACCAGCCACCATTTACATAAATCAAAACACAGAAAAGCAAAAGCAAAAGCAAAAAAAAAGACAAATTGAAATCATGCATCTTTCCACCCTCCTCCTCCTCAGTGCCTCTCTCGCCTCGGCGCAATTCGGCCCAGGCCCAGAGGAACTAGAATACCTCGAAAACATCAACGGAGACCTGACCAACGACCCAAACCAATACCAGAATCAGGGCCAGAACTACCCCCACAACGGGAACGTCGACTACGACAACTATGATGGTGACTACGAGGACTACGGAAACTACGAGAACTACGAGGACCACGAAAACCCCATCCCAAGTCCTCACATCCCAATCCAAGCCCCAGCTCCACCACCAGCTCCTCTGGTCCACAGCACATTCGCGGTGCGACCTTCCCAAGCACCTGTTGCACAGGCACAGGCACCGGCCCCTGGATACGTCTACAATTACCCAAGCCCGGCTGCCGCGACCCCCTTTGCTACACCGGTGCACGAGGCTCCCGCTCCTCAATACCCCGATTCCGCACCCCTGTACCATGTGCCCGCCTTCGGCCCAGAGGACGAGGACGTCGCGCCCGGAGCATCGGGCGGCATTGCACCTATCAACCTGCTAGGACCGGACTCGCAGGTCGCGCCTCCTCCCCTCTTCACGAGTTCGAAGCACGGGGAGGATGAGGGGAATACTTTCTGTGTGGGGAAGTGCTTTGTGGATGAGAGTGATGCGAAGTGTGCGAAGCCTTATGTGAGTTTTTTTTTCTTCCTTTTTTTCCTTTCCTGTGTAAGCTGTTGTTGTATTTCTTGGTTAGGTGATATATGTGGATATATGGGTTTGCTAACGCTTTCTATTCCTAGTCTTTGGCCGTCTATAAGCCGGCTCAGGGGTGCTATATGTGTTGCTTTGCTTCTGATTTCTAGGGTCTAGGTATAGACATTGGGGTTAATGGGTTGGAAGAGATGGGGTAGTTTGGTGTTTTATTCTTCACGGGATAGATGAAATGGATCTCGAAGGCTTCATTGTTTCGATTCTCACTCATCTTTCTTTTTGGGATCCTTGGGTAATATTTTAGTATTGCCCACCTTGTTTAGAAGACATTCTATTTCTTTTTGTTTATTCATCAGACTGGAGGGAAGTACACCGATGTAAAAAAGTTTCATCAGACTGAGATTTACTAGTAGCCCTAGTTCCAGCTACCGACCTATCAGCCTGGACCCCAATACACGGTACATTACTTGCATACGGTACACATGTACGGTACGGCAGATAAGCACGGTAGACCTAGTGGTAGGTGTATCCACCATCAAATAAACTTGAATTAAAGATTTAGATTAATATGGCTTTAATTGTTTGAATCTGGGTGGAGACGGTGGAAAAAATTCCGTGAGGTTCATTTGGTCTAGATACCAGAGATATCCGCATTAAGAAATCTATATTCGCTGGTGTGATAGATAGTAGGGAGTAAATTAAAGAGCAAAATCCATCAGATCATATCATTTTCGGTGCTGAAGAGCCACACCTGGCTCGGATCCAGAGTTCAAAGAAAAGAAGAAAGAGAATGAGCAACGGGGGGGGCAAGAATCAACCGAAAGGAAACAAAGAAAAACACCAGCGAAGATAAAGTCATCTCATTTTTACGAGACAACAAACAGTGCATTTTTTTTGGATCCAATTCAGTTCTTCACACAAGTCTCGACGGGCCGGCCGCCAATACCCCCCGCCATGCAAATAGGAGCAGAGCGTTTTTCATACGAGTTGTCCTCCCAGACAGCACTGCTGGCAGGGAAGATAGAGCCACTGTCCGAGACACCGATGGGACCATCCTCATGCACAGAAGCGATGTGCGGGACGACCAGCTCGACGCCCTTGGTCACGCTGGTACCGGAGAAGTACGGGTTGTGACGAGGGGGCAGTGGGCGAGACTCGTACATGCTACCCAGGTAGTCGGAGGCGGTGCTGCTGTAGGACGAGGCCACGGTGGACGGGGTGTTCGTCAATCCGGGCACGTGACTGTGGCTGTGGGCCACACCTCCGGCCAGGGCAGGAAGGCTGGAGCTGCTGCGCTGGACGGTCGGTCGGGAGAGCATGGGCTCCCCAGTGACGCGGTGGAACTGGGAGAGATAGTTCCATGCGTCGGAGGATGCCAGGGATGAGGCGCTGCGGGCTAATACTGGCTTCCATTCGGTGGGGTCAAGATCTGACTTGGCATCATGCACGTGGCTGGGTATCCGCATGGCAGGGATGGAGTGGCTTGGCACCCTGGTAGGGGTCAGTGGAGCCACGATTGTGCGTGGAGAGAGAGAGGGAGATGTGGGTGGAGTGGCGTTGGAAGACATTGAGGTCATGGATGGTAGTGATGCTGAGAGTGGTTTGCAGGAGTCTTTGCGGCGGCAACTATATAAATGAAAGGAATTGATTAGTTTTCGAGTTCCAAAATATAGGGCAAATCCCAAACAAAGAATTTGAAAAGGAGAGGGTATCAATGGCTCTAAATATAGGCCGAGGGAGGTTACCACATACCTTTCGCTACAATATAATAAAGTGTTGTTGGGAACAGTGATTTGGTTCTCACACATGGCGCTGGAATTGGGTCAGCTTTATGTCCATTAAAGAAAAGACCGGTGTATGGAACACAAATGACGGCAACAGGCATGTGAGGGAGATAATCCCTGCGGGTTTCAAAGATAAGAGCTATGGGTCGATCACATACCAAAAGTTCAAGAAACTGGCCATGTCAAATTCGGTATCGTCCGTAGACGTAGATGGCTTAGCTCCCTTTTGTCCCGAGCCCAATTTAGAGATTGACACGTTGGCACCGGATGTCCCTCGTCGATGTAATGCTGGACGAGTAGACTTGGACTTAGAGGCATGAGGAGAGGAAGGAGAACGACGTTGAAAGGGGGCTGTTTGAGTCATGGGTGGCGGTGAAGACTTTCAAATGCCTCACTATCTTATCGAGAAGACTCTATCGCCGAGACTGGACCGGGATGGAGCAAGTGTGGAGCACAAGGACCCCTGGGGGAGCACAGACTGAGGGATTTGTGTCCAAAGGTATTGATTCCAACTGGAATGTGCCGAGTCGGTGCAATTGGGAATACAAATGCTTCCTCTCCAAAAAATGGAAGAAACACCGGAGTATGTATATTGAGAAACGTGGGGGTGAAGAAAAAAAGAAATGCTGATAAGGTGTTAGCATCTGACCTCGGGACACACTCAGACTCGGTTGATGCAACAGGGCTATCTTTAGCCTGTGAGTGGGGAGAGATAAGGGCACATAGATAAGGCGTGACATACCAAGATGTTAAGAGTAAAAGTCTATTAAAGTAGCACTTGAAGTGAATTGGGTGGCACAGAAAGAATTCATCAAGGGGAGGGAAATGAATTGAAATATATAGAGAACTTAGAGAAATGTGTCAAGTGGGAAAAGCCCTGAAATGAGGGAGAAGAGAAGAAAGGGAAACGTGCTGGTGCGGTAGGATGAGACGATCACGTCTAGACTCTTTGACACAAAACTTGACGCCCAAGTACCCGAGAAGTCACTTTCGACCGTTTTCAAGGGCATGAGTGTACTTGTCAGGTACTTCTCGGGTACTCCCAGGGTACTTGCCCCTCGACACGCAATCCCTGATCTAGACCAGCTGAGTCACAAGTGACGAGCACCCTCAGGGCCATTGGCCTTATGAAAGTAAAGTATTTTTTACAGTATTTTTTAAAGTGTTTTTTTCAATAAAAGATGGATCTCTATTTCTTTGGATCTGATCTCTGTCATAGCATTGTACCACTTTTTCACTTCATTGGGTACAGTACATACGGAGGACTTTGTACATTTTTTTTCCAATTCCCACAAAACGCACAGATATCGACTTCCAAGGTATATGCATGCAGTAGCGCAGGGACCATATCTCCGGAGAAGATCGGATCTGGTGTGATCGGTAAACACCATTCCTCACGATCCAGTTACAACTAAATCAGGATACATTTTGCCCAGCAGATAGACCATGGAAAAAGCTACATTCTAAATGACGCCATAAATGCCTCGACGACTTTAAAGATTTCATATAAACAGACCCAGATGGCGTGTACTGGTATGGAATACAACTTCGCCAATTATTTACATCCCCTTTCTTTTTTACGCTTTGCACAAAGTAGTCAAGGTGATACTCCGTAAATGTTAATAGAATAACTGCCGGCTACGGCGACAACAAAAATGGATCGGCGGAACAATCGAGAATATCTGCGGGGATAATAAAGTGCCACACACACGTCTACCTATCACGATATGGTGTTGCAGGGGCCTCGTCAGAGAGAGAGAGAGAGAGAGATGTGGGACTAGGCATTGATTCCAGGCTCGAGTGCTAATCGTCGATCTTCCGTGTTTCGGGTCTATGGAGAAAACCGGGGCTTTCGAGAAAGATTCCCGGATATTCTTCACTGTTTACATCAGAAGATAACCTTCCACTTAGCCGTTTGTTTGTGGTCTTTTTTTCCACTTTCCCGCTGGCTTTCCGCCGGGTACCGAATTCGTTCCTTGGATAGGTCAGATCGGGGTAAAGAATATCACAGGGCGAGAGCTTGGATTGGTTTTTCACAGTGGGGCCGGTGACATCTGTCAACATACAACATAGAATACATCATACATCATAACAGCAAAGCTTTGACGTTGAAAAGTCTGTGGTCTTGGACAAAGTCCATCATCCCATGTGGAGTAGAGGTGATGCTGACGTCTGGGCTATTAGGTCTGGATTCTATCTGGGTATCTACTGAATATCATACAAGTAATCGCTCATGCTTTATCAATCTCCATTGGCTCCGGAGGTACTGCTCGAGTCGCCGCCGGGGTGGGCGTCGAAGGAACCTCTCCGCTGAGAACCATTTTATCAACTCTCTTCCCTGTAATAGACTCGGCCTCAGCCTTATCGGTCTGAAGTTTTACCGTGCCTGGACCCGGATGGCTTGTAAATCGCTCGGGTACTCCACGGGCAGCCTCGGCCGGGCCGACAAAGCATCCAAGCATCGAGCTCCAGATATACCCTTCCGATAGTAGACGGCGGATTTGGCCATATGCGTATGAATTGGCGTAAGGAAGAGCGGTGTCGGGATCGCGATAACGCGATGGCAAAGAGGTGATGACGCAAAGCGATGACGAGATTTCTATTATGTAGGGTTAGCCTGAGAGATTCCTAAGAATGAAGCGAAATGATGCATACTTGTTAAGCGGGCAGGCTTCTTGGCGTTGAAATACATGCTGTACTTGCGATGGTTGGCGGTCGCATAATCAAAATTTTCCAAGATCGTAAGACAGCGCCCCGTATGTTCAATCACTGGAGGGGGTTCTGGAATCTCTGGTTGTGCGGGTTCCTCCACCATTCCATGTGATAATTGTGATTCAGACTGTAACGTGGATGGTTGGTTTAGGCTCTGAACTGGGGCGTTTTCGGGCACCGTGGCTTGACCAAGTGCTGCAGTGGCCGGCGGGGCTTTAGGGGCCAGTGCAATCCCAGGACTGATAGCCGTGGCTGATTCAACTGGCCGAGATTCGTTCACTGGCAGTGGTTCTCGTACAGCCGTCCCAGTAGCATGTGATATAGGAGTCTCTATCGAAATCGGTTGGGCACTAGCAACTTGCGGAGTGGCCAAGCTTGCCTGGTCCTTTGATTCTGGAACTTCTTGATTAACCTTGATAGAATCCGTAGCCGCTACAACCGCTGGAGGTTGATCAATATCCATAGCATCGTTGTTCTTGGTGGGGGACGGCTCAGTTGATTTTTGAGTAGAGCCATTCCCCACAGAATCTAATACATGACGAGACGCTGGAATTTCCACAGCAAACATCTTTCTCTCCGATTGTTTAGACGACTCCGAGGATTGCCTTTCAGCGGTGGTGGATTGAGCTTGATTAGAGGGTGCTGCTGGTGTATTTGCGTCAACCTCTGGGGCTTTCATTTCCACAGCATTGTCCTTGCTCTGCTCGGCATGTGTCGTGATTGACTTCGTCTCCGAAGGGTTTGCATCTGGTTGGTTGACGTTCGCCTCGGAAGATACCACGGGGATGTCTGTATTCTCTGTAGTCGGAGCTGCGGCATTTTCGGGTGGCTTGTTTTCAGGCGTCTTTTGGTCTAATGTGGAGGTGGGATGAGGTAGAGCGGGATTTGTTGGATTTGTTGGACCAGCAACTGCATGAAAGTCTGGCGGCGGTTGTGATGTGCCTGTGTTAGAGGCAGGGCCGGACCCAACGATAGTTGCGGACCCCAATGCCTTTGACTCTGCCGCAGCTTTTTCTTTTTCCTCTTTCTCTTTCTTTTTCTTCTTCGATTCTTCTTTATCTGCCTTTGGTTTGATGTCGATTTTGCCCACCCGTGTGAGACGCCCGTTAGTCCATGTAGCCACACCACTCCAGTAGGAAATCACCGGACCATCAAGACGGCGATTTTGTAGTGCTTCGATCCTCGCTCGTCTTTCGTCCGCTTTTCTTTTTTCTGATAGCTCCCAGCGGTTCAAACTTTTGCTATTAAGCCGTTCCACTCTTGCAGCCTCCGCAAGATGATCTTCCTGGGTCATCTCTTTCGGCTTCAAATGCGCCTTCCGCTTCTCTGCCTCCTTCATTGTAGCGATGATGCGGACTCGTTTTTCCTGGCTGTCCTTCAGACGAGCATGCGTAAGCTCTTTATTGACCATGGTCTGTCGACGCGATGACTGCCGAGTAGGCCCATCCTCCACAGTGGGAATCCACGAGATGCGCTCTGACTTTTTCTTCGGACGAGGAGCGGCGGACATGGCGGATGGGGCGGTCGGATCAATCTTGACTCGTTTGCGCAAGGTCTGGAACCGGAGGTCATTCTGGGCTCTGCGCTTCTTGCGCTCGTCTTTTTGTAGTTTCTGTTCGCCCTCGTAGTCATTCTGCGCGTTTGGTCCCTGGTCTTCATCCTCGTCCGATGATTCAAGCAAGTCATCCTCTGCGTCGGGATCTGCCACGTCTGCAAAATCATTATCGTCTTCGACTTCCTCAAAGAGAAGCGCCAAGTCATCATCGGCAGCGGCTTCAAGAAGGGCAGACATGTGCAGTCCTGCGGTACTTCGTTTCGCACGCCCACTGACCAATGACTCCACGGGCATCTCCTCTTCCTCTGAAGACTGAATCCCAGATGAGGGGTCTTCTTCCATAATGTCGGCCATGGTGTTACTGGGGTGGCAGGTGCCTTAAAATGGACGATTAAGCATCGCACGCGAGAAGGGGACGCGCGCGCGACAAAAGATGCTTGAATCGCGTGTCAATGATCAACATCAACTTGGAAAACTATAGCATATAGAATGTGGAATTTGCGACAGGATTAAATGTGAGCTGTTGAAGTGATGGAAAGATACCGTTGCGGGCAAATTGGCAAGGAGATTGGCTGGAACAGGTAGTGGCGCGAAAGAAAAGTTTGTGCCTCAGGCGAGAATAAATGGTCTGACCAATGGCCTTAACCAACGTGTTTACATCGACCTTGAAGCAACGACACAAGGTTTCTATGATAGTTCATTTGGTCCTACCTCCATTGCATAGTGACTGGAACGACTCCAACTATTATCCTAGAAGTGACAATCCACCTTATCATGTACCACGATGCCTTGAACCTCCCGGTTCTTCCGCCAACCGTACCGAATGCTTCTAGAAGCTTAGCGAACACGCTGAAGATGCAGAAAGCACCCTGAAGTTCTTCAAGCTAGCAATCGACAGATAAATTCTACAACGTACTCTAGTTACGTCTTTTAAACACAGCCACCATGACCGACTCGAGAGGGCTCTCGGCCTGACGCCTTTAGTAGGGAACGAGGACTAGGACACACGTACCTGACCCATATCCCTTGCGTGTACCCAAAACACGGTCTTTTATGGTTTCAAAACCTCAGTCAATTCTCCTTACATGACCGATTGCATCATATCCCATACACTATGATATCCTCATATTTATGATGAGCCTGCTTCATCCATATCCTGTCAAGGATTCAAGCGTCAAGGCATGACGCACTGAAATGCGGGGCTTTTTCGTTTCCACTCTTGTCTCTCTTTTCGTGGTCATGCCATGAGTGCTTTTCTTCCGAGAGAACCTTGAATTGGACTTTTCTTGAGGGAATACTGGGGTTAAAAAGGACTTGTATCTGTACTAAAAATGTTTACCTCTATACCTCTTTAGATTTGTTGATACGCTATGTCTGACCAGAATGGGATCTGCCTGAAACAATGACATCGATGGGGCTGTGCCATTGCCAAACGCCTGGAGGAACTGCCGATTCCTGATGTTTCTTCCCTTTTGGATGTTCGGATATATGAATATGTACAAGACGCAGTATGTGAGTACTTAAAGATGTCTGTCTAAGTTTATGCATCTCGAATATGTCAGAACTCGATAGAAAATGAAACCAATCAAAGAGTTATAGCATAAATCGATCCAATTACATTCAATCAACTATATTCCATATTTTTAACCCAAAATTCATCTGAATCAACAATCGAATTGTGGGTGAAGCTGAACGAGGGCCCTCCACCAACCACAGCCATCTTCCTCGGGCATCCGGCCAGCTCCCCAACATCTCTTCTCCTACTTTTCCTTTCCCCTTCTCATCCTCCCTTTGACTTCTTTCTCACCTCTCTTTTTCTTCCCCTTTGGCTTTCTGCATTCTTACGGTGAATTCAACTTTCGGTTAGTGTTGAAGACACTCTCGGAGCGCAACACTAACTCACTTCCAGCCACCTCGATCCCTTTGGACCCGGATCATCCTTTCCATCTTTTATTTCTCACTTGACGCACTTTGTGCCAGACCATCATTGTGAATTTGCCGTGTTTTGAGCCTTTGACGACCATAGAGAAGGACTTGTGTTTTTTTTCTTTAGCTCATCTCGATTGCTTTGGGCCACCCGCAGCTTGTCATACACCCCGAGCAAACGGTGAGATTATCATCAAACACGCTCGACACTACACAGCGGTGCTTGCATTTGGAAAGCATCGGCCTCGGTACGAATTTTCCCCACGACTCATCTCGACCTGGTGGAATTGCTTTGTGGACCCCTCCCACTTTGCGACCCCCCCAACAGCATCACCTATATTTCGAACACCAACTAATTTAGACTTCTGTTTCTAGTGTGTCCTTGATCCTTCGCTCTATCTTTATCCCATGACTCCTGTCCCACAATTTTAAACGACAAATTTAATTTCCGACCTTCCTCCGTTTTGGCATTCGCGCGGAGGTCACACTTTGGAAGAGATTCGGGGACTGCCTTGCTGCAGGCATAAAGTGCTAATCCATAATGTTGCCGGTTTCGCGATCTGACGGTCAGATGAATTTCAATTACATCCCAACCACCCAACCCATGTCGGGCACCTCGACGGGGCGCAGCTCTCCGAGTGAACTGGCCGGGTCTGGGAACCCAAGAATGCCCTTTGGACCTTCTCCAGGATCAATTGGTAGTTCGAGGCCGGGGGCTGGCTCCCCTTCTCATGATATGGCATCACGTCTGTACTCGAAGCGGTAGGTTTGCTTCCCGTGGGACACAGAACTGCATCAATTGGCTGACACTTTGACTCTTCTCGCAGAGCCCGTGAAATTCAAGCGCAAGAAGGCGTTTCTCCTAGCATTTGGGGACCTCCTACTAGCGGTCATTCAACCCCGCTTCGCGAGAACATTCCCGAATCGCCGAGTCAAGATAGCTTTCCCGATTTGATTCCTACCACCAACGGCTCCATGGACAGTCCAAGCCGCCGAGCTCGCGCTGGAACGGTTCCATCTCGTTTCCCTCCAATGGGCACACTGAATGAGATGGATATTCAGCAGCCTTATATGCCGCAGACTTCACGACCAACGCCCTCAACTAGTCCTTTTAGGCCCCCCGGCGTTTCCGGCATAGATACAGGTTCCAAGGTCGCGAGTGTAACTGGTGTGGCCAACCCGGCATCGCTATCTCGCCTTCGAGCTGGCTCGATGCCGCAAAGAAGCAACTTTTTGGGAGGTGGCGGCCCCTTTGGCCCATCATTGTTTTCAACCAACTGGTCGACGGGTCGAGAGAGGGCTACAACTTTAACCAGCATTCGATCTTCGGAAGGGCCGACTTCGCCCAGCCACTCTTCTTTCTCAAGGGACGGACTCGCGGACACCGATGTGAAGACGTTGGATTACTTGGGCCTTGCTGAGACCCCTCAACAGGGTATGGCCTCTCTTTCACGTCCCTCGATGGAAGCCTTGATACAACAGCAGCAGCAACAGCAAGCTTCTGCGCTGCCGCCACTCCTGGCTGAGTTGGCGATGATGAAGAACCATAATCGATTCCGATCGTACTCTGTCAATGCTAAGGAGAAGTACGCGGATGACGAGGATCTTGAATATGAAAGCCGTTACTCCCAACTTCCCTCGGGCACTATGACGCCAACCGCCGCTGCAACCGCCGCGCAACTTGCCGCTACACAGGCCCAGATTCACCAGCATAATCTCGCTGTCCAGGCTTTTGCCAGCCATGCGTCTGTCAGCAGACCCCGGGCGCGAACTGCTGGAATTTTGGAGGCACCTCCCCAGCGGTCATCCATCCGCAACTACCTCGCCACGCCTTCCCGCCTCGACAACAGCTTCAGTGCTGCTGACCTACAGATTCCTGAGAATGGTGAATATGACGAGTTGTCCGAAGCAGTTCAGCTGATGCATCTTGGCGGTAACGGTATTCCCGCAATAGGTGGACGACAGGCCGGCGAGATGGCAGATGAGAACAACCAGGATGGGCCTACCCGGGCACTTTGGATTGGGAGCATTCCCGTATCCACTACTGTCACGTCACTAGAGGCCATCTTTGGGATGTATGGAAAGATCGAGTCGACTCGTGTTCTAACTCACAAGAACTGCGGGTTTGTCAACTTTGATCGCCTTGACAGCGCTGTGCAAGCCAAGTCGCTGCTCAATGGCAAGGAGATTTTCCCAGGCGCAGGCCCCGTTAGAATTGGTTACGCCAAGGTTCCTGGTGCATCGGCTACCGGTACTCCCGGTGCAAATGGCATCCAATCGTCTCCAACTCCTGACCAAAACTTCAGATCGAATCTTGCAGTGGCAGATGGGGCAAATCAAACAGACAACGCTAGCGTTATCCCTCAAATACCCGCTCTGGCTGATCTGCTGCCTGAGATGGTGCAAATCGTGCAAGAATTCGGCGCAAGTGAAGATGACTTGAAGAACATCACGGCAAGCATCCAGACTTCGATCGCTTTCCAAGCTTTCGAGGATGAAATCCCTTCGGTCCAGGAAACGAGCCAGTCTCGGATGTTCGACGCTCCTCGTCTCCGTGACATCCGGAAGCGCATTGACAATGGCGCATGCTCGATCCAAGAGATTGAGGAGACTGCTGAGGCCATGCTTCCTGAAGTTGCAGAGCTAGCGTCTGATTATTTGGGCAACACTGTGGTTCAGAAACTGTTTGAATTCTGCTCTGAATCCACCAAGGAGCAGATGCTGTCTCAAATTGCACCCCATCTCTCCGAAATTGGTGTTCACAAGAACGGAACTTGGGCTGCGCAGAAGATCATTGATGTTGCGAAGACCCCTGCACAGATGCAGTTGATTGTTGACGCTCTCCGCCCTTACACTGTTCCTCTCTTCTTGGATCAGTATGGAAACTATGTCTTGCAGTGCTGCCTACGATTTGCGAGCCCCTTTAATAGCTTTATCTTTGAATCGATGCTCAGCCGAATGTGGGAAATCGCGCAGGGACGTTTCGGCGCCCGAGCGATGCGGGCTTGTCTTGAAAGTCACCATGCCACCAAGGATCAACAGCGGATGCTTGCATCTGCTATCGCTCTCCACAGTGTGCAGCTGGCTACCAATGCCAACGGAGCTCTTTTGCTCACTTGGTTCCTTGATACGTGCACATTCCCTCGCCGCCGAACAGTGTTGGCCCCGAGACTCGTGCCTCACCTTGTCCACCTCTGCACCCACAAGGTTGCCTACTTGACTGTTCTCAAGGTCATTAACCAACGCAATGAGCCGGATGCTCGCGACATTGTTCTGAAGGCACTCTTCTTCAGTCCCGGCGATGAAATTTTGGAGAAGATCCTGAGCGACCAGACATCTGGTGCGACTCTGATCTTCAAGGTCTTGACCACCCCATTCTTTGACGAGTCTATGCGGACTGAAGTCGTGAAGAACGTGTCCAAGGTTCTCACAAAGCTCAAAGCTTCCCCAAGCCAAGGCTATAAGCGTCTGATGGATGAGGTGGGCCTCTCCTCACGAGGTAATGGTAGGGAGCATCACCATGGACGTGAGCACTCCACCCCGGAGAAATCGCAACACCGCCAATCCTCCCGCCATGGAAGCACAGGTTATCCGGCCCAGCCGTCCATGGACAGACAATACAATGGGCAGTTTGCTCCCAACACGTTTGGTCAGAACCCCGACAACCGTCCTATCTCCGCCGACCAGTCCAACCCCCCGCCCCTTGATCCATACTCGAGCAACGGGCTCGGAAACCACTTGAACGGTCTTGCCGGTGTAGTCGGATACAGCCAGGAACCCCTGGGCCAGCAACAGCTGCAATACCAAGCCTTCCTCGCTGCACAGGCTCGTGGTGTTTCTCCAGGCTATCCTGGCATGCCCGGCGCCAACTACGGCTACCCAGCTGGCTCGCCTGCTGTGGACAACCTGCGATCTATGCAGCCGCAGCAGGCTCCCCCGCTCTCCACTGGACCCGGCCAGATGCTTACCCAGAACAACTACCAACAATTCAGCCCCGTTGGCAACCCTGCCCAGATGTATCAATACCCTCCGCAATACTACCCCCAGGCGCAGCCTGTGCAGGGGCAGTCGGGCGGAGGCCGACGTGGACGGGTGAGTTCATTCTCGGATCGGCCCTAAACCGTGTGATGCGGCAATACTAACTTACATGTCTTGCGCCCAGCATTGATCCCATCTTCGCGTATGATTTCTAATCGATCTGCCTTCTCATCTACATGTATAAATTTTCTTGACCATCTTTTCTTCTATTTTTTCTCATTTTTGAAGTTTCTCATGGAGACCAAGCAGTTTTATCTAGCTACGTGTTGTGATTTCACTGTCCTATCTCTTCGCCCTGATCGGACGCTGGATCGCCGGCAGGGGAGAATCGGACCGGGGAGAGGATCTGGATACATGGGGAATCGGTGGTGAAAAAGTCTTGTGTCTCTTCTGGGTGGAGGCCCAGTTTTGTATCTTCTTCAGCGTTTTTGAATGACCTTGTATCTTGGGATCTTACGATAGGACTTTTTCTCTTCTGTCTATTGTTTTAAGATCGAGATTTTGGCTGCCTAGTGGAGCATAGTGAATTGATACAGATGTGAAAAGAGACTATATCGTAGTGAATATAAATGAATCGAATCCAGTCGAATTGAAAATAATCAACTTTGTGTCAAAATCCCTCTGATGTTGAATTTGTACAAGGCTGAGGGCTGAAACCTCCACAACTACCCGGTGCAATCCGCTCATTTTCACTATCGCCAACAAGGGGAGGCCAAGGTCAGAGATGAGCAATACCACCCAAGAGGAGACTGCAATTCTCTTCCAGGATACAAATATATACCTTGTCGACATCCCACACTCGATTGCGCTCGCTCAAAAAGGGAGGCCAGCACCACACCAGCAACAAGCCCCAGAATCAAGTTCAGGAACAAAAAAGAACACACATAGGAAGATCCTGAACCTACTTTCATGTTCACCTATAAAAGAGCCATTCCCCTCTACCGAGCCCAAAAAGCCAGCTGCTCTCGCCAATGTTCTCAGCACCATTCCCATTTCTGAGAGGCGGTTCCACTCGGAACGGATACTGCCACTGGTAAGGGATTCTCTCGAAACTATCAAGGCTGGGTTTCCCCATGATCGTCGATGGTGTAAGGCTCGAGCTGTGCCTAGTGAGTCTGAATCTCATGATACCAGAGCACCGAACCAGCATCCACGGAAGCGGCGGAGGGGAAACGATTGTACGTCCCTAGAGTCTGCGCCAGATGGCCATATTTCGACTAAAAATGAACCACCAATGATTCTATCGACCACCTCTCCGAATGACTTCGAGTCATTGTCAGATCTTGCCATTGTCAAGAATCCATCAGTAGAGCCCGCAATCGTCAGGGTTGGAAGCTGGCACAGTGATGAAACGAATTCTACTCCATGTGAATATATCGTCCCGCCCGAGTCCAGTTTTGTGCTTTGTACACTACCTCTATTCCAAACCGAAGCCGACCGTCCATCTACATCCAATAATTATCCCATTCCCGGACTCCCAGAGCACCAGAAATTCAATCTAATCCTCGCGGACCCGCCCTGGCCAAACAAATCCGTGCGGCGCAGCAAGTACTACCAAACACATCACTACTCCGAGATGAATGTGCTTACCGAAGGATTACGAGATATCCTCCGTGTACACTCGCACGACCCGAAAACAAAGCAGAGGCTACGTCCATCTGAGCCCCACACGGAAACCACTCAAAGCGATCAGTCTATAGCTGCTATATGGATCACGAACGCGGAAAAGGCCCGACGAGCGGCCTACGAAGCCTTGAGCGGCGCAGGCTTTTCCACTTGCGAGGAATGGATCTGGGTCAAGACTACGTGGGACGGACAACCGATCTCAGCATTGGACGGTCTTTGGCGAAAACCGTATGAGATCCTTGTTATAGGCCGCAAGAATGGCCATAATGTCACCGTCAACGCTAACGGTCACACCGACAATGCACCACCCCTGTCCTCAATGGATGATCTGACGCGGACGAGTGAGGCCATTACGAGGAGACGGGTCATCGCTGCGGTTCCGGACTTGCATTCTCGTAAACCGAACTTGAAATCTATTCTTGAGAATGTGTTTTTCACAGAGGCTGGCCAACTCCAGAAGTATTCAGCCCTCGAGGTGTTTGCGCGCAATTTGACAGCTGGCTGGTGGGCTGCTGGTAATGAGGTTCTCCGGTTCAATGCCCGTGAGTGCTGGGTCGACCCAGGGGGTTCGAGGGATACAGACATGCATGAATATGCATGACCATGCGACTCAGGTTTTCGGGTTGGCCAGATACGTTACGTTGGTCAGTGCCCCCCAATTCTGTCAACAAGCGGGGGTTACCTTTTTGACTCAGCACTCATGTGTACGTGGTCACTATTGGCGCATTACATGTACATCGAGGTCCTAACCCGGGCTAGCACACCGCATGCTTATTCCCCCCGGAGTCCATTTCATGCCGATCAGCGATCAGCGCGGAACGCGCCGCGCTGACAAAATTATATTATTTTTGATCGGAATTGCGATTGCAACATGAAGTGAATCAATTGCAGTGATAAAATGGCATTTGACTTTAATCACACTTCATTTACTTCCAGAAACGTTGGAAAAAAAGACACTCGCGCTTATATCAACCCCCTGTGTGACCCCTTGACGCGCCGAAGGAATTCAGCCTCATCGAGTAGACCGAGTTTTCCAACAAGTCTGTCTGGAAAGATCTTCCAGAAATGGCAAAAGATCAAGAAAATGGTCAAATTAATTCAGGAGTCAACGATAATTCAGAGCGTCCAAAATGCTTCAACGGCACGTTCCAAGAAGTTCTCTTCGTCTTAACTGCCACAATGGCCATTGGCCAGCAGTCATTCTTCCAGGGCTGTATCGTGGGAGTGACAGCATCCATTGGCAAGGATTTACATATGAATTCTGCTGAAATCACCTGGATCAATGCCGGTGCTTCGTACGTACAATTTCTACTTCTATTTTTATTTCTCTCTACGGTTTTCTACTGGGTTTAAGTTTCCCCCGGTTTTTATATGATTTCAATTCATCCCGTCCCCATACACATCATACATCGTACAACGTATATCACACTTCACAGACCACTAACCATGCGCCCAACCCTAACAGCCTCACAAGCGGCGCCTTCCTCCTCACCTTCGGAAAGCTAGCCGACATGTTCGGACGCAAAGTACTCTTCATCATCGGTATGGGTGGTTTCACCATCTCACTACTCATCGCCGGCTTTGCAACAAACGCCATCTACATGGATGTCTTCTCTGGAGTTTTGGGTTTATTCGCAGCCGCCGTGGTCCCACCTGCGGTCGGCGCTCTAGGTGCTACTTACGAGAAGCCCTCAAAGCGAAAGAACCTTGCCTTTGCCTGCTTCAGCGCGGGAAACCCGCTGGGTTTTGTCGGCGGCATGATCATATCCGGTGTCGCGGCGCATTTGTACAACTGGCGCGCTTCCTTTTGGGCTCTCGCGGTTGTCTATGCTATCTTTACTGTTTTGACTGTCTGGACGGTGCCCGCTGATGGGTTTGCTAGAACACCGTTCAGTGTTCAGGCTTTGAAGCAGTTTGATCTTCTTGGGATGACGCTGGTTGTTGTTGGGTTTGCGTTCTTTTCGAGTTCACTTTCGTACGTTTTTCCTGGTGCATTGGATATTTTCTTGGGTTACCCTCTGACCGCTTTTATACATAGACTGGCTGCAGATGCTCCAGATGGATGGAAAACGGGATACGTCCTTGCTCTGTTTATTGTGGGATTTTTTCTTCTCGTTGCGTTTCTGTATTGGGAGTCCGTTGCTACAAACCCTCTCATGCCTCTTTGGGTCTGGCGAGATCGTAACTTCTCTCTTGTATGTATGCCACCTTCCCAAGGAGATGTAATTCGAAACTAATTTCTCAGCTCATTGGGACCTGCTCTTTTGGCTTCATGGGGTTCTCTGCCGTCAGCTTCTTCCTTTCCCTCTACCTTCAAAACTTGAAACATTTATCTGCCCTTGAGATCACCGTCCAGCTACTCCCAATGGTTGTCAGCGGGGTGCTGGTCAATGTCGTCTGCGGTCTGGTCCTGCACCGCGTAAGCAACAAAATACTAACCGGCATCGGGGCACTGGCGTATACAGCCTCGTTCCTTATCCTGAGCTTCATGAAGCAAGAAGCTAGCTACTGGGCATTTATCTTTCCAGCGCTGGTTCTTGTCGTTGTTGGTGCTGACATTCAATTCAACGTTACAAATGTAGGCTCCGCCCCCTGTCCTTTCCATTCCTTGTCCTTGGGGTATTGACTAACTTCATCTAGATGTACGTGATGTCCACCCTCCCGCCATCACAGCAATCCATCGCCGGTGGCATCTTCAACACCGTTATCAAGTTGTGTAGTAACCTGGGCGTTGGCATTGCTACTTCTGTGGAGAGCTCGGTCACCCTTCGTATGACCGCCTCCACGCCTGCGATTCGGCCTTACCTCTCGGTTTATTGGTTTGCGGCTGCGGCTTCGGGGGTGTCTCTACTTTTGGTGCCGTTCTTGACAATTGGTAAACAGGGCAATGATGTCCCGCAAGATGACCAATTGAATACTGAGGAGACTGGTGAGAAGACCGCTGTTACGGCTAATACGAGCTCTGTGATTTTTTCTACTGTTGATATCACGGAGCATGAGAAGAGGTAGCCTACTGGGCTTGCCTTGTCAGTACCGAAGAGGGTCAGCATTGTGATTGGAGAGCAAAATGGGTGCAATACCTGGATGTACTAGATATACCTGGAGATGTATATACATATACCGCATCCTAGTATATCCTGATTATTCTGTCAGCGGAATGCCACACACGGACACAGATCATTAAATGTACTTAATAACATACCACTGCCTTCTTGGCACAGCTCAAGAAATAAAAGCTATCTGAATACCAGATCCAGAAACACCCCCCCCAAAAACAAATCCCATGTCCTTGTGGACTCTAATCAAACAAAGGCCCCAAACTAACCAAACTAAACCTCAAATCCGGATTCCCTCCCTGCGCCTCCATCTTCAAAAACCTCCTAACCCCCAACTCCAACGCAGCCTCACTAAGCGCATCCTCCCCCTCTTTCAAAACACCCCTAGCCAAAGGCCCCTTCCTCCTCCCATCCAACTCCCAAAGCGTACCATCAAGCCCCCGAACAAAAGCAACAAAATGCAAATCCACATTATCCTCCGCCGCCGGCGCAGCCGTATCCCCCAGCTTCGCCGCATCAGCATGCGCACTCTCCAGCGCCTTACTATCGTACAGCAGATCCGCACGCTGGATCGGCTCCAGCCGCTCGGCTTCGCGAAGCAGGATATCCAAATCCGAGCCGGCGATGACATGTTTCCGGGCCTCGCCGTTCGAGATCGCGTGCAGCAGCCCGATCAGTCCACACGCATTCCGGATGGTTTGCTTGAACCACATTACGGGCTCGGCGGGCCCGGAGCCCGTGTAGGTGGGGTTAGAGGCATCTTCGCTTTCGCGCGAGGCTTCGTAGGTTTGTGAGACGGGGAAGACGAGGAGGAGGGCTTGGGAGGGGCGGGGGACGAAGGCTAGGAGGTCGGGTTCGTCGATGGAGAATACGTCGGTGAAGCCTAGGGTTGGGGCGAGGCCGAGTTGGTGCACGAGGTGGGACATTACTTCTGGGTTGTTTTCTGGGGTGAGGGGGTTAGTTTGGGGATTTTGGGAGTGTTTTGGGTGGGAATTGAGGGGTGGTAGCGGACCTAGTGGCACGAAGGCCTTTTGGGTCGCTGGGACATCGACGTCTGCCATTGTGTATGATTTGGTTGTTGTTTTGATGTAAGTATGTCTTTGGGATAAGGTGAGGTTTGGGAGGGGGGAAGGATTGCGGGGTCCATTCGCCACGTTTTGCTACGGGGGCCTTTCGATTTAGATTAATTGCATGTGCTTTAATGGCTTTAATGAGCCTTTAATTGAAATTTGACAGTTTGTTGAATACTATCAGCCTTGTCTTTTGGATTTAGAAAAGATCAATGAATTTAATACGTATAACAATCTGCATCGGTTATTCTTTCCAAAATTGGAGGAGTTCGCCGTGGAAACCTGCAAAATAAGGCCAACTTTCCAGAAGATGTTGGCAACTTCCTTGCTGTCTACAACGCTTTCAACGTTCATTAGTATCAACAACAGCAGATTCAACCTTTGACTAAATTCATTTTTGACAGTTCTGCAATGACCTCATATCTACCAGGATTCAGATCACCATTCCGTGGAGAAAAAAAAGTGAGAACTTTAAAATCACCGAGCCACTGAAGCTAAAGAATGAAAAAAGTGACAAAACCCCCTCGGCACCTAAATGGATACGAAAGATTTTATTTCCAAGAAATTCAATTAGCGTCAGACATGAGATCGCCACTCAAAAGATCGGTGCAAACATGGAGTGTCCACCGTAGTGATTGGATTGGCACAATGTCCCGGACCCATGTCAATTTCGGGGTAGATTAAACGAAGCTACAGAGTAAACTCCATATTATTGACCCAACAGCCTGGGACTGAAACTCTAGTGGAATTCCTTATTCCGGGAAGTCCGTTGTCATGTCTCACTGTCTCGGCAGTTGTTAAGGTACCCTATATATGGCTTATTAATACTCTACATTCGCACTCGACAACCCTGGAATGAATTCCAAAGGCTTCTTTTCAATCCATTTTATACCCGTGGGCAAAATCATGAGACGTGCCGTGTTGTCGATCATCTCAAGATTGGCTTAGCGCTTTTTTCTTTGACTAAAACCCCATTATTGGCCAGCCCAAGGGCTAAAAGGCTCTAGTATTTTTTGACCTGCCCCTATATATTATAGCTTTTTGCGGGTCGTGAGCAGAGAACATCCTTGTGAAGAATCCTTCTCCCCCACATATGAATCCTTCACGGCATGATCAGCCTTTGCCGACATGACCGATGAACACCAAAGAAAGGTAGCGGTTCAGACCATTGCCGCGGTCTTCCTGCCCATCGCCACTATCACGGTGATGCTGCGCATCTATGTGCGTGGGTGGATCGTCAAGGCATTTGGATGGGATGATGGAGCTATGGTGATTGCACTGGTATGTTCGATCTTGAATCCTTCCCGAAAGTGTTTTGTGGGGTGATCAGATCTGACAAACTTGATTTACCACAGCTTTTCTACGCCATGTTCTGCGGAACCATGATCGGAGGCACGATTTACGGCACAGGTTATAAGTTCAAAAACCTCGCTGTCGAAAATCGCCTCATCGCAATGAAGTACTGGTGGCTCTGCGAGATCGCCTACTGCTTCGCCTCGGTTGGATGCAAGATCTCCATCTGCATCTTCTTAATGCGCATCACTATCAGACGCATCCACATCTGGATCCTTTATATCGTCATGGTCTTGGCCGTCATAGCAGGCCTGATTTTCATGTTCCTCATGCTCCTCCAGTGCAAGCCACTCGAATACTTCTGGACTCGGCTGGCCGAGGATCCTGCTATCAAAGGAAGATGCATAGATATGAAGATCATCGTTACAATGACCTACGTTTACAGCGCATTTGCTGCGCTGTGTGATTTCACCGTCGGCTTGTTGCCCGTCTTCCTCGTTCACAAACTTCACATGAAGCGCCAGACCAAGATCGCCGTCGTGGGCATCTTAGGCATGGCTTGCATGTATGTTTTATCATCTTGGGTTCCTATGCTACTTCCAGATCACTGACAAGAGATTCTTACAGTGCTTCATCGGCAGTGATCGTCCGTTTCCACTTCGTCAAAACATTCTACAACCCCGATTTCCTCTGTACGTTCCGACTCTTCTCGAATTATATAGACCAAACACATGGAACAGAACTCTAACCCAACCCCCTTCATTCTAGATGCAACATACCAAATCGCCGTCTGGTCCAACGTCGAAGCAGGCCTCGGCATCACAGCCGGTAGTCTCGCAACCCTCAGACCCCTCCTCCGCCTCTGGACCAGCTCCGACTCAGACCCATACTACTCCTCTGGGTTTCCGGGCGGAGGCTCACGATCTGCCTCGCGCCCGATAGGCGGTGGTGAAAACCGTCCTTTTCCCTTAGGTTCGCTGGACCACAGCGGGCAGTCTCGCCTGAGACCGGATAAGCTTGCGGTCACTGTTACGACTATCCAGAGCCAGAGGGACCCTGAAGATGTCTTTAGCACGAGCCTGAGTAGCAGCGAGGAGATGTTGACGACTGATCTGCCTTCACCTCGGTTGCCTGATATGGCATATGGGATTCATCGCACGTTTGAGGTTACGCAGACCACAACGGAAAGGGATGATTCTGAAAGGATCATAGTCAGGGAACATGTATAATTGACCAATGTATAGATATGACTTAAAGAATTTGCATATAATTATCATTAATGATTTCAATGTCATGCCCTCTTGCAAGGATGAAAGTCGTGGTTAGATTTACAACATTGTAGTCGTGAAGAATGGGCTTTATCTGATTCATTCAGTCATTAAAACTTTGGGTCACTATGTATCTAAGATGACCTCAAACGACTCCCCTCTATCGACTAGGCTGCTTTCCCTGCTTCAACGGCTCGAAAATATCCGTCCACAGCTCATTAGCTTCACCCAGGAAGTAAGTCAAATCAACATCAGCCAGACTAGCATCCCCATCTCCAGACAAAGTCTCAAGCTGCGAGATCAAGTTCTCCAGTCCAAAAGCCTTACCCGTTGCCTGCGTTGCACCAGCTTCGAGCATAACATTGACAACATGGACATGGAAATGGTAGTAAGTCGGTTGATCTGTCGATATCCAAAGTTAGCTCTTCCCCCCAATACAACATAATGGTCCGCAACAAAATCCCAAAAAAAGAACTCACAGTGAACATAGAGCTTAATCTGATCCGCCTCCAAAGCAGGATACATCGAAACCGTAGCCTCAAGCACCCTCTCCCTCAGATACTTCAACCAAGGCACAAAACTCTTCTTCAGATCCCTCAAACTCCAAATATCCCTCCTCTGCACCAAAGCCAACAAATGCAGAGACCCCAAACTCTTCCGATCCCAATTCAAATCAGGCAACATCAAAAACCCATCGTCAGGCCCGTGTCCCTCATCCCGTAGAATCACGTCTTCCTGCTCGGTCCTGCCCTCCAGAATATTAAACACCCAGTTCAGCCGTCCTTCCTCGCGCTTCGCTTGCATGTACGGCCGCACGTGCGTGCGGTATATCTCCGCCGTCTCGGTTACCATGCGCAGCTGCTGGTCGGAGTACTTCTTGATGTGCTGCGCCGTGCAGGGCCAGATGAGGTTGAGTTTGAGGTCTTGCTGGGGGTTGGTGGACGCTTCGGCCGGTGTTGGGTTGTTGTTGTTGTTGTTGCCGCTCGAGGAGGCAAGGTACCACCGGTAGATGTCGTTGTCGCCTAGGTTGTTGATGCGGGAGATTGCCGAGTGGAAGGCTTGGAGGACCGCCACGGACTCGGTAGCGAAGGCGGCTCGTTCGGCTGTTAGGATGCCTTGCGTGTTGTCGATTGTGCCTAGGAGGGTGATTCTTCGGCCGTTTTGGTCTGGAGGGGCACTTTTTTTTAGGTCTTTTGATTGCGGGGGTGGGGGGGCAGGATGGGTCGAACCTTGTTTGAGGAGCTTGCTCACTTGGAATTTGGTGATTAGGGCCTCTGGGGCGATCCTGTCGGTGTCTGGGGAGTCGGTCATGTTTGCAAGCTTTACAGTGTTGGATAGAGGGAAGTTCAAGTTGTTTTGTTCGATTTATCCAGCTTTATCGGGTGGGGCGGTCGGGCTTATCGTTTCGGTGTAGATCTATGAGATGGATTTTGTTGCAATGGCTCGAGAATTCATTTGTTTGAAATGATCTATGTACTACTGTACAGTTGCTGTGATATCCTAATACATCGAGCCCTAAATGTATCCATTGAACACATTGGACTGAAAACAGTTGCTCTCAAGCCTTCTTCAATACATAGTCCTTATTTGATGAAGGTTGTAAGTAGAGCTCGCTATTCAGTTTCAAGTAGAAGTAAGTGTAAATTACAAAATAATGCCATCAGATGCATTGACATACAGCCTAGAATTCATAAAAGCCTCCATCACCTCCATTTTAACCCGACAAGCCTTCCTCAAGCAGTAGGAGACTCCTTTCCATTCTTCGCTGATGTTGGGGTTGTATGCATCTAATAGACAATTAGAAAAGGATCAAGGGAAAGAAGCACCCAAACAGAACATGATGCCATGATTGGAGGGGAATAAAACATACCGCGTCTGCAAACTGCAACCACTCCTCAACTCCCTTGACAAAGGTGTCATCTGCCGCAGGGAGAGACTCATGTCCCCATACTACAAACTCATCAAAGGTTCCCTGGGTCTCCAAAATCTTCACTGGTTCCTCGGGCTCAGCCTCTGCATCCTCGGCACCATCACTGTCTGCCCGTTGAGCTGCAGGTAACACACGGTCTGTGGGTGTTGCGACTACACCTATATATTTTCAACGGTATCGAGTCAGCCAATTATGATTCAATTACCGTTTATACGTCTTTGGTGATCTCATTTGAACATTCTCCCGTACCTTGATAGCCATCAGGAAGGGCGACACTTCGACCTCGAAGTTTGCGCCCGCGGAAATGTGCCGTTTGTGTGTTGTCTGAATGAAGTAGAGACGTTAGTTTTGGTTTGAATGTTAGTCTGGCTAGATTTCTCCAGCCAGAGCTGTCTGTCTTGCATACCTTTTTCGTCTTTCACTGTCCAATACCGATCCAACGAATCAATTGGTCCATCGTGGTGAATACGGCAAGGCAGAATATTTGGTGTGCATTGTAGAGTCGAGTCTTTGCTTCCTAATTGTGCGCTCGCTTTTGAGCAGGGCTGGATGGCGTACATGTCGGGCATTGTATCGGTTGATCTTCGTAGAGGATGGATATTTTTGGTTTGAGGACTAGGGCAGTAATGGGGCAATCCAGGATATTTGCTCGGTCCAATTGGTTGCCAGTTTGTTCTTATGTCGTTAGATTTTGTAATTGGAAAGGTATTGCCTGGGTTTTGCGGTCTGGGTGGTTGTGCTGATTCTTGCAAAAGATCGGAGGTGAGGCGCGACGCGTTCTCCCGTTCTCCGCGTTAAGTGGAAGTTCGACCGACGAGCGAGGACTACAAGTATTTACTTCGCCACCTCTATAACTATGTTGTAGATTTTTCAATGTATATGTAGTCATAAATTAAAAAAAACAACTACAGCATTCTAAATTCTCGTGGAAATGCTAAATAATTCAATTGGCAATGATCGGGGTATACATGTACAGAGTATCTAAGCATGTCTCTTCGAAAGCTATATCGAACATTCAACCACATCAGCGCTTGCGTGTGGTCTTCTTCTTCTTCTTTTTTTTCTGGCCCTCGCCCTTCTCCCTGGTGTCGGCAAGCATGCGAGCGGGCCATTTCTTCAAATGTTCCCGCTCAAACGCATCCTTCTCCCGACGATACAAAGCCATCGTGGCCCGAGCATCTTCCACACTAGAATGCGCTCCTTCCTGGATCGTGATTCCTAAGAATTCCTCGGCCAACATCTTCAAACGTGGTGATCCACCACCCGCGATCCTCCGATATGGCGCGTGCTTGCTCGTGTCTCGGATGTCACGCTTGGGATGGCTGAGGAGAAGAGCGTCCAAATCATTGCTGACGGCATGACCGACGAGAATGCGGTCCTTCATGATATCTGCGATTTCTTTTTGGACGTGCTCAAGGGTTCGCGCCTCCACCATGTGCTTCGGGGCAATCCCGCTCACATGCGTGCGCCAGTCTGTGACCATCTCCTTCGGGCGCACGTACGAATCGTATATTTGGTCGCCGTTGAAGTTCACGACACTGACGCGGGCAAGTGCAGAGTCGTTGTCGGGGTTTGGTCCGACGCCCACCATTTCACAATCCATTGCGACATATTTTCCTAGTTCGGCACTGGAACTGGATAGTTAGTAGCTGATAGCGAAAGGACATTTTAAAGAGTATGGTTGTATGATCTGTGATCTAGCACTTACCTTGATGAACGGCCTTCATTTTCCTTGTGACGCGAGCTCGTCTCAATCTTTGGAGCGGATGCATCGGCTGAATCGCCAGTCTCTTTCTTATCAGACATTCTCTTGCGCTTGAGGGTTGGTTTGGCGTCTTGGTTATATGGCTTTTGCTTCTCTGTCAACTTGCGTTTCTTCACGATGCCATCTCCAGATTCGAGGTCGGAGGGCTTGCGCTTGACCGTAGGATCTTTCTTGAATGTCGCCTGCAGCTTCTTCCAATTACTGGAAAGCGCCGTCTTGTCCATTCTGTGTTCTGTTGGTGAGAGAGAAGATGGGAAAGATTAAAAAAAGGCGATAAGCAAGTAAATTTTCGGGACCCACTTTTATTTTGGGGTTGATAGTTGACCAGGTAGCGATATGGACTTTGATACAAGGCTATATTAGAGATATGTACAATTTAGATTTGATATATATGATATATACGATTACATTCGATTACAGTCAGTTACTTGAGTGCTTGAAAAATATTGAGATGAAACCTGATCCTAACTCATCTAACCTTAGGACCACATTATATGTCCAGATAACAAAATGCACACGCTTTTAGAGGGAATATGCAGAATCATTCGTAACCAGTCTTGAAATCCTTCGCACTCCACTTCTCCGTGATCTGTCGTCTGGCCTTGCGTGCCTGGGTGATTGGTGTGCGGGACTCGAGCTTACCCTGAACGATCAATGTTCGGAATCGGTCATCCAAGAGATTGCCTTCCGGCTTCAAGAGACGTAGAGAATCCTGCAGCTCATCAGGAAGCACCAGCTCCAACGGCTGCTCGGGTACACTGAAATAACTGGTTAGTTCCAACATCGGCGAAGGAAAATGGATAAAAACGTACGCTCTCTTGCCACCAAAGGTCTTTCTGCGGAGGGCAGTGTCATCACCATCTTCAGAATCATCGGCATCCGATTGATTCTGGCGCTCGAGCTCCCGTTGCTGGATTTCCTCGGTGATCTTGAGAATATGCTGGGCCTGTTCATCTCTCTTTACCCGCGCTGCCTCCCACTTCGCTTTCCCCTCTGCTGCCTTGCGTCGGATGACCTTGTTACGCTGTGTCTTGGACTTCCGCTCGGGGCGCTTCTTGTTCAGCCACTCGGACTTCTCGTACTCGCTTTCGAAGCCCTCCCAGGCACTCTCATCATCCGACTTCACCTCGCCGTTGTCGTTCCGGGCCTCCTCAATAAGACGCTGCTTCTCAGCTTCCTTGGCCTCTTCCTCCAAGCGCAGCTTCTCGGCCTCAACCGCCTTGGCACCATGTGTCTCCAATAGTTTGTCCCACTCTTCGAACACAGGGTTGTAACTGGTTCCGGCATGCGGCATCTTAACAGAGGGGATGGGCTTTCCATTGGCAGCAAGCGAGATCGGGGCGTGTTTTAATGTGACCGGCTCAACCTTGGGCTTGGGCTTCTGCAGGAAATCAAAGCGAGGGTCGTCGTACGTGAGCGTAGGTTCGGCATCTTCCGCCCACGGATCGTAGAACTCATTTTCGGTCTTCTTGCCTAGAGGGTTTCCCTCCCTGGCTACTTGCTTCAGGCGGAGATATTCCTTTTTGCTGACCCAGTCGCTCTTGGGCTTCTTCGTCTTCGGCTCAATGACTCCATCGGTGACGTTCGGGTTTACACGCTTCCGGCCGTCCAGGGCGGGGATCATCGACCGCTGGGCAAGGATCTCGTCTGACTTGAGGGGCTTCTTTTGCTTTTTGGCAATGGCCTTGCGCACATCTTCATTACCGACAGTGTCGAGAACGAAAAGTTCATCGGAAGGCTTTTCGGAGATAAGACCACTAGAAGAGAGAATAGTTAGAAACGCAATTCACAAGTAAAGAGTCAAAAAAAAAGGCAGACAGCAAAGATATGCCTACCCTGTGATCTCGGCGTCTTTCAGATCGCGCAAACCCTCCTGCACGGCGGTGATATCGACATTCTTGCGCCACGCCTTCTTGCCCTTGCGGGAAGTTTGCTTGAATTGCTGCGGGGCATTTACTGAGGCCGACATTGTGGAAAACAACAGAGACAGAGAGTCAACGTTGATAGTATGAAAATATTGGCTTATCTTTTTTTCTGGTCCAAAAAAAATCTGGATCTGCTTATCTCAGCACGCGCGGGGGCGGTGATCGCGGCTACCACGTTTACCGCGCTTGGTTGCGAACTCGCTTTTCTTCCGCTTCAAGCTGTCATCACTTCCGGCGCGTGAACTCCCTGTACGCTAGTGGGTTGTCATTTTCCATCTTTCTGGTGGCACCCTTGATCTTTTACTATCGTTTTTGGAAGGTTTGACACTGCGCTTAGCGCGATCGCACGCCATGCCTGTCGTCAAAGGAGGTGTCTGGTAAGTGCCACCGTTGGAACCCGGCCATGAGCTTTCGTCGCTAACATACTCCTAGGACTAATATTGAGGATGAAGTTCTTCGGGCAGCTGTACGTTATTTTTGACTCAATCGGAACCTCCCTAACCCACATTTGATGGGACAAAAACTGACTCGATCGCAGGTATCCAAATATGGTCTCAACCAGTGGGCTCGAGTCTCCTCTCTGCTGGCACGGAAAACCCCAAAGCAATGCAAGGCGCGTTGGATTGAATGGTTGGACCCTGGTATTCGCAAGACCGAGTGGTCGCGGGAAGAGGACGAGAAACTGCTCCACCTTGCAAAGCTGATGCCCACGCAATGGCGCACAATTGCTCCTATCGTCGGGCGCACCGCCACACAATGTCTTGAACGTTACCAAAAACTTCTGGATGAAGCTGAAACTCGCGAAAATGACGAGCTCGGTCTGGGAGGACCCGGCGAGGAGGGCGCCGCCCCTAGTGCGGACGATGTCCGCCGCCTACGGTACGTGAAATTTGCTAGAGGCCAGGATGTTCGTATTGCTGATATCTTTTAGGCCCGGCGAACTCGATCCCGACCCTGAGTCTAAGCCTGCCCGTCCCGACACTATCGATCTAGATGAAGATGAGAAAGAAATGCTGAGCGAAGCGCGTGCTCGTCTCGCCAACACACAGGGTAAAAAAGCCAAGCGAAAGGCCCGAGAGCGTCAATTGGAAGAGTCACGTCGACTGGCCGTTCTCCAGAAGCGTCGCGAACTCAAGAATGCTGGTATTAACGTTAAGGTTGTCACACGAAAGCCCGGTCAAATGGATTACAATGCAGACATTCCATTTGAAAAGCCAGCTGCTCCTGGGTTCTACGATACAATTGAAGAGAAAGATCTGAATGAACGCCAACGAGAAGCATTCGATCCTCGAAAGCAGCAACTCGCAAATAAAAGAAAGGGTGACCAAGACGATGATGCAGAGCGCAAGAAGCGCAAGAACGATAAAAGCAGCACCTCGGCTGCCTCAGCTGCAGCTGCACGGGCAGGTCAAATGCAGAAGATTCGCGAGGCTGAACAGAGCAGCAAGCGACGGGGATTGAACTTGCCAGCACCGCAAGTCAGCGAAAGCGAAATGGAAGATATTATCAAGATGGGAATGGCTGGGGATAAAGCAAGTCGAATGAGTTCCGATGAAGCAGGCACTCGGGAACTCCTTGGAAACTACTCGACTATTGTTGGAGGTACTCCTATCAGAACCCCGCGAGCTGCCCCCGAGGAGGATCGCATTGCCAACGAAATCAAGAACATTCGAGCTTTGACTGAAACTCAGTCTTCCCTCCTGGGAGGGGAGAACACACCTCTCCACGAGGGCAGCTCATCAACTGGATTTGATGGGATTGCTCCTCGGCGACAAGCAATTGTCACCCCTAACCCTATGGCCACACCATTCCGCCAGGGCATGGGTGCAACACCTATGCCTGGCGGTGTTGGGGTCGGTGCCACACCCTTGCGCACCCCGCGAGACCACCTATCTCTGAACCGGGAGGCAGAGGGTGGGCAGCTCATTGGCAGCACACCCCGAGACATTAAAATGTACGAGAACTTCACTCGCCAACAGATGCGCAGCAAGCTGGCCTCGCTTCCCAAGCCCAAAGAATCACAGTGGGAGTTTGATGCTCCGTCTGAGTCTGCTGAACCCACCATATCTGTGGAGGTTAGCGAAGAGGATGCGTCCGAGCGTGATCGCCGCAACAACGAAGCACGGGAGAAGGCCGCCAAGGCTGAGTTCAAGCGTCAATCACAGGTTTATCAGCGAGGCCTGCCTCGTCCAGCCGTTCTGGATCTAAATGCGTTGTTGCAACGTGCCTCCAAGGTTACCGACGCCATCGAAGGCCTCATTGCCAACGAAGCGGCCATCCTGATTGCCCACGACTCTCGCAAATTCCCAGTCCCCGACGCGCAGGTCAAGGGCCAAGCACCAAAGTTAAGCCAATTGGACGACCGGTTCTTGGACGCAGCACGAGCTTCCATTGCCGCTGAGATTGCTTCCACCGAAGCACAGCAGTCAGAATGGCAAGAGAAATTCGACGACGGCTGGTCGTCAGCTCGCGCTAAGTCTCTGCCTGGTCTTGAAAATTACGAGGACGACGAGCAGGACCCCTTCCAAGAAGAACAACGCATGAATGCGGCCTTCGAGACTGTTCAAACATCCCTCTTCGCTACCGCTGAGCGCGGAAACAAGCTCGAAAAGAAGCTGTCTTTGCACTACGGCGGATACCAGAACCGTGCCAAGATGCTGCGGTCGAAGATCTTGGAGGCTGGTGCTGCTTTGCCCGCCGCTGAAAATGAGCTGGACGCTTTCCGTACACTCCAGATCTCTGAGGAATCGGCTGTGAGCCGGCGACTTGAGAGACTCCGTGAAGCAGTTTCATTTGTTATGCGACGTGAGCGAGAGGCTCAGGAATTGTACAAGAGCCGAAAAGATGAGCTTGATGAACTTCTTGCTGGGACGGGTACGGTCAATGGATGGCACTAGGTAGTTTGCTTTTTTTTTTAGTTCTGCGTCATGACCACAATATCTTACTCTTCTGTACAATTACTACCTCAGTCTAATTTGACGAACCGTACGCGGTTATCTGCTGGAAGATATCACTGACCTACTCCAAGTTATGGTCTGCCATGAACAGTTTGATCAAGATTTGGTATTGATTTAGCTGCTTGCTCGACTGTAGCCTCCGACTTGTTAACGCCCCAGGGTCTCTCCAGTCCCGTTTCCATGAATCAATGTCATGTTTCTTAGATCCTTCTGGGAGATATCAAACTACACAAGAAATATCAAGTTAAGATCCATTGTCAAAGATGCAAACCAGACTATTTGTACTTACCGATGCCATATCAAACTCCGGGCCTTGGAGCCTCGAAATTTGCAACTTCAGGCCTTGGAACGTCGTCATCATCCTCATAAATCCCAACGAACCGCTTGTCATATTTGGCAAGATTCTCGCGTTCCGCCGCCGAAAGAACAGGGTAATACTTGGCATATTGCAAGGTAGGCAGAGCCTCCAGGATGCGAATATAAAGCGCCGTCGAACCATCGCCAACAACACTCGGATCATCCGCAGTAACCAAGTGTCTGAAGTAGGCATTGACCTTGTGAGCATTGACCTCAAAGAAATCACGAGGCTCGCCCCGGTTCGCATAAACATGGAGGGAGAAAGGGACGTCGCGGAACTGGTCGCAGAGGTCCACGATGGTCATCTTGTCGGTTGTCCAGCCATCCCAGCCGTGCAGGACGAAGATACACTCTGTCTTGGACGCGCGTGCTTCCTCGAGAGCCATTCCCAGGTACTTGCCGACTCTGCTGAGGGATGGGATTCGGCTTTGGGCTGGCTGGATGATTGTCTGCATCTTGTGGGGACGGAGGCCCAAGAGTCCGAATCGCTTGCGGTGCTCGGCGACGGTGATTATCAGCAGCGAGCGTAGGTATCCGTGCATTTGGTTGCCGTCCATTTGGGCCTTTGGATAATGGTGGTCAGTCAGGTTTGAGGCTCGGGCGATGAAGACGACCACTGGGCCGAGGGGGTTACGGGTGGAAGACATGTTTAGTTTGGATGGGGAATCTTGGGTGCTGTTGTCATCGACAGGGGGTGGATGAGGTTTACCCGGCGATTGCTTGATTTGAAGCATGGTTGAAGGCGATGAAATGCGCCGAGAACGAGGTAAGAGAGATGGGTGATGATGGAAGGGGAGAGTAAAATGAGGAACTTACAAGTGGAGAGTTAGTATGAAGGGTTTACAATTACGATCTGATGGTGGATGTATTCCAAATTGGCAAGTACGTCCAGAGGAAGGAGCGACTCTGACTTGAAGATTACGTGGGCCTTGGAAGGAAGTTGGGAAAGCTGGGAAAGCTGGGAAGCTGGGAAAACTTTGTAAACATACAAGTCGATTGGTGACATCCCTAGGACACGACTATAGAAAAGTGACAATGTGATAATTGAAATGAACTTGTTTCACGCAGTTCACCGCTTCTTGATGCTGACATCAATCTTTCCAATGCCCCAGGCAGCGACAAAGACTGTGAGCAGACCCGCGAAGAGAGTGAAAGGCTTGCGCAGGGCATCGATCATGGAGTGATCGTACGTGACCTATTGGCGAATTAGCATCACTGCGAGGTGAACAAATGACAATACAGGTGAGTACTTACCACAAACTTGGAGTCACGCGCTTCGTCAGTCAGACTGTCAACCTCCAGGGTTAAGGTGGTCCGGCCCAGAGTATCCATGTAAGTCTTGAGAGAGCTCACGTGAGCGTGAATGTGGTTCACACCAGGAAGGCCATTGCTGTTGGCTCCTTCAAGGATCTCGAAGCGGACATTGTGAGCACCTTCGGGGAGAACAACGCGCACAATAACGCGTTCGTACTGAATACCCTCGGCCATCTTAGGTCCCTCAATGAGCGGGGCCTTGAGGACATAAGAGTCGGAATCGACACCGGCGGCACGACGTAGGAACGAAGCAAGGTTATTGTTCCATCCGATACGGAAGCTGTAGTTCCAGCCTCCGAAGATTGGGTAACGGGGCTTCAACTCCAAGCTGCCTGTGCTCCTACCATGACTCGGACGGTAGTGGCTGGTCGAGACATTGCCGATATCATCAATGAAGTAAGGGTCGACAGAGCCAGGTAGAAGAGGATATGTCAGCTCGCGAACGGCCGATGTAGGCGCTTTCTGGTAGTTGGTGAAGGTCCAGTCCACGCGCGAAAACTGGTTGGTCAGCTCCGAGCCGTTGTTACGCAGCCAGTAGCGTTCCTCAGTTGCAAGGTTGCCGCCCCAGTGCGAGACCTCCAAGTCACGCTCCAAAAGGTTTACGGTGATTACGGGCTTAGTGAACTCGTACCGGACAGTAATCGGGTGCTCGGTGCCAGGGGCCACCTCGGCCGTGTTATACGGACCGTAAGTGTATGTGGCGCCCTTGCGCTCGGGGTCCGAGCCAGATTTGAGACCATCGGTGGTTGTGTAATCCGGAACGTTGGTGCTGGGGAACTTCAACTTGGTCTTCTGTGTATCCGTCGTATAGGCAGATGGCGTGTAGGCGGAGAAGGAGTAGGTGAGGTATTGCTTGTCCGCCTGCTGAATGGTCGCGGGAAGCGGGCTGAGAGAGGAAAGTACCGAGTACGAGATTCCAAGGGTAATCTGCGACTTCGGGGCCAGAGGCTCGGGAAGGTGAATAACGAAGTACTGGTTGCCGCTGTTTCAATTTATGTTAGAATTGGTGTCACAGTGTTTGTGCCTCGCCCATAACAAGGCTAAACCCCTGGAGTGGCCATTGGCCTCCCAATTGATACTCACTCAGATGATACAGCTTCAGTATAGTCCACGTTGAAGCGTCCCTTCCCTGGGGCCTTCTTATCCCTCACTTCGAAGCCTCCAATCCGGTCGAACACCTCAGCAGGGAAGGGGACGTAGTAGTCGTTCTGGGGCTTCTTGTCGACATTCTCCACAACAACATTGATTGTTTCCCGCACATAGCTCTTTTCAAAATTGGTATTCCGAACTAGATTTGTGTTTTTGAAAACCTGCGGGGGTTTGAAGCCGGACGGAAGATCCAATCGACTAGGCGTAGTAAGGTTGGTTGCGGCGCACAGGCTGGGCGCGAGCAGCGCGAGCACCGTGGCGGTGGAAAACCTCATTATGAGTACTTGGAGGACACAATTTCTCCAAGGTACAAAAGGTTCAAGAATCCAAGTTGTGATTGTGTCTGGTCGATGACCCTCAGGAAGCTTGCGAAGCTGATGATACGTGGTCCCCATTGTATACTAGGGTCGCCGAAGCGGCCACATCGCGCACTCCGGCTTATCTCTGATAAGGGTCTAGTTAATCTCGGAAGCTTCTCCTCATATCTCCTCATCTCGCATCTTTACTTCTTGAATACTTGACTTGCAGGGTCAAATCGGCTGGAGGCACAGCTGAACATTCATTTTTGATACCATCATGTTGTCACGTACGGTGTTCGCCTCTCGAGCTGCATTAAGGTCCGGCTTGAGGGGAACTCAACTGTCGTCTGCTCGTCGTTACCATGGCCTTGCCCAGAGCAAGTTCTTCAAGGTGTCAGAAGAAGTACGTGATGCAGTTGCTACAGGTAAACCAGTCGTCGCACTCGAGACGACGATCTATACCCACGGTGAGTCTTCTGTGTTCATTCCTGCGAGTGAAAAGCTTCGTCCAAACGCGGGGAAGCCAGACTGATCGGCTCTAGGTTTCCCTTATCCCGATAACATTGCTCTCGCCGCATTGTTGGAGTCCGTTGTGAGAGCCAACGGCGGAGTTCCTGCAACTATAGGAATCCTTGGTGGTGTGGCCAAAGTTGGTCTGAGTACGGAAGAGCTTATCGAGCTGGCCTCGACAGCTCAAAATAAGAGCGCTCTGAAAGTTTCCCGTAGGGATCTCGGGTATATCTGTGGCATGGTGAGTTAGCTATTACAATGGCTCAGAGGACTAAAAAACTGACCCATATTAGGGCATGGTTGGTAAGCCAATGTATGGCGGTACTACAATCTCGGGCACTATGATCCTGTCAGAACTAGCTGGTATCAAGATCTTTGGTACCGGTGGACTAGGTAAATCCAATGATCAAATTTCAATGGAAAACGTAGCCCATCTGACTTGCTCTAGGTGGTGTCCATCGCGGAGGAGAAAACTCAATGGATATCTCTGGTAAGGAAAACTGTGGAAACAAGACCAGTATCTCCAATTATTGACAAATGATTATAGCTGATCTTACTGAACTTGGACGTACTCCGGTGACGGTTATTAGCTCTGGATGTAAGAGCTTCTTGGACATTCCTCGAACGCTCGAATACCTCGAGACTGAAGGTGTCTGCGTGGGTACATTCGCTGATGGCCGGGATGGCCCCGTTGACTTCCCTGCTTTCTTTACCCGAGAGAGTGGTATCCGCAGTCCCCGAGTGATTCAAAATGAAGCTGAAGCTGCTGCCATAGTTTGTAAGTTTACCCCATGCTTTGAAAGCTACAGTCTCGTTGATAGAATCTCCAGATGCGCAATCAAAGCTTCCAGTATCCTCCGGCATCCACTTCGCGAACCCCGTCCCCCTGAAGCACTCAATCCCCAAGGCCGAGATGGATCTTGTTATTGAAGAAGCTATTCGCCTTTCCCATGTAGAGGGTTACCACGGCAGTGACAACACGCCATTTGTGCTTGCTAAGATTAAGGAACTAAGCGGTGGAAAGAGCGTAGTCGCCAACCGGGCTTTGGTTGAGTCCAATGTCAAGCGTGCAACCCTAGTAGCTGTGGAACTTGCCAAGCTTGAACAAGCTGACCTAGGAACAGGGTCTAGGTGAGTTTTGTTTCTAGATACGAGATACGAGATTCAATCAATGCTAAGTTCGGACGTCTCCTTCCCCATAGACACATGCCATCAATCCCAGGTGTAGCTTTGCCAAGTCAAGTTGCCTCGCAAGTTGAAGATATCCCGGAACCAGCCAGTACAGAGGAACCTATTGCACCGACACTAAAGGCAGATGTCGTGGTAGCCGGCTCGCTAGCCATCGACCTGTCCTGCGACTACACTCCATTTGGAGACGAACTCACACAGGTTGCACCAGTGCCGCATACCTCCAACCCAGCAATTATCGGACAAAGCCTAGGCGGCGTTGGACACAATGTTGCGGTTGCCGCAAACTACGTCGGCAGCAAGGTGCTCTTCTGCAGTGTCGTTGCAGACGATCTCAGCGGCCGCGCCGCACTATCAACCCTTGAAAAAGAAGGCCTCAGCACCGCAGGCATTCAAGTCCTCCCAGCGACACCAAGCACCCGCACAGCACAATACATCGCAATCAACGACATCAAAAAAGACCTCCTAGTAGCCATGGCCGACATGGGCATCGTCGAGCTACCCGAATCCCAGCTCGACTTCGACGGCTTCTGGGAACCTCTCCTCGAACGCACAAAGCCAAACTGGGTCGTCGTCGACGCCAACTGGCGACCAGACGTGATTGCAAAGTGGAGTGCGGTGGCACGCAAACACGGCGCACGCGTAGCCTTCGAGCCCGTTTCAACAGCCAAATCTCGACGTCTGTTCGGCATCGATGGAAAAAGCACCGGCGCGGCTATCGGTCCTAACAAAATCGTACCAGATAACGCTATCAGTCTTGCGTGTCCGAACAGTCTCGAGCTGGCGGCTATGTACACCGCTGCCCGGGAATCACTTATTTTCGAGTCGCCGGAATGGTGGCATATCATTAACTCTATGAATATGTCTCCGACGGGTTCACGCGAGCGTCTCATTGCAATCACTTCGCTGTCTCTCGTCGACGAGGGCCTTCCGCAGCAGACTGTTCAGCTGCTTCCTTTCATTCCCTGCATTGTCACTAAGCTCGGCGGTGCGGGGGCTCTCCTCACTCAGCTTCTGCCGCCTGGTGATCCCCGTCTTACGGATCCTGAGTCTGCGCCGTATATTCTTGCTCGCGCGTGGCCTGGGTCGGACGTGCCTTTCGGTGGTGTTTACATGCGTCTGTTCTCGCCTGATACTATTCTAGGTGCCGAGGATATCGTCAGTGTCAATGCCGCCGGTGATACGCTGCTAGGTGTTGTTGTGGCTGGATTGGCGAAGGACCCTTCGGTGCGCATTGAGGATGTCATTCCTATTGCTCAGGAGGCGAGCCGGAAAACATTGGCTAGCGCTGGAGGTGTGAGCGAAAAACTGGTTGAGCTGCGCGGCTTATTGGGGCTGTAATAGGCGTGGCTGTGAGAGAGCAGCTGTGACAGGACCCTGGTAATAATGAGGCTCTCTGTTTGAAGTGGGTGCCCCAGGGTCTTCAGAATAATGTACATATACATACATCAGATTTAAGACCGACATGACTTTCCCTTTCAGTTTTAGTGCTCCCTCCTAGTCGCTTTTTGGCGGTCCTTCAACCCGTAGGGCTCAAGTCCACTGTAGGATATTTTATGGTCGACGTGCTATGCTAGCCTTAACGCTCATTGGAAGATACACGTTCCCTTGAAGGTCTACAAAACGCAAACGGCTCCATGGTAAGGCTCCGTATGATGCTATAGGAACAACAGTTCTTTGATAAACGATACCGCATTTTTATGATCAAGTTGCAAAAAAGGGTTCGGACCAAACAAGTGTACGAAGTTAAATCTCCAGTTATCCCTAACCTGAGGGTGTCCTTGTGCTTTCTCCAGTCATGGCCTAAATTGCCTGAACATCAACCCAGAGCCGACTATCATCAGACTGATACTTCTCATCGCTCTCAACGATCGGGTCATTGAGGTGGAGCTACACGCCAAAGTCGACGCTGGCTCCGGTTGTAGGATCCTGGAAGGTCCTGGTGTTTCCGCCAAGTCGGTCCGCGACTTCGACCAGGGTGAAGGTTTCGTTCTGGTCAGCTAATTTGATACTTTCATTTTGATATCAATTGTATTTTAATTTATACCAGTTTAAAATAAGGTAGAATTAAGGCACATTCAGGCATTTGCTCTGCAAAATGAAGCATTTGACCTTTGGATGACTAAATTAATACCTAACAATATTATCCAATGAGAGGGTTAATCGCCCGTAGGCCACAACGAGTATATTCTCTGACTTACTTTCTTCCGCGATGTGGACACCAGGATCGAAGAAACTCCGGTTTTTAGGCAAGCTGAGCAGCCTTGTTGTATATTGCCGGACGCCATATCACGCGACCTGGGGCCATCTCGATAACCTATCGGAGTTCAGTTGACGACAAGAGGAATAACACAAATAGTGAGTACCCATTCTTGGCAAAACAGTACCCATCCCCAACTGGGTGCCCACAAAAATAGAGGCGACGAGACATCTCCTTGGGGATCGTCAGATGCCATTGGCCCCTGTATGAGGCTGGACTCCCGCGGCTTGCGGCAGCGTACCGCAGCGACTGCCGCAGCTGGACTTTTCTAAGCCCATCCAATCACATCGGGAGACGAAGTGGATTGCATTCCATGAGCCTGTCATTAAATTGCATCATGTCGGTGAGGCCGACCGGACATTTTGTGGTGTGGTTGATTTGCAAGCCTACCACTGATTATTGAAATTTGGATTACAATGTAATGCATATTCATTGATTGTACTCCGTACTATACCTTGTTATTCACCTAGATTTCCGTCATTCAGCTTTGCGGCTACGATAGCAACAGGGTCAGCTTTAGCAACAGGGTCAGCTTTAGCAACAGGGTCAGCTTTAGCAACAGGGTCAGCTTTAGCAACAGGGTCAGCTTTAGCAACAGGAACATAAGTACGTGTGGTTTACCTCGAGGAAAGCTTCGAGTGGCGGCCAAAGTAATCGTGTAGGAGTGGTAGAGGGGAATAGAAGGGGACGATTACATAGTAGGAGGGCTTCAACCCCGAGAAATAAGGAAATTTCAGGGTTTGCATAGGTGCGAATAGCATCAACATCATTGCCCATTTTCTAAGGCACAAGACTTTTGACCTGGTAATTCAGGCAGCTGAAGGCATCAATATTGATGATGTCTAATTAGTTTTCGACTCCTAGTTAGCCGGGATACATCTTCGGCGTTCGCATATGGATCCAAAATTCTGCCCAGCAATATTGACCTATAGGAGAGTTGTGCCCGGTGGCATATTGATCGCCCGTAGAGGGGTTGACTACGGTGAGTAATACGCCTAGGATAAGAGCCGGTAGAGCATAAAGCTCGCTTGCTGTCACAGTGCGGGTTGACGTCTGAAGTGCGATGGATAAAGTCTATGTTACAACTGCTAAGACGCTAAGAATACCATTGCCTAGGACGGTGGACATCGCAGCAAAGAACAAGCCGGTATAAGCAGCTAATAGATTCTGAAAGATGGTATGTTCCACTAAGTCTGTTGTGTCACCCGCAAAGCTTTAAAAAAAGAAGCCGAGGATGTTCAGTTACGAGAATAGAGTCTCGAGCGAGACTGCCAGTGGGAAAACACCGGAAGGCGACAGAATGTGAAGACAAGAGGCCGATGTCGTCATAGCGAAAGCAG
This sequence comes from Penicillium italicum, assembly GCA_002116305.1. Taxonomy (NCBI): domain Eukaryota; kingdom Fungi; phylum Ascomycota; class Eurotiomycetes; order Eurotiales; family Aspergillaceae; genus Penicillium; species Penicillium italicum. The sequence goes on along the minus strand of KZ108155.1, from coordinate 102,539 downwards.
AACAGTCCCGGTAGTTGGCGGGTATTAGCCAAAATGTTTAACATATGAAGAAACATAAAGAATAGCAGGTGTGGAGAGCTCCACACCAGCGAGGGCCTGATGCAGCAATGAGAATTGTGGAAAAGACATGAAGAAAACTTCTAAGGGCTTGGAGACTATGACATCGAGAATAAAGGCAGACCCTGAGAAACGATTGATACTAATACGTGAAAGTCGTGGCCAGATGCCCATTCCTGCTCGAACAGGTAAGTTCTACAAGCAATGTTTGCAAAATCCAGAGCATCCCAGCGCACCAGGCGAAGCAGGATGTGGGAAAATATTCGCCATGGAGAAGAAGTCGGGCCAGCCGATGGTACAGGTATAGGTGCAGCTAGATCTCGATGGTTGGCAAACAAGAGGTCTATCAACGTGCCATGGCCAGATCCAGGACTTGCAGCGACGATTACCAAAAGCAAAATCTCCCTGAAGACGAATAACGACGCTATAATGGCGACGTTACCGGTGCATTGCAGCTCAACCGGAGCTGATAAGAGAGCTTTCATGGATTTTGATAGAGGTTGAGTTGGCGCTATTGAGTCCAAGGGAAGAGCGTGTTTCAGCTGAGAGAAACCCGAACCATTTAACTGACTCGACCAGGAAACACACACTCTTCTTATTTCACCCACGGTGCTATGTTCACTATAAGGGGACTTGAATTTAATACATCTTTATTATGGTCTTTTGGGATTGGGGACTCTAGATTCTATGTTGTATTAAATAGTGTTGAATTTCGGGCCTCTCTTCGCTTAACAGTTTCAGGAAGAGTTTCCTTCAGCTTTTTTGCAAATCTTTTTCAAGTGCCAGCCCAGAAGTTTCTCAAACCCTCGGAATCTCGACGGGAGCAGCAAATATAGGATGCATTGAAGGATTTGCCCGCGCCGTTCCTGAGAATAGGCTACGTCGTTCAAGATCCATAATAAATGGGTGAAATCCAACTATAGCGCTGTACATATATGTACAGAGGAATCCTGTAGCAATCCTTCATTCCTGCAATACGACTTTGTTACGATAGTAACACAACCCGAAAAAGGATCTACAGCTAACGTACCTATGTAGGTACGTACCAAGATTCGCTAGTAACCGCGACTCGTCGTAAGATGAGAATCCAGGTCCCAAATAAGCGCGAGATTAAAAAAAGAAAACTCATGTTCGACGTTAATTAGGCCCCAAGATATCAGGGGTTGACCTTGATGCATTACTTAATTACCGAAGTGGTCTGAACGAAACCCCTAGAAGCCACGTTATCCCATGCGAACTAAATGCAGGATGAGATTTGACCCCTCGTGCAATTTGTATGCTTATACTGGAAGTAGTTAGCGCTCATACAGGTACCCTGCCATGCCTGTCCGGCCGAGAACTACGCTAGTATACCACGAACTTGCTTTTCTTTTGGTAATACCAATACTAACAATCATGAGTCATTATCTATCACTATGTATCGCACAGCTTCTTCTGTAATTGGATGATTGTATTCATTTGAAATAATACCAAATTTATTACCGGTGGCGTGCATGTTTTAGCGGGGTTCTCGGCCGGACAGGGCAGGGTAGAACCGCTACCAACCTAGCGGCTAGGACCTTTTTCCGTTTTTGTTGGGGTCGGGTCCGGGAGGCCCGGCCTGGGATCGGCGGAGGTTATTTTCTCTACACTCCCTCCAGGGCTACCACAAACACTTATACGTAATTTGTAGTCTGACCTCTTGTCACTGGTATTGTACTTCCATTGTATCATGTTTATTACTAGTAGATACATTAGTTAACCCCATTGTACTTTGTGCTTTGTAGTACAATATCACTTTTACTACCTAGTTGCCCGTACACGTCCATCCGACGCCACTATCGGAATGTGGAGACTAGCCAAAGGCGAAACGATGCGTGGCATGATGCCCGGGTTTCGGTGTAATGTCCAGCAACACGATTAGCTCGATCCACCGACGGTTTGGACAACGGTGGTGGTAACCATAGTTTAGGTCGGGGATTCTCTTGATTGGAAAGGGAGTAGTTGAAAGTAAGGCGCAGGGAAAAAAACGTGGAACCCTAGCAATGTTGTAAACCCGTCGGACAAGGATTCGAACCGTTTCGCATGCATGTGCTGGAGCATGGGTGCGTTGTTACTGGACACTGAAGCTGATCGTGTTGAATTATGCAGGATGATAGCGTATGTGCCACTATTAGATTGGCAGTGGCGGGGACCTCGAGAGCACATCATGATTATAGATTCTGGATCGCCTGGATGCTGCCTGTAAGTTGGAACAGATTACAACATACGGCCATATCGAACAAACAAAATCAAATAAATTGACCTTGGAATTTCTAAGTATCAACAACAGCCGTACAATCCTGAATCCATCTGATTTAGAGTAGCAAATTGCTCTCCAAAGAAGACACTAACCGAATCGGGTGCCGAATGCGAATGGTGCTGAGCCAACGGGGAAGCGTTCACAGAGTTCACTATGTGTAGATTTATTGGATGAAGAGTTCCTGCCGAGACGCGGGTGGAGTGGATATTAGATGGGGACAAGCTATACAAGTGGGAACGTGCTATGGGGTTTTGGGACTCGGAGAGTTAATGTAAGCGATTGTCCTAACCTTGGAAGTGCTTAGTGCTCACAGATCTGCAGCCACAAACCTTGGAAGTACTCCGTAGTCCAGTCGTGAATACGAGACTCGCATACACAAGACACAGCCCCGGCGGGGAATTAATCTGACAATTGCAATTAGATCAGTAGTCATTGGCGGCATAAGGTCGGTCTAAGATCGGTCGATTCTCTCGTCGTTTTTCCATGTCATATAATGGCTCACGCTAGTGTTGGAGGATAAGCTTAGGCGACCCCGGTGGCGCCCGTCGATTGCGGCGATTGCGGCATCTGCGGCCCGCAGCAATTTGTGCACCACTTACGGCCGTGCTTCAAGCCGGTCTTCGCCGTATTTTCAGCTACCACTGTTGTATTTTCCATAACCCTGTATCTGGCGCTGCTGCGTCGCTGCAATGTATACGTTCCACTGCCCACGTTGCGTTCTGGAAGAGGACCATATCGTCTACAGGTGCACGGAGTACTCCGTATGTAAGTTGGCTCACGATGGGATGAACCATTAGCGTCGGCTGAAATGGACAACAGATGCGGTTGCATGAGATCCTAGTTCTGCAATCGCCATCGCCGTTTCCACTTTTCTGCGTCTCACAAGGTATTTTCGGACTAGGATATGGCCCCCCATAGGCTCTAAACAGGAGCCCCGGCTTTTGTTAAGTTTAGTGGTAAAACAAGCTGTATCTTTCCCACAGGTATGAGCCTGGTACACTTTTACTGCTCAGAGTATACTGGTTGTTGTTGAGACTTGTCAAAAAATGTTAGGTTGCTTCACCCTTGTGGAGACCTGTAGATCGGAATATGCTATGGCTGGGGTAGACGGAAGGGCTCCCCGCTTAACCTAATTTGATAATGCCAGTATTCATGCAGAAAGCACAGAATCGGATCCCGACAAAAGTCGACATACCATTGGGGGCTGTCAGACTGGGTCATGGCCCCATCCTCTGGGTGTATCAGACTAGAATACGGCCCCCATCCCGTGAAGCGCCTGTCAGACTGGGAGGCTGTCCCCTAACCCCTAAACAGGAAATGGTCTGCAGGAACCGTGTTTGTCTTACGGCCTAGTGGTAAAATAGGCTGTTTATTTCCCGCAGATAAGACAAACTTGTTCCTTCGGAATCTGTATCTACCGATATAATTGCAAGGATACCCATGCTTCAAGGATAAAGGATACGCTCAGACATCTAGCACTCCCTTCCTCCCTGACATCATTCAAAATCCTCGCTCAGTGCATCAATATCCTGCAACAAGAAGACTGATTGCTATACTCTACTTGGCCGAGTACAGAGCATAGCTTGCTCTAAACCAGCTATGACCGGGCAACCACAGCGACAGCAACCGAGAGTCGCAGTAGGTGGTCACCTTTACCCATTCAGAGACTCTTGACACTGATACCTTGATGACAAGTGCGAAGAATGCCGACGCAAAAGGATTCGCTGCGATAGATTGACACCACAATGCACGGCTTGTGCAACTTCCGGGGTGAATTGCGTAGTGCGAGACAGCTGCCCGCCTAGAGGGCCAAAGAAGGGATATCTCAAGACACTACAGAAAAGGATTGGTATGGTCTGCTCGCTCTCATTCTCCTCATTTCCATTACTAGTTCTTCGGCTAATCAAGTTGTGCTGCGCTAGAGGACCTCCAAACCCAGCTGGAAAAACAACAAGGGTCATCTACTACCGCTGAGACCCGAGCCTTCTCACCTTTCCAAGAGGGGGGAAACACGGACAACGAAGGTGGCAGCAGTACAGACAATAATGAAATTCAGAATACCGCCAGCACAACTCCCGATACAACAGGTATCCCGCAGTGGCCAACACCGGTGGAATTCCAATTTCCCATCATGCCCTTGGAGCCCTGGGGATGTTTCGAAAGTTCATACCCGAGCTCGCTCTTTCCCTCATTTCCCTCACTGGACAATCTTCAGGACCTGCTTCATGTTCCATTGGAACCCGATCTCCTGATCACTCCCATGATGCACAATGACCTGTAAGTCTTGAACGCAGGAGGATGCTTTTCAGACCAGCTATGTTAAAACTTAATACAGAGACCAGCTTTATTTCGATCGAGCTTATGCATTTGCGCCAATATTGCAAACGCACAGCTACCGTTCTTGGTCTAAGCAACCAAATAAGAGCAACCAAAAGACCTGCCTACAGTATGCTATGTGGACGTTGGCTTCATCACTCTCGAGTCAGTTCCAAGTCGACGGGCGCAAATTATACGCAAAGACAAGACAACTTCTGTACACGCTCGAGTCAGAGGAACCCTGTCACCAAATATCCCTCGAGCAGGCCCAGGCGTGGACCTTGCTTGCGATCTATGAGTTAACGTGCCAAGACTTCCACCGAGGCATGATGTCCGCCGGGAGGGCCTTTCGCTTGATCCAGATGATGAGGCTGTACGAACTTGATCTACCGCAAACACCTACTATGCAAATGAGACAGTATCAAGGGAAACTCACTCTTCAAGAGTCAGTGCAAGATAACTGGATCGAAATTGAAACGAAAAGGCGGACTTTCTGGCTTGCATATACACTCGACCGCTTTACGAGTATGGTTGACGGGCTACATATGTTCTTCGATGAACGGCTGGTTAGTTTACCTAGAGTGATCCCGTAAAGGACAATAAGTTTACTTACTTTCTAGATCCGTACCCGTCTACCAGCTCCCGAGGCGAACTTCGCAAGTGGTCGTCCCACGGACATGGATTATCTCGCGGATGTGATTCCAGGCGACGACGACCAAGAGTGGCCACATAAGAACCTATCCTCCTTTATAGAGAGCGTCATCGGAGCTACTATCTGCGGAAGAGTCCTAGAACATAAACAGAAACCTCCGACCAGACCCTGTCAGGAGTTCTGCCATCGACACCGTTCCCTTAACGCACTGTTAGCGAAACGCATCAGGATACTGCGAATCAACGCGTCATTGGAGTACCCGGATCCTATCATCACCTTTGTTACTCTGGCGGCACATATAGCCGTATTTATGCTCTACGACCTTATCGAATCCAGGCCCCTAGGCACCGACGCACAAGGAACGCAGCTCACTCAAGCCCTCTACACCGAACACAAGCAGCAGTCACTGGATGCCGTGGCCGATATAGCTCCCCTGATCGCCGTACTTGGCCAGCACTTTCAGGTAAAGCAACCTCTTTCCCATTAAAGCCTAAAAGACGAATGGCTAACGATTCAACAGATGCACCCTTTAACTCCCATCCTGCTCCTTCTCGGCGCCCGGTTCTCCCAATCCCACCCAGGGCTAAACGACGCCTACATCAAGCTCATGCCCAGCATCGTAACGACGTTGCAAGCCTCCACAGGCCTCAACAAGCTTGCACAAAACTTCCTCCAACTCTTAGAACCCCAGAACGACAACTGGTGTGCCCTCGCCTAGAGTGTGAGGCCGCATCTATATATGAATCAATGACGACGTATGAAAGGGACGTAACTTTACGTGGTGTTAGACTTTGCCCATGCGGGCAATCGGTGGAGTTTTGGGGGTGGAAGCTGTGCTTAATTTTTGACTTTCGTCAAATAGATAAATATAGACGGAGCAAATCCAGAAGAGAGAGAATTCTCACATTGTACCAGAGGCTCATTGCAAAGACTCCTGTTAAAGCTTTTGCTAAGATTTCCCTTCCTAGGCATGAAATGGTCTATGTTGACTCTATTCTAATCGTGCACAGCTCAAGATCGACAAGAGATGGCGTGGAATCAAGACTGTTTCAACCCCTCTTTGGCCTCTTTTACTCTCTGTCTACAAATCAAAGTACCAGGCAAGCTACTGGTATAGGCAAAGGAGAGTTCCGGTGCGGACAGTCCAGCCCCAAGATGCCTTTCTAAGTCAGTCTTGGGACTAACCCAACAAGAGTATATCGCTGCACACCAGAGAGGTTAGAGATATAGTGCAACAATTTGAAAAAGAGGCTTGGATTGCTGCATAAAGTGTTCACAAACCGTCTATATTTACGGTAGTAATAAAGCCCACGAATCAAACACAACGATAGTCTAAAAAGATCTTCTCCTGTGCCAACTATACCAATGGATTGAAACCTCCCGGGTAAAATTGAAGCTATTCCTACCATACAAATCTCTAAAATTTCCCGTTTCTAGGCGTTAAAGCCTCTCATACTAGATCTCTATCATTTATCCTCACTATTATCTATATAGATCGCTATCTACCCTTATCGATGACGAGCACATAGTGGGAAGGCTTCAAAGCCCTAGGTTTGAGTAGCGTCATATTTGTGCCGATTTTCCAAGGCGTTAATGTTGTCGGCCTTGGTACTTGACTTACTTTGGGCTCTGTCATGGTAATTCAGGTATTCAAATTTTCTACTGGCAGATGTTCAGGCATCTTCAGGCACCAGTATTACTAATACTAGTTTCCGACCCCTGGCCGGGATACACCTTCGCAGACGAGCATGTTCCTCAACTCCACCGCAATCAGCAAGTCGACGCCAAAGTGTGCGGGAGGCTTGCTGAGATCGATCTCCACAACGGGTGTCATGAAGATATCCGCCAGCTTAACTGCAATCGCCGCGCCGATAAGCTCCGCCCCTTCCTGGGGGTCGCTTGCCTGCGCAAGCTGTGCGGAAAGCGAGGCGCCGTTGCTCTCACCATCAGGTCGCGCCGCGGCCCAGCTGCGAGCGGCCGTTGACGTCCCACTGTGGGACCGGAGACGAGTTAAGGCCGATGATGGTCTGGGAGCGGGCGCCGAGCGGGTGCAGGTGATTCAGAAGTACAAATGGCATTCTCGGTATACATTGGGTCTATGTTCCAAAGAGAAAAACTTCCACATCGACGGATCTTGTTAAAATGTTCGTTGAAATGACATGACAGGACCATGTTCGAAACATTGTTAAAAGCGGAGACAAGAGGAGATCGAACAGACGCCTCAAGTAACTTGCTACATACCCTTGCTACAGAAATCTCTAGGCAAGACAAGGCTCGGCTGAGCCGGTCAACCAATGCCACGATATCGATGATGCCGTCGTTACCCGGCCCCTCTCGATGGGGGTGAACTTGGGAGCTGCACCACCAACCAACACCATGCGGCCACCCCGGCTCCAACTCTATTCTCGTCAGCATGTGCAAGGTGATGCAGGGTTGCGGATACGACGCGGACTATTATAACTCCAGCTGACCACCCAACGGAATTAACATTGCCCATTAGAGAGCAATCAGGAGAACTAGGGACCGTGTAAGCAGAATGTGGCGACTTGCTACACAGTTATCAAGGCTATAACTAGCATGTTGCAGAACGGTACGCACCGTCTTGTCCGCGGTATACTATAGTCCTCTCCTCTCAGTTCCACATCGCATCCTCCAAGCGAGTCAAAAATTACTATTCCACTATAAACCACATCCTTTTACTTGACTTAGCAAATCATGGTCGGGAAGTCCAATGGTGCCCAGAGCCCCCAGTCTGCTGGTACTGGATACCTCAACATGAAAGACGCAGCGACCATCCACCTTCCGCGCATTCTCTGTCTCCACGGCGGGGGTACAAACGCCGTTATCTTCCGTATGCAATGCCGTGTGCTCGAGAAGCGCCTCGGACGTTCTTTCCGTCTCGTATATGCACAGGCTCCATTCACGAGCACGGAGCCTGGGCCAGATGTAACATCTGTCTACAAAGAATATGGGCCTTTCAGGGTCTGGCTTCGCGATCACCGCATGCCTGGAGTATGGACATCTCGAGATATTGCTGCAGGAATTGACGCCGCTCTTGCGCTAGCCATGGCTGCCGACGACGCCAAGGGGGCCACAGGAGACTGGGTTGGGTTATTGGGATTCAGCCAGGGTGCAAAGGTGGCAGCTAGCATCCTTTACCGGCAGCAGAAGTGTGGGATGACTAGCTTCCGGTTCGCTGTCCTCTTCGCTGGTAGCGGGCCACTGGTATGGCTCATGCCTAATCTCCCTAAGCCGCGCGGCTTGGTCGACGCCGATACACCATTCACATACCCTGCTCCTGCCTGGCTCACTCTGGGCTCTGACGAGCACACATTACGACTACCCACAATCCACGTCCACGGGCTGAAAGACCCCGGCCTGGACCGGCACCGGGACCTGCTTCGGGAGTACTGCGACCCGCTACAGACCACGCTTTTGGAGTGGGAGGGCAACCATCGCATGCCTATTAAGAGCCGAGACGTCGAGACGATCGTCCAGCAGATCCACAAATCTGCACGGGAGACAGCGACTCAATCCCTGATGACCAGCTTGGGTGGCGTGATGTTTAGAGAAGACGCGTATGTAAGACCATTCGAGAAAGGATTCTCGATGCAAAGGATTAGCGTGTACGCAGAACATGGTTACGGGATGGCATAAAAAGGAATTGATGGGATAATATAGATCAGGAAATACAAGGAAAACAGAATATATCAAGACTTTATGATTAAGCCCCTTACCTGTTGTTATCTTAAGCCGCGTGCCGGAATGCTTCTTTGTTATGATATAACCATGTAGCTTCGAGGGACCTTTTCACGACTCAGTCGATGACCTGACTATTCAGAGCGCGGCTTCATACCCAAGTCTCTCTCGCACAGCTGACCGGAAACGACACTGCATAGGAGGATGCAGGAAATCTTCGCATGCATGCATGCTTGATGCTGCATATTCGAGATCAGCGGTGTGCATGACGGGAACGCAGCTTCTTCCGGCTTTCGTGCATGTGAAGCCTTGCGTCCCCGGTCAATCGCTAATGGAAACACCGAAAGGGGTGAGGATCTGCCAAATTTATATCTGTTCACGTAAAAGTTTGCCGAAATCATAGCACTACTTTCAGCGTAAGCCGTCATCTCGGTACTTCCATGGATGCTGGCTGTCTATGGAATGCACTTCCAAGTCTTCAAGTCCTACAGATGAGTATAACTTGCTCACGACTGGAGGGTTTGAAGCAAGAAATACATTCAAATACAATGCAAGAAATTGCCTACATTGTGAACCCCAAAATTGCTTTTTGACATGTTGATTTGATTGGGATGAATTCAACGCAAAACTGGACTAGGCTGCCTGCTATCGCCATTACAAATTATGATTTATTCGTATACATATCAAGACTCAAAAGGACTACGGGATAGCATCACGACCCCTCAAAGTCGAGACAGCCTCAAGCACTGAAGTCAGTTTACTCCCAGGGCAGCGGCATCCACAGGAGACTGCCCGTTGGACGTAAGGATATATCGAGAGAAGCGATCGTATTTTTTAAGCTGTCGTTGCTTTCTGTAGCCCATCTTGGCCTTGGGGATATTGAAAAAGATATAAAAGGGGTGATCTATACTTTATAAGATGCTACATAGGAGAAGCCACCGTGCTGCTCCGTCTTCCCTGTGAACGGCTTGTTTCAAAAAACAACCTCTACTTTATCCGCCGTAGCGTACTTGACTTGTTTTTGATTTTATAAAGAGATTTCGTTTATCTCAATGAGCACACAACATAGTTTCTTTGAGAGTTTTTGCCAGTTTTAGAAAATGGAAACACGTTGAAAATGACAACCCGCTGTTTATTGGCTCATTTATCCAAATAAACGACGACCAATGATCTAAAACGCACCTTTAATTACTTTTTTCCTTCGCGTTATATTATCACCTTTCAGTCTGTCATTCGGGGAAACGTTTCTGAGACGGACTTTCTAACCCGCGAAAGAAAATCCAGCAACCCAGTAGCCAATCACAGCGATTTGCTACATAGTTATCCAGACCATATGAAACACGTAATCCACCTCATCGTGAGCATCGGCGGTAGTTGGGTTGCTATCTCCGCGGCGCCTAGCGTGCGGCGTAGGAGCGTGCGGCGTAGGAGCGTGCGGCGTAGGACATATATACCCTGAGGCGCATCCCAAGACTGGCGGAATAACCATTTCCCACATTCCATCAACATGACTTCCATCACAGCTGACCAGTGGCTCGAAGCCGCGGCTTACCGTCGCAGTGTTCATGGTTTAGCAGGAACCTCCAAGGTCTCGGACGAACGTGTCCAAGAGATCGTCTCCAAAGTCCTTTCCTTTGCCCCTTCATCTTACAACACTCAACCTGTCCGCATTTCGCTCGCTTTCGGGGAGAAGCACAAGGAACTCTGGAGCATTATCCTCAAGGAGGCCGAGCCGGTCCTCAAGTCGATTAGTCCAGCTCTCTGGGAAAAGCTGGGCCCTCTTCTCCAAAGTCACAAGGCTGCATATGGATCCGTATGTTAAACAATTTTCATAACTCACACACGCAGACTATCTAACAAGGTCTAGGTACTCTTCTGGGAGCGTGGCCAGACGACCAAAGAGGCTGCGGAGACACACAAGGCGACCGGCCACATGTTTGGCGAGTGGGGTGATCACGCTCAAGGCATCCACCAGATCCTTGTCTGGACTGCCTTGGAACTGGAGGGATTGGGCGCCAACCTGCAGCACATGAATGCCATTCCGCCTATCGAGGCAGCCATTAAGAAATTCGCGGGTGTCCCTGAGGATTACAAACTGAAGGCCCACCTGAACTACGGAGATAAGCAAGCTGCTCATCCCGAGACGCCCAGCAAATTGCCCATTGGCGAGACACTGACGATTCTCTGATCAACACGAGCTCCGACGGTGTTGTTGAACGTTTAATGAGCTTGGTCAGCCAAATTTGACCGTCCAAACTGTTCTCTTGCGGTTTCTATAGAGGGGCTGGGTCACCATTGCTCTATAAATGAAGGTCAAGCACATTTATGACATGATGATTTTGTTTGGCATTTGTACTTACATTATTTAACCAAGAAACTTTGAATAACTAAGCACTGCCCATTGCAGGATGTACAAGAGTGACATAGGACTGTAAATGACGTAGAAAATCATTGCTTTAGTATTCTTATCAAGGCTGACACATTAGCTAGTCTGAACCTCGCCTTCAATAGCATTGTCCGAGCAAGGCTCCCATCCCGCTTCAGCCATCTCAAAACTCTCGAATAGGAATGCCGGTGCTACTGTACATCCCACAAGAGTCCAGTCACCTAAACTTTTTGCATGCTGCCACTCTCCACACTCAACGATAGCCTGTGGTCGTTGGCCCTGTACCAATAGAAAATAAGCATTGCCAAGCTATAAAACACGTAATAAACCACATAGATATATTCACCTTCGTAAAATCAATCCCCAGAATCGTATCTCGGATGGGTTTCCCGTCATTCCAGGATAGTGAGAGTTGCATAGAGGCACCGGCGTAGTAATGCCATATCTCGACGCCATCAAGAACACGGTGCCATTGCGAGAGGCCACTCTTTCCCTCAAGAAGGTAGTAAATGCAGGTGCTATGCGAGCGATCGTTTGATGAATGGCGGTCGCGGAAGGTCTCGATGTAGTACCCCTTTTCTGGATGTGGGGAGAGATTCAAGGTCTTGATAATCTCTTGGGCGGAAAATTTTTCCGCCATGTTGGGGAGAGCGTTTGGAGTAGTTGAAGATGTGAGGTTGAGTTACGGGAACGAGATGACAATCAGCTTGTGAGAATCAAATACAGCCCACCCTTGATGAGTCACAACCTTTAGGTCGCGGGATATTAATATCTGCATCGTTGCTTCTACTTACTTTCCTCCACGCCAAGATATCAGACTGATTGAGAACCTTAGGCCCAAAAGTAATTGTGATGATTCACTGATTGCTGTCTTGAAAAGATTTTTGCAATAATGTTCACCTACGTACCCTCGCTCAACCTCTATGTAATTCCGCATGCTTAATCTGTCACTGCCTTATAAATTCCTTGCTATACCGTCATCCAACTTTCGATGAAGAGCCGGAGGAAGATCCCGTTACACTGGGGTTGGCTGAGTGGACCACCATGTCTGAAGTATTTACGGGCATAAAGGAGCAGAACAGTATCTGCTAGCAACCTACCCCCCGAGAAGATGGAAATACTTCTGTAGAACGGAAGTAAGACAGCACTAGGTAAAATGGTTTCTTTGGCAAACACCACCATTATCTAAAAGATCATCGATATTCATGAAGCTAACCGTCATAGATCCAATGCAAGAAACATTTTGGTCACCTTGATCAGTCTCGGATTTTTTCTTATAAGAATCTACTCGCCTAGCCAGATCTCGAACTAGTCGTCTTAGTAGATATTCACCATGTCGAAGAAGTTGGCGCCCATTGTCGTAAAATAAATCCACCATGTTGGATCAAGACAGTGAGGGAAGGGAAAGAAGACAAGGCCCCAGACTATTTATTCAGACCATCAGGCTCCTTGATTTGCTTAGAAAGTGGATAGACGCCAATGAAAAGAGAAAGAGGGTGTTCGATTATGGGTATGTAGATCAGTCATTTAAAAGACAAAGAAACAAACTAAAACACCACCTAGCACTCAATGTCCTTTAGCGGCTTTTGACACTGGTAAAATTCCCGGATCCAACAATCCAACCTGCACAAGCACACCGGCCTGGTCCCAATAAAGACTTTGGCGTGTAATCTGACCGGCACTGAAGCTCACGACCACCACGATAATGACCTTGATCTCTCGATCCGTCGGCGAAACACCAGGCAGCAGCCATGGAATCTCAGCAGTATGCCGACAAGCAAACAAAATCTCATCCACGATGCGATCCGCACCTACAGTGCGCGACAACAGACGGACATGCTGATCAACCGGTCCAGCAGGGATATACGCTTTAGCGAAGAAATCTCTCAGAGTTGAGATATCAGAGCCTCCAGCGTCAGTAGGAATGCACTTAACAAAAACCTCACCAGCCGGACACCCCACCTCACCATAATGGGCATGGCCAGTCAACATCCCAACCGTAGGCTCAGGACCAGAACCTCCAAGATTCCGTTTCCGCAACTCCAGCTCGCCAGCCACATGGTCCCAATACTCTTCCCAGACGGTCTCGATGTCAATAACCGGCCAGTGGCTCCCGACATTGAACGAGCGCCGCAGACACCCCAGCGCCCGGCTCCAGGCCAGCTGCGAGCTGATCTCGTCATCGGCGTTTAGTTCCCAGTCCACTTCGCCTTCTTTCTCTTCGGCAACTTCCCGCTCCGCGAACCCAGCTCTGGACCCCGGGTACGTGTACACGTAGCAGCGGTGCTTTTTCTTGTATGTGACATCGCCTTCTGAAACACTGAGACCGATCCATGGCCACAGCGCGCAAGGCTGGACTCGTGGACCTGGGATGTGGATTTGGATTGGCAGATATGTTGACTTGGAGACTGGACCGAAGATTGGACTTGTGTCTGCGCAGCTTGGTGGTTCACAGTTCTCTTTTTCTCTGTAGGTGAATTGGTCTGTTGAGGAGAGGGGGTAGTAGACTACCAAGGCGCAGAGGCGTGGGAATGGGTTTGTGTTGCTGGATACTGTGTGGTGTAAGGCTAGGAGGAGGTAGGCAGGTCGGTGGTATGCTGAGGTATTTGGTTAGCTGGGATTTAAATACATCTTGTAGGGGGATAAGGTATCTGCTTCGAATAATGAAGCATGTATATAGAGACAGAGAAAGTCGAATAGAAGACGGTACGTACCGACTATCGCATACCGCTCTCCGTTCTCGAGTTCGTCTTCTTTCTCGTGCACTGCATTCTTCAGCGCTTTTGCGTCCTTCTCTTCATCCCCGCTGCCAAGGAAGGGAATATAGATCACATCGAATCCTTCTCCCTGGAAACGGTGGACTACGTGGGTGTCGAATTCCACGGTGTCGGAGATCAAAAGTAGGTGTCGGGGAGCTGGCTCTTCATATCGCCAGCTGCGTTTGCCGGAGTTCGTGCTCACTGTCCGATGTATTCCGTGCGGATGAGATGCTGTGGGATTGGGGCCCGTGGTATCTGCGTCTATGTCCCGTGGGCTACTGCCGGAGCTTTGGGCTCGGCGTCGAGTGAGGCGTTGGAATACGTTGACCATGGTCTGAATGTGGTAGAGAAGATGAGTTGTAGATTGGAAATTGAGAGGACATGTAGCCCTGTTTATGGATAGAAATGTCTGCTTGGATTTCGGAATGCTCGGATTGCTGTTCTTGGTATTACATATGAGAAGACAAATGCCGAGCGGATGCCAATGCTTAGGGTTTCTAGGAGTGACGTCATGAAGAACGAAGTTTATCAGGCCATTCTATGTCGGCAGCCTAATTTATTCTGAGGAAGAAGGAGAAATCAGTAGCCAGGGTGCACGTTTAATAATAATGTTACTTATAAAAAACTTATTTCACAAAAGGTTTTTAAAAAAAGCTCCTTAGTCATCGTTTTTTCATCATGAAGCGACATTTCTGTGTCCCTCATAGGTTAGGGAGATGACGGCAGCGGAAGAACAAGATAATCGGGATCCGGGGCAGCGGGGGGTCGTTGCTAAGAAGGCCCCGAGACATTGATTTTGGCAGTCGGGCCCTCGCCAAGAGGGGCTTGGTGGAGTATTAGCGGGTAGGACCCCGCTCGGCCTGCTGGGCGGCCCGGAAAATTTGAAATTTGTCGGCCGGGGGGGCTAACAGCGGCTGGTGGTAGGGGGCGGCCGGAGCCTTGCCGACCAGGCGGTTGGCGGGGGTTTCCGGGGAGATTGTCGACTGGGGAGAGAGCCCGGCCGCGGGGCGGAATACACTAGCCCCCGCGTGAGAGGTCCCCGCCCCGCCCTCCTCCCAGCCCCCTCGACAAGACTTCCGGGGCACCCCCTACCACCACCAGCCCGCTCGCTGATCCTCTCCAGGCTCCATATACCACCAGCCGCTGTCGGCTCCCTCCCGGTCGACCAGTTTCCTGGGCCGCTCAGCTACCTGAGCGGGGCCTGCCCGCTAGTGCTCTATTAAGCCCCCCTCGGCGAAGGATTCCCGCCTCACGGTGGGCCGACCGAAAAGCCCCCCCCCCCAGGAGGCGCGAGCCGTGGGGTGGCTTGCTCCAGCACTTGCCTCGCCCACGAGGGCCTGGCTGCCAATCGTAGGAGCTGTGCATATATTTCCAACCTTGGGCGGAGGGAACAATTCCCGTTCAAACAGTTGACAGAACACTATTAAACATGGCGACGGCCAGCTTGTCGAACCTAACGAAGATCCAAAAACATGACCCGGAGGATATGAAGAACCTAGTGTATATCAGTTTGTGTATTTGATTAGGTGAAAATAAGAGAAATCTGCCTAAGCTGCACCTGGGCCCATCTTCATGCTTGGAAGATGCATCTAGTAGAATCCGAGATGACCTGTCAACAAAATGTTCCTTCTTCTATGTCTATACTGCAATGATCTGCGCTGTAGAAGAACAATCGTAATGCAGGATGATAATTTCACCAACCCCAAATGGCATGATAAATCCAACCCCACTTAATCAAAGCTCACCAACCACTCACGATCCTCACTGACTTTCCCAGATGTTTTACAGTTATCAACAAGATAGCACTTGTAAGCCTCACGCAGCAGACTCTCGCGCGCAACCTCACAATCCACCCGAATATCCTCGACCAACGCCTCCAGCGAGACATAATCAAACTCAGGCCGAATATAACCGAGAATCAGCAGGTTAAGCTGCGTTTTATAGAAATCCGGCAAGCGATTGAACTTAGTCTGACCCTCCTGACCCGCAGCGGTGGGCGATGGTTCCGTGAGAGCGGGCATGATATGGATTTCCTGGAGTGAGCAACCACGTCAGTTCGATCCACCACCAAAATGCGGGGTTCAACGTTTGACGGCATTTATAGCGGTTGATCATGTATCACATACCACAGATCTCACGGTGTTTTTATAGAAAGGGTTATATCCGATACTCAACACAGCAGGCAGAACCACCGCGGTGGATGTGCTGCCTTGAGATGTCTCAGGATGGTATGTTTTCGGGTCGAGCGCTACCACGCCGTAGTAGACGCCGGTTGTCAGCTCTGGGTGCTTCTCGGACAGGTCATCGGCGGGGATGTTGGCGGTGGGGATTCCGAGCTGTGATCATCCGGGAGAGTGAGTCAGATAGGTAGGTCTCTTGTGCTTGTTGCGCTATGCGATTATAGCAACGAGGTTGGGTTCTCGGATTCATGGACGTACATCTTTGCTCCCGCGGCCAAATCCCTTGATCACTGGCCCTGACAATCTCACGGGATAAGGGAGTTCGGGGCCAGCATCGGGGCCGGCTACCGGGTCGCGCGGCTTGTCGGAGCGCATGGCGGATGCTGTCGGGTGTGGGTATGGTTAAGCGTGGAATATTGACACAGAAAAATCTGCTAGCAGTGTCGTTTGGTCTGGTGTGTACAGATTGTGCGATTTAGCAATGGTTTGGCGTGATGCTGGCGTTGAGTATGTCTGAACATGACCAACCCTGGTGGGGGTTATCGCGATAAGGATGTATCTCAAGCGCCTGAGGTATCAGGCATCAATCCGCATGCAATTCCAAGATGTGACTACACACCAGGGGGGTCCCCCTGGCCCCTCACGTTGATGCGAAGCCTTAGGCATCCGCCAAGACTTCATGTGTGCCTTAATTCTTTCATTACATTACCACCTTACTGCAACTTTCACTTCTCCACTTACCAGTATCATACTACTTTTTTACTTACACAAGTACCAACGTCATTACGATATCACCACTGCTATCATGGTGAGATATTCTATGTATGTAAGTGAAATATGAGATGAAAAAACCCTAGAAGGGATAAAAGTGAGACAGATTTAAGTTAAAACTAACTGTTATTTATATGCAGACTGCATACTAATGGTACTATACCTAGAAATTAAAGGTAGGCCTCAAGCTCCCCCTACTGAACGACCCTAATATTAGTAAACTAGTTATTTATTAGTTAATTAGACGGATACTAAGAGAGAAAAGGCGTAGGGAGAAGTTAAGCTTTTCCTAGGTAAACGCTTTTACCGCTATAATAACTACCCGAAAGATATAAGTTTCTTTAATATTTCTTTTATTTCTTTATTTAAATACTAGTAAAAAACTAGTACTAATCTACCCTATAGATACCTACGATATCTACTAATAACCTATAAAAGTATTATACGGATAAATATACTAATATTAAATTAGCGAGTTCTAATAGTCGTCCTACTTTATAAGATAAGAACGATACTATTAGTAAGTAGTATAATTTTACTACTTTTTTACTAGTATTCTAATACTTAATAGAGTTTTATATTACTATCCGCGATAAGTACGATACTAATATTACTACTACTACTAAGGTAAAGCCTAAGATCCCTCGTAAGAGAGATAATACTATAAGTTACTACTATTTTACTAGTTTTTAATAATATACTAACGATAGACTAGATCTACCTTATCGATATACGTAGAATCGCTAAAGAACGTAGTAGCTAAGTCCTATATAAGCCTTATAAGGATATAAATAATCGTCTAGGTATAACCTTATTATAAAATATACTATTTTACTACTTCCTAACTAGTATTAGGTTATTACCGTAAAGTTAATACTAACCGCTATAATAATTTCGATCTATTTATTACTAGAAATAGTAATAGTAGTAATAATAATAAAGAGGAAGAAGAGGAAGAGGAATAGTAGTACTACTATTAGTTTTTACTAGTAAAATACTAGTATTTTTTTTTTTAAAATTCGTAAGGAGTTAATCTTATAGGTTCTAAATAGAAAAAAATAGGGTTCGTTCTATATTTCTACTAGTTATTTACTAGTATTTCTAAATATTAAAAAAAAGGTATTTACTACTTAAATATAATAGTAAAAAGTAGTATAAAACTAGTAAAGTTAAAAATTAAATATTAGTATATATAAACTAGCCCTAACTATAACTAATTAATATATTACCGTTCCCGTATTATTAGCTATAACTCTTCCCGTTCTAGATCCTACCTATATTTTTAAAGCCGTTTTCTCTAGTCCTCTATACTCTCGTTCTTATCTTAGTAACTATTATTAGTGTTAACTAATATAGTATAACGAAGATTTAATATAGTAAGTATCCTTAAAGTTATTAGTAAGTAGTATTATACTAATAAAAGTCTACTTATATCGAACGGCTTATTATATAACCTTATAAGCTACTTCTACTATAACCTCGTTTAGCCCTTTTAGAGCCTATATAAGTAATTAAATAATAGCCGGAAGAGCTAAACTTATAAAGCTCTAAATCCTTAGGTATAATCTTATCTTCCTAGTCTTAGTAACGTTTCTATTATTTAGATTCTAATATTTATTAGTTAAATACTAGTAATTATAAATAGAGAAGTATCCTTACCCTCTTAACGTAAGCTTATAGTAAACTATAACTCTATATTATCTATATAATATAAGTACTTAATATTAAACTTATAATAGTTATAGTATTAGTATATATCGGTCTAGTTAAGAATCTTAGACCTAGATAATAGTAAGTAAATAATATTATATTAGTATAAAATTAGTATATACTTACTTTAGGACTATACTAAGTAGTATATCCTAAGTACCTATATAATAGGATTTATAGTAGCTTTATTCTACTATATTTATATATTTTTAAGCTTTGTCGAAGAAGGTAGAGTTTATTAGTAAGTAAGTATTATAAAGGCTAGTAGTAATTATATCGATCTTCTTATATCTTATCTATCCTTTAAGGTTAGGGTTATACTCTAATAAGGAAGATTAGTAAAATACTAGTAAAGTACTAGTAAAATAAACTTACCCTTAATAAGTTCTATAAGTTTATGATACTCCTATAGACTTTTATAGTCTATTAAGCTAATTAATTAACTTCTTACCTCTATATAGGAGAGATCTTCTAGATCCTTACTTACTAGTACTAATTTAATAATAGTACGTATAAAGTGAATCTTATAGAAGATAAGAACGTTTATAGTATACTATCTCTAATTAAGATCTTAGTTATTAATATCCCGATTAGTCTCCTAAAGTATTCTTCTAAGGCCTATTACTAGTAAGTTACTAGTAAAATAGTAGTAAAGTAAGATACTTATTTATTATCTACTTAGGGTATATATTAGTAATAATAGACTTTATTCTACTACTATATAGATAGTAGAATTTAAGCTTCTTATTAATATAGCGCTCTATAAGATTAAATACCTAGGTAAATATAAAATGATATACTCTAGTAGTCTCCTAATCTATAAAAACCCGGAATAGTATTATAACTTAAATAATATTAGCTAAGAATACTAGTATAAAAGTAGTAAATCTTACTCTTTCTATACTTAGGGATAAAGGTTATAAAGATAACCTTATTAAAGATACCTTTTACTCGCTTATATAATATATTAACTTTAAATAAATATAACGAAGTAAGTATATAAAGCTACTTATTAAGGCCGTAAAATATAAATATACCTTTATTATTATCTATAATCTCGCGAATATAGGACTAAAAGATAATTAGTATAGTAGTAGTAGTTTACTAGTAAGACGTACCTTTAGTTTAGGGTCTTTCTTAACCTACTAGCGGATCCCTACTAATTACCTATCTATTAGATAGTTAATTACTCTCCTCTTTATAAGTATTATAAAGAAGCGCTCTCTATTTATAAAGCTTTAGTATAGTTTAGAAAGGGTCTAAGCTCTGTATTTCGTAGTAAGTTCCTAAGCCCTATTACTCTAGAGAAATATACCTATAGAAACGAATTAGTACTAGTATCCTATTAGTATAATACTAGTAATTTAACTTACTAAGTATAGTATCTAACGTTTATCCCTAAGTAAATAGGTTCTAAACCTCTTCTATAAGTTAGAATAGTAGCTTACTAAGTAGTAGGAGTAGGTAGTTATATTTACCTTAAGAGTAAAAGATAGTATATAGATACTACTCTATATCCTTTAGGATAAATATATAGAATTTAACTATATATCTTAGAAAATATAGAATAACTTTACTATATCTATTTAGGTAAACTATTCCTAAATAACTAGTTAGTTATTAGTAGTTTTCTAGTAAAATCGAATTTATACTATATTTTATAGATTATATACTAATTTAGTATATAAGAGTATACGCTTCTAGAATATCTTTACGCTATTCCTTCTCTAGTAGAGATATTAAAAGGCCTAGATCTAGTATAAAACGCTTAATATATAGATTTATAAAGTGGTAATCTATATAGCTATTTACTAAGGTATTATAGTAACTAGTAAATAATATTTCGTTACTAATAATACTCTATTAGACGTAATATATTAGTAAAAATATAGTAAAATACTAATATACTAGTTTTTAGTAGAGGATATTTTTTTAGTAGAGGATATTTATATTTATAAACCTTATACTTAAATTTCCTATAGATTATCTTATAAGTCGCGTTTACCTTCTTATAGGCCTTTCGCTCTAAAAACGATTTATATAGAGTATCGTAGACCCTATATACTAGTTAGTTACTAGTATATTATTAGTATTATAGATTATATACGCTACTACTATATATTATCGTTCCCTAAATTAGTAAGACTCCTAAGTTTCTCTCTTTATAGTAAGTATTCGCCCTATAAGCTCTTTATTAATATCTATATAAGAAAGGTTACGGAGATACTCGTTAATATAGGTATAGTACTTAACCCTAGTATAGTTAGATACTGTTTTCGTAATGTAGTAGTTAAGAAAGGAGTAGAAGATATCACTTTTTCCGCCGTTATAGTAACTAATATATTAGACCTAATATACTAGTTAATAACTAATATAATAATAATTATTATCCTTTAACTTACTAGGTTAAGAGCTTCTTCCTTCTCTTACGGTAAGAGATATCGGAGATTAACTATATACGTATACCTATTTATATAAGTACGTAGGTATTCCGGAAGGAGTAGTATAAATTCAATTTCTATAGTAGATATTAGTTCTTTCGTAGTATTAGTTAACGGAGTTAGTTCGCTTACTATTCCCTATTATAGATATAAATTAGTAATAAACTAGTAAATAAGTAGTAGTCTTAAATATATACCTTATATTGATTCCGCTTATAAAGGATCTTATCGTCCGTTTCATTATAGAGTTTAATATCTTCCTCTGTAGGGTTCTCTAGTTCTAGAAAAGGCTTAGTATCTACTAGCTCTCTAAGCTAATAATTGCGGTATTTCCACTATATAGATTGATAATGCGCTATAGTTGAAGAAAGGTAGGTAGAAAAACTAGTAAAAAACTAGTAAAAAGATTGAACCGATAGGTGGTAAGTAGTAATTGTAAGTTCATATAAATATATATATTTGCTAGGTAGGGAGTTATTTACTAGTTAATTACTAGTTAATATTAGTATGTTAGAATGTAACGTTTGGAATTCTTAGCGTATAGATACCATATATTTCATACCAAAACGGGATGATCTAATCAAATATACCATACATTTCAATACCAAACACTAGTTACATAAGCTGAAACTAGGGGCGTACATGTGAGCATGGACCATGGGATAAACGTGAGAGGCCAGGGGGACCCCCTTCGTCTGTGTTCTGTTCCAAGATTGGATCGAAGTTTGGATTAAGCTTATTTCTTTGTTTAAATTTAGTTCCATGGATGGTCCAGGGTTCAACGAGGTCAGAAGTAACCCCACTCAATATCATGGCATTATGCTCATACAGAAGATCCCATCCCAAAGATATCATTTTTGTCCCTTTTGAGCGCCGCAAAGGAAAAAAAAAAAACAAGAAAGCATATTGACAATCCTGGAATTGATTCCAGGAATCCAAGAAGCATAATGTATATACGAGAACATTGAACAAAACAAGACCCCGTTGGTCAGTGGTCCAAAGGAAATCAAGATCAAAGGGAATCATACAATCCCAGAACCAGGAAATATGTACCAGGAAGAACAGCAGAAGAAAAGAAGACAGGCCCGATGTTAGGCCTGCCGAGGGTATGAAAGGGTAATCTGAAACAAGAATCGAAAAGGAAATAAGAAGAAATCAAATGCATGGCAAGAACTAGAAAATGACGGGTTAGCAAGAGTCCAGCTCTAAGAGGTTGCGTGATCTTAGTTAGAGACTTACATTCATCACAATGAGCATCGGGATATCGAACACATCACGTTTCACTGTCCAGCAGTACGCGCATTCGACCTTTCCGTCCTTGAAACCAAGCTGGTTCATGCCAGCCTCGCCAGCAATGCCACCTTTGCGGAGATGGTTGTTCCACTTTCCGTTATCATCGGACTGTGCACCCTCCATGTCCTCCTTGGTCTTGTATTTCAGCAGCTTGCACCGAGTCATGACACTACCACGAGAATCGCCGAATGCCAGACGCGAAAAGTCCTCGTAGAACTCCACGACGCTGTCATCATCGAGGAGCTCGGCCAAGAATACCGGCTGGAGGCGTCCAGAGCCGGAAGTCTCTAATGTTGAGCCGCGCGGTGTGAAGCTACCGCGTGACGTTGTCCCGGACTGAGGTGCCCCCGAAACGCCGGTGTTGACGTTGAGGTTTGCCTCTTTTCCTAAAAGCACGTCTTTCTTCCATCCGGTTAAGATGCTGAACTCCTTGCCGACGGCGGCGATCTCGCCGGTACGTCGGCAGACGATGGTCGGCGTTCCACATGCGTTGATAAAGTCCTCGTATTCCCAGAGGGTTCGCTGGAAGCATTTTTCCATGAAGATGAGATCATCGCGATTAAGGGTCTTAGTAGTTGCGATAAAAGAGGGTCGAATAGATGCAAGCGCCTTGGCAATTCGCACGGTCTTTTGCGGCGAAAAGCGGCGTTGGATGAAAGCAGTGAGATTGTGGAAGCCACTTGTGTAAGCATAGGGCTCCTTCACACTCTCGTATATTGAAGAAGGGTTGCGGTGGCGCCGTTTAGAGCCAATGTGCAGATTTGGGTGCTTTAAGATCGACGCTGGTGTCACCTGACGTTGTCCGTTCGGCACCAGGCTATTGGACTTGGGAGCAGGAGCGATATTGTTGAATGGACCGTCGTCGAATGCAGCCGTTGCAATGTTTGGGCTTGGGGCCGAGCCAGGGCTAGTGAAGCTTGCTGGCCCACTTTCAATCGCAAAGGCATGTGGTGCGTTTGCTTTCATGTGTTCGGGAAGCAAGGTATTTTGGCCATACACACCGCCGACATTCACATGCTGACCCGAGGCCGGCCCGGTCGACCAATCATTTAAGAGAGGATCGCCGAACATGAAAGGTTGATTTCCCGGGCTTTCTCCAAATCCAGGAGCTGGTGTGGAGAACTGGGTCGATCCACTGCGGCCGATCGACCCTCGCTGTCCTGCGGAATCAGTTGGAGAGTCACCGGCCGCCCCGGTGGCCATATGACCAAGCATGCCGAATTCCAGAGCACCGTATCGATTTTCGAAGTTCATGCTCGATAGATCGAAATTGAAGAGCGCTGGATCACTGGGATCAAAAAATGGCCCCGCAAAAGGATTTTGGGACTGACTTGTATCCCCAGAGAGAGTACCTGGAGTAGGTTGCTGGTTTACAGTTGACGAAAGACTTGGGTTTCGACCGTTGGTGCCGCTCTTCATGTTAAACGTAGGCGAAACGGGCGATTGCGTGGTAAAAGGGCTTTGGCTCATGGAGGATTCTTGGTAGGGATTGTATGATCCTGCCTGTGTCTGGGGCGTAGGGTAAAAATTGTTATTCGTGGAATTGATTGATTGTTGGCTATTGTGATGGCTGTGTTGTTGACTATGTTGGCTGTGTTGCTGGTTGGAGTTGACAGAATTTGTGCCATTTCTAGATATAGGCAGATTGTTGCGGAGCGTGTTGTTGTATAGATTGGTGTTGTTGCTGCTGGTAACAGCTGGCATCAACGCCCCATCGGGAGCATCATGGAGATACTTGGCCTTCTTGCGAACACCATCATGGCAAGCATCTTGAAGACCGCGTTTGATGCAACGTTGACACGGTCGTTCGTCGCCTAAACCCACAATATATCAGTAAGATACCCAAAAATGGCGGGGGTCAGTCAGTCTATCATCATACCGCAAGTCAAATGAGCTCGTTGGCATGCAAAGCAAGCTCGGCGAGCCTTCTTCCGTCGCGGTCGGGAAGGATCCTTAGCATTGGCTGCTTTGCGGTCCGCTTTGCTATCGCCATTAGTTTTGGGCTTTACGTCCGATTGTTCGTGTTCCGTGATATCAGCGGAGTCACGATCCCCACTGTAGTCCCCTGCAGGAACCGAGGAGCCGTTCTTGGCTTCCATGTTCATTTCGGCATGTATCCCGAGACCGGTGATCTATGGATACCTCCACAAAAGTGAGGTAAATCGGTGTTTCAAACCGCGTAGGCCACCTTCCGTGCCTTCTTGTGTTTATCTAAAGAAACAAAGTGTGGTGGCGACAATACCAATGACACCATCCGCGCTGCGATCTCGGCGGGCGAGCGGATCCACGTGCACGAGATTCAGCCTAGCTTGTGGTAGAGGAAAGAAACGATCACAAATTCTCTAATCGCCCGTTTTGAAATTTGGAATCCTCTCAAGCAGCTCTCGAAGGTCGAAGGGGGTCTCCAGGCCGTGGTTCCTATAATCGCGCGTTTGTGACTACAGTTGGTGGGGAATCGGAACTGGAATCACGGCGAGTCGAGTCACGGGTGTAACGAGGGACAATCGACTGGAGATGCGACGGATGTACGATGATCTGACACATTGAAGAATTCCAATGTGGTTTGTAGATGGGGAGAAATTGGCGCAAAGCTGACAGAAAAATCCCGCAACGGTTCGGGGCTCTGAGAGTGGAGAGAAAGAGTTCGTTCGGCTGCGGGGAAGATATAATTTTCTCTCCGAATGCGAGAGCCGTGTCGATGCGAAGCCAGTCGAGAAGCTGGAGAAAGAAAGAAAGTTGAGAGGCGAGGCAAATATTATTCGCGGGGAATGTCGAAGAAGAACCTTGGAAGTGGATGACTCCAGGGCTCTCGATCGGAGTGTTCCCGTGACTGGGTGTCTAAGCAACACTTCTTTAACACGACACAGTCCAATTGTAAAGGACTTGTAAAGGACTTGCAAAGAACTAAATCAGACTCGCGTGAGTGACGAACGAATTTTTTTTAAAATCGAGTTTTTTTTATAATTATTTGACAATTTTCTTTTAAATTTTAGCGCTATCTTCTAAAAAGGCGCAGGGCCTGGCTATACTTCGCAAAAACAGCCACTATTTGACTTGATTAATTTTACTGGGCTTACTTATTCTTTTTTTTTTTTTTTTTTTTTTTTTTTTTTTTTTTTCTTTTGCTACCCAACGTAATAACCCCTCATTGGGCAGGTTTTAATAGAATAACTATTGCTGATCAGAGATCTCGATAGTATGGAGGTTTATTGTTCTTCAACCTCTTATATGAAAGAACTAAAGAGCTATATATGTACATCATACTCACATGCTGACGTTCAGGGCAACGGTCTCTGGAGGCCGGCATTTGATTTTGCCAAGTATTACAGCTTTCACGGCATTACCGGAAACAACAGGTAATTTTGGCGCGTCTATGGACTCTGATTGGTTAAATGACAGTCCTGCACCAGATCGGGTTCCGCGCATACCAGATGACCTGTCCTATTAGTAACCCCGCGGGGCAATTGCGCACGTGCGGGAACTTCCAGGTCGATTGTACATTTTTGTTGTCTTTTTTTATTACAAACGTGCAATGCAAGTATCTCCAATTGAGTCATTATTCTTTGACCAAAGCTGAATCAATCCCGAGAAACCCCGCTCCAGATGTGCTCGGCATCTCGCTCCGACCCGTTTTGTTCCGAGGTTAGCTGAGTGTAGCTCTGCCGAGGCTAGAAGGCTCTCAATACATCGCTCAGCTATGACGGTTGCTATACTCCAAAGGAGGGATTGTCATGTCTGCCTGTAACCAGGGGGTAAGTTGGTTGGGGATGATTATTTGTGACTGTATTCCATGACCACATGATACTCGTAGGCTTCGTAACTGGCCTGTCAGACTGGGGGTTGCCGTCGGAGAATTAAAGCCCGGGCCAGGCCAGGTCACTCCAATTTCTATTCTTGGAGTGGACAAGATCTAACTATTTCTTCCTAGTACGGCAAGCGCGCTTGTAGGAGCAAAGGATCAATAACGGCTTCATGGTCTGCTTAGGGTCAAGAACGACCAGATCGAATGTACAAGGGGTCTGTAGATGAAATCAAGAGGACATGAAGCATATATCCTTGCAGATCATGCGTATTATTGACTATTATTTTCTGCATTGACTTTTGAACTGCAGACGGTACAGCAACTGAAGGCGTTAGGTCTTGATCTATGGTTGCAGGCCAGGTGCCGACCCTGTCATCCCCAGTAGTCAAAACATCTCAGCCCAGGAAATTCCCAACATCTGGTCATGGGATGCCGTGTTCATCGCCTACGGCACACCGTGTTCAGACGAAACCGGTTTGTAAACTGTTGAGATGCAATGGCACCGAGGTTGCCTGTGGCTGCCCTCGTAAAAGAACCATCTGGCTATCAACCAACCCGCTTAAGATTAAAGTATGTAAAGGGTATTATATGTGCACGGAAGGATCGATCACGCTTGTGATTTCGCGAATCGGCTCTTGCTTCGGATCCAGCTCCCATGCCGAAAGAAAAGGTACCTATTACGAATGTCAGTACAACGTTCACAGAACAGCTTACATATGTGTGTCGTCAGAGCCACATGCAACTGAAATATCAAACTTTTATGCTCGGTGCGACTTGCTCGAGGTTCAAGATGCAGGGGGAAGTTAAATAGGTAGGCCATAACGTAAGAGTAAATCAAGTCTGTCAAAATCAGCACTTACGGGAAAGGGGTCATGACAAGGGTCAGGAACGCTAACAAGGAAGTTGCCCAGTGATAACCGAGGTTGTGATACACTGCATAGCCGTTAGCCGTAATCGTTACGTCTCAACCGTGTGCAGGCAAGAATATAGCTGTCAAGCATTGAGGTAGAGCTATGGATCGGCGTGTTGAGAATGCAACGCATCGTCACGCATTGGAAAGATACACTGCATGCAAAGCACCAATTCTTGTCGCAGCACGGAGACAGTACAGACAAACTTACTTTGAATTCCAAACAGTGGAAATATGCCTCCAAAGGATGACCGGGTGAAGCTGTTCGCTGCCAGAGCGCTGGCGGCAAACGTTGGATACGCATCAACTAGGAATGTGAAGATACCCGAGTAAACCAGAATTGTCCTAACAGTAACACAATACATTAGCATCACACGGTCCAAAAAAAAGGCCACAAGGTAGACAGGGATCGTAGGAAAGTCGGGTGAGATTGCAAGGTTGATCTTACCCTGCACCAAAAACAGCACTGCCAATGATAGGCGCAATCCAATGGACATTAGGATAGATTGTCCAAGCAAAAATGAAAAGACCTATTGTAACCAAGGGTCCTCCCAGGATCGCTATTCCGTTCAAGTCAGCTATTGTTTTCTTCAAACCTTGGCACCTGAGCACTTTGTTGGCAAACCTACCTGGGGGCAGTCGCCACTCTGGCTGGAAGTCATCGAGCTTGTTCGTCGCTTTCTCGTGGTTGCGCTCCAAGCGAGCGTAGTTTCGGCGCCAGATAGGATCTGACAAAATGGCTATAACCATTCCGACAAACAAACCGAGGAAACAGAGTCCACGCTGCCAGATAACTAGTCCATATACTTCGGAGAATACTAGCTGGAAAGCACCAAAGAAGAGGTACAGAATACCCAATAGAATGGCTGAGAAAATGCAAAGGCATAGACACATTGGCTCCAATGTTAAAAGGAGCACAGGGCGCTTCATTGAGAGCAAAACTGTCTGGGCGACAGATCGCTGCAGCTTTTCGATCGGAGCTTTCCATCGCTCGTCTCCAGTTTCCTGACGCAGCTTCTGCGCCTTGCGCCTCAGAAGTCTAGAACATTCTTAGCGTCGTAATTATTCCAGGATCTTGAAATACGTACACCGGGTGATAGGTCTCTGGAACCAGGAATATTATCGAGGCGAGCATCACTCCCGCCCAAATCAGGAGCACATAAAAAGTCCAACGCCTGCGAGTGGTATAAGCTTCAATCATTGCCAGAATTCAATATCAAAACACACCATGTGGTAAATGCATTGATAAAGCCACCAACCCTAGTGCTTTGATGTTAGTGTTGAAATCGGAGGGTGCTCTGCACCAAGGGAGTGGGGGTTTGATACAAAGGTCCGACTTCAGGGCCTATAAATGGGCTCGCAGTGTAGAGCATCATAGGAAAGGCAAGCTCATGGCGATCAAACATGTCACCAACAGTACCTCCAGCGACGCTCAAAAAGGCACTGCCTGACAGTCCACTGAAGAACCGAGCGATAATCATGGTCTCGGTATTCTTAGCCACCGCACATGGGATAAGCCATATACAAAAAAAGGTGAATGAGCCAATGTAGATGTTTCTCCGGCCATAAAACTAAGCAAAGTTAGATCAGTAACTCAAACATTTCGCTCCGCGCGGGGTCCGCCCACTCCTCAGTGTTGATGCTGGAGCAGATTATGAAAATACCTCTGACAATGGACTTAAGAACAGGGGTCCAATCCCTAGAAGAGTCAGCACATAGTCCAGCTCGCGAAAGACGACAAGATCAGCACGAACCAAGTCCCCAAATAAAAAATGACAATCCAAGAGTCGCAACTTCTTGCGAAGATCCAAATTCCCTCATCAATTGGGCATATGTTGTGGTATACATCGAAGAGGCACAAGTCCTACATGCAATCGATCAGTATCTATGCGGCGCAGAGAAGGCAAGACTAAAAGGGCTGTATACTCACACGCAAAGCGAGCCCATAGAGACAATGATGACAACCAACCACCGTCGGGCTTTGCTCATATTGCGCGGATTCATAGGGTCGTTCTCGTCCCAGCCCACATTGTATGCTTCATTCTCGTTCGCCACCGCAGCCTCGTCGACTTCATGGCCGCCAATACTGACGCCGTCATTCAATGACCAGCTGCGTTCCAGAGACCTAGATGTGACTGATTTAGACGCATTCGAGCGCTTTTTCTGGAGTGGTGTGCTGCCTTCGTCGTGGGTACCCGGGGAGGTTATCGGAGCGTAAGTTACATCCTCGGTCTTGGTGCGGTCGAATTCGTCGTCGCTCTTATCGCTAGAGTGTCTTTTGGGTCCGATGTGGGCTTTTTCTTCGCCGAGGTCTGGCTGCGATACATCTGTACTTGACCGCGGAGACATGTCAAACGTCTGGCTTGCTCATCTTGTTTGTTTTTGTGTTAGCGATGAAGTCATCAAAAACAAATCAATCGGTCTGGAGCTACCTAGGTATATGTGTATTAACTGGTGGATATCTGAGTTGATATCTTGCCACGGAAGTTGAAGGAATTACACTTAGCGTCTCAAATGGAAATCAAAAGTCCGAGCTGATCAATCAAGGCGATTTCGGGGATTAATAACCCACGAGCTATGCAGAAGTGGAATCCGAGGATGATCAAAGAGGGAGTCTCTCCTGGGACTCGAAGTTAAATTACAAATTTAGATGTATAATTACTAGAATCATTTTCTCCCTTGATCTATCACTTCTTTCCACTTACTGAACGTGGTGGAACTATGGCGGGAAATATTTTGTATTATCGTTTCCTGGTCCACGCATAACCCCTCATCACGTGCCATGTGAATATCATGTGATCCATGCCACCATCCTTTGTGGTCCCTAGCGAATGTTAGGGCCTAATATATATACCGCTGCAGGTGATAAACAGATGTTCTGTTTGTCCTTATGATCTTTTGGCCTAGTGGTTAAATGCTCTTATGTAATCACTTAGGTGTAGCGGCCTAAGTAAACCTGCCGTTCCGGCAGGATTACACCTTTGAAAGAGTTCCAGTCTTGCCTTTGTTTGCTAAAGCGAGAAAAATCCAAACCTCTTTTCCTCTAGCCTTCACGATGATGATGGCTGGTTTCCACTTCACAGAGCAAAAGTTGGGCAATGATCTTGTCTCGTCTATTTCTAGTCTTCTGGACTCAATAGGTGTCCCAAACCTTCTTTGGGGCAACTATCTACTCACTGTTTATGGAGTTCCCACGATTGTGGATGTCAGTAATGTCTCGATTGTCCGGAGCATCAACTAATGTTCTAACAGGGAGCAGCTTTTGTTATTCCGGATGATCTCACGCAGGTCGCATTCTCTTCACTCATGACTGCTGGGTTTTTACCCTGTAACCAAAGCTCGGGCTGTCCACACTCAGATACAAACCGAGTACAACCGGCATTCAAGCACCTGCATATTAATGATGAGCTTGCGGTCTCACTTTATCGGAAATCTGATGTGCTATGGGAGTTTGAAGATCTTAGGTACTTGCCTGAGAAAAATCCAGATATCATGATTGCGTCGGACGATCGACTCCCGTCGGCATCTCTAGGTCGTGGCCGAGGACGCTTCTCGTCGCATCCTTGTACTGTGAAACTCCCTTATGCGGTGAGATATTGTGAGGCTCTGATTCTGTTGCTTTGCCGTGACTACGACTCTTCTTCCGAAACTTATTGGTTAGCTATTCTGAGCTATATGTTGGAATATGTCGACGGTACGGATCTCTTGGATGAAAACAAGCTGCAAGAAGGTTACAGAAAGTTTTACCGTGCTCTCAAACTGGGAGATCCTGAGATGTATATAATGCTGGATGAGCTCCGACTCGGCTTGATTGAAGAGCGTCGCCTCCCAGTGATAAATGATTAACAAGACCGGGCTAATACCTCAATCTCTCGGTTTGAACAATTGAAATAAACATAATTGAAAGCTGAGGTGATTTTGCTGTTCCTATGTTTGGGATCGACAACCATGTCATGGGTTGATGGGCAGAAATGAGTAAAGACGACAACCTTGCGATCAGGCTCCGAGTGTGAAATATGCTCAATTTCTTAGTTTAGCCACATTAGATCGGCATGGTGGGCATCTTGATGGGCTTCGATGATCCAATCATTAATGTGATAGAAGTCATTCAGACCGAAATTAACGCTTTCTTTTTGTGCTTGGGCCACCCGCGAGAACAAAGTACATCCAAGGACAGTGATTCCAGGTGAAATGTCATAGCGCGTTTGATCGAGAATGACAAGTTTGCCGAGCGTCTCGCTGGATCCTCGAGTGCCGTCAATTCTCGATTTGAACTCGTTGACGGCGGATTTTGTCTCAGGCCAGCTGCTATGATACGCTTCATGATTGCCCAGTACCAAAAAAACGATGCGGAAATTTTCCAGCTGCCTGCACAGGAAGTGGAATAAGCCTTCGTCTTTGACATAGCCAATGTCACCGAGCAGGGCTAAATATGGGGCCTTAGGGTTGACTTTGTAGACGTCATATGCAGCAGGAGATTCCAGGTGCAAGTCGGAAATAATCTGGAACATTATCTCGTCCTTTGGCATCTATTTGTGACAAACTTTGTTTCATGCTAGGAAGTGGTCGTCGGGGCTAGGGAGGTCCGCACTAAATGTGTTGCTGTTGGTGGTGCGTTAACATGGCGTTAAGTTACGTGACTGTTAGAACTATGATACTGATGTGCAGCTTGTCACCCTGAGAGGGTATATAAATTAAGTCTTAGAACCGAATCTAGAGACACTATTCAGGGCCATCTTGTTAACTTCGAGATATTTGAGTCTCCATATAGTTGCTTATAAAGCATTCATTCATCTCTACCATGTCTACGCCGTCCTTTGCTGAACTGGAGGCCGCTGCTGGAGCAGTTATTGGTATCCTCAAAACATGGTTGAATTTTCGAACTCCAGAATTGCTGCCATCGGGGGCTTGGGTCTCTGGAAGTATCTCCGAAGCTATCGCACCACTGAGGTCCGATTTGATGATTCTTTTATCTACTTGAAAACTCTCTGAATAATGTTTGAAATAGGATGTCGATTTCCTCATCACTGTTTAAGGAGCACCCAAAGCAGTCAAGGACAGGCTGCTTGCTATGCCATCGAGTCCGTTTCAGCAACAGGCCCAACTCTTTTTTTACAAAGCAGTTGGTGGCAAGTTGATTCAAATTGACATTACTCCTGATTGGCAGGTAGGCTCGGTGACCGGTTTTCATCGCAAAACATATACTTATAGTTTACAGTCTCCCTACGTTCCATCCGCCGCGGTACCAGTATCGGCCGCTCGACCAAACGCTTTGCCTTACATTTCCGAGCTTGATCTTCTTGTCTTCAAGATCAATTGTTGCAGTTTGAGGCCCACACCGGCCAGAAGGCTACGTGATGCAACCGATACAAGAACATTGGCAGAAGATATATGTTCTAGGGGATCTATTAATCTAACGCCTGCTCAAAAGAGTGCCGTTCTTCAGGGCTTAGATGATGTAGTCCAGCTCTCCAGAAGAGATAAGTCGTGGTGGATAGCAAAGCTGGCACTGTAATAGTGGTTGTCTGAATATGGCTTAGCAATGGATCTGAATGGAACAAAGATCAACAGCAATAAGAACAGATGTACAACATATGTACCCTCTTGCCAGATTTCCTTGATTACTGATTGTAACCTGCGCACGGAGCCTTAATAGTATTAGAGAGTAAACCGGTATTTCAAAATTTCTACATGTATAACTGTTGTTTTTATGAAAACGTTTTGTCTCTTAAAACGTTTTATAATTACTTTGGTAGTTTTCACAAGGTATTCAATTATTCTATAGGTTTTATTAAAGTTTTATGTCGAACTAACAAAAGGCTTAAAGTTATGTGACTTGATACCAAGTACTTACGGTAGGAAGTACATAAGTAGACTTCGGCACAACCCACTCTAACCCGGAGTCCTGTATAACCAATTGATAGTCTTGAACAATGATAAGTCTAATTCTAAAAAGGAAAATAAGTATGCACAAGCTCTACCTAGATCCCATATTCTACACGTAGACTCCAAGGTTGTCTTTTAACCGGGACATTGGATCGGACGCCAAGAGCATACATAAACACGTGGGAGCGTTTAAACCATGTGGTACAGATCCACATATATTTCCGAGATCACAAATCTAGACTAAAAAAAGTTCATGTTTGAGATAGAGATATGTTCAATTAAGCTAGAGCTAAAACTACTACGCAACAGAATCAATTCATCAATGTCGCTTCCAAGGGACCAGGTGCCCAAACAAAAATTCCCCAACTAACCAAGGTCCTGTCCAACCCAAAACTCCTGAAAAGAAAACACCGGATCTCAAATCGAGATATTCCACGGAACCATCCCAAAGTTGAGCTGTACAAGAAGAGAAAGATGCGCCAATAGATCCCGGAAATTTTGGTCAAGAGGACACATCCTCTACAGAGCCTGGCTGAGCTGGCTCATTGCACCGGAAGCGTTCTCCTCTGCCCAAGAGCCCCAAAGTGCCTGCTTACCAGTGATCTTGAGGGGGCCACCAATAGACTTGGCGCCCTGATCAACCTTAACAGCATCTTTGGTGGCCAGCACCAAGACTTCAAAGAACATCTTGGTAGCGTCGGCCTTGCTGGACCGCTGCTCGGGAAGAAGATCCTGGAACAACACGCTCTTCTTCTGCTCGGTGGCTGGGCTACCAAGCTTCTCGCGCAGAATGTGCACAGCGTGTTTGGTGCCCATTGAGACCGGCTCGGTATCCACGGGGTGCGCCATAGTGTCGTCCAGCTCGTCCATGGGCTGATTATTGCCTTCGTCATCACTCAGATGCAAAACTTGATCTTCGTCATCTCCAGGGAATTCAATCTCAGAGCGCTGATTCATAGTCGCATCGAGAGCGATGCCCTCGTCGATCGGGACGATGGCTTCCTCGTCACCAAGCTCCAGGGCAGGAACGTCGACGGCAGCCACATCCATATCGGAAATGCCACTGTCGCGCTTGCGCTTCAGCTCGCCGGCTTTCTTGACGGAATCCAAAGAGAGCATACCGCGCAGCTCAGGTGCCCATCCGCGTCCACGATCTTCGCCAAATACACTAGACACAAAGTTGCCATTCTGCTGACGGGTCATAAGGGTGAGCAAAACGGGATCGCGAGGCAAGAATGATGCAGGCTTCAGAATCGAGGAGCGATCATTTTGCTGGTTCTTGATCTTGGAGCTGGAGATTGAGACTTCCTTGTCAAGTCCCATAAGCTTCTGGCGCTTGGTGCGCTGACCCTGCTGGGCGCTAACAGCATCGGGGGTTGCAGATGCATCTCGGTTGAATTCCTCTTCCAGTTGATTCATCTGATCAGATCCAGCATCAGAAAGCGGGCTTTCGGAGTCACGTTCGAATCGGTTGTCGGCAGCACGGGGCGTCTCGCCACCACCAAAGTCATCATCGTTGTTGAATTCCATGGGAGCATCTGGGAGTAGATCATTCAGATTGTCGTGGACATCATCGCCAAGATCCATCTTATCGAGGGCGTCATCATCTCCAAGATCCAGTCCCAGATCGTCGTCGTCGTTGAATTTTCCAGCGTCATTGAAAAGATCTTCCTCCACGGGACGAGGCGCGGGGGCATCTCGACCAATTTCCATAGTCGGATCATTTCCAAGTGGCAATTCATCTTCACCCAAGTCAAGATCAACAAGTGAAGGGTCTTCAAGGCGTGCGGGTTCCTGAGAAACAGAGCGGCGGAAGCTGCTGTCAGGGAGAAATTGACTTCCAAAATCCATACCACCAGGGCGCTTGGCAGCAGGTTCCAGATCGAGTGTTTGAGGGAAAAGTAGAGACGTATCAAGGTTGGTGAAAAGATCAGACTCAGTGAGCACATCGGGAAGAGTAATGCCACCTGGGGCGACGACGGTCGAAGTCAAGTCATTGTTGTTTGTGAGACGGAAAGCCTGATATAAGATTAGATAGAACGAAATCACCATTAGTTCAAAAGAGTACATACCATTTTAATTTTCATCAGAGCTTCATTGCAATCGTCGAGGAGGTAGCGAGCCTTGCGGCTGTAAATTCGAACCACACCCAGCAGCAATTGGCCACTCAATCGCAGAGCCATAGGGGCTTGGCCCTGATCAACAATAGCGTTGACGCTGCTCTCGATATCCGACTGCAGGATATGCGACTTCGAAAGTTTGCGTTCGATATTAGCCGACAACCAAACGCGAGCCAGCGGCCCGGTTTTCGACAGGAGGGTCTCGGAATAGAACATGGCGTGTTTGTCGCAACAAGATACTTAACAACGGTAAATTTTCTTTCACCAAATTCAGTAGGCGAAAGGACCCGCCCGGCGCGGGGGTGAGGTATAAAAGGGCGACGCGCTGAAGCAGGGAAAACAATGACTTGTGCGATGGCTCACACTCGATAATTGTATGAAAAGGTAGATATGTGACTAAAAGGATAGAAAGTTTACCACTCGATCGCGCGATTTCAAGACATCGAAGACGATGAAGATGGGGAGGGTATGTGCGCGCGAGGGATATCTTGGAGTTGGCTGAGAAACCAAGGAGGAACGGAAGATGCGCGTCGGTGGGAAAATCAGGCGGCAGTTGTGGCCTGGGCGGGATTTTTGCTGATGTAATTGAGGGGGCTGGGAATGTCAAGTCACGTGTAGGGTACACAAAGGAGACTCCGATCGAAATACCTCAACAATGAATTTTCTATCAAATGAATTAGTCCGGAGTTTAGCTAAAAAGAGAGAGAAGAAGGCTTCAATGGGATATTGAAAAAGATATGACGAAAAATCGTCGAAGTTCTTGTATAAATCATTGCTCTCGTGGAGTACATCGTTTACTCTGCTATACACGTGACAGTTGGCGCTAGTCTAAATATATTCTCCGGATAAACCACCTACCCGAAACAACTAGGCCACAACGGGTAAAGCATCATCATGGGACGTAGCCTTGATGCTCTGAATGGAATTATTTTACGGTTTGGATTATAGCAAAAGTCGCTTTGGAATTGGAATTTTGGTCTCAAGTCTTTTGTCAGTCCCCTGTTCGTCGTTGACCGACCTGCGACTTGCGCCAACTCCGCAAATCTAGCCGTTGGTCTAGCCGCCCCCGTGTGAAGCTGCTGCCAGATCGCAACTAACGTGGATTGTTCAAGCTTAGTCAATTCTTATCGAGGCGGGATGAAAATTACTCCTTGACATATCTAACGTCTTATTTTATCGTCTTTAACAATCCATCCTTCAAAGCATGAGCAATGTCAAGGTCCGCAACGCCTTCCTTGCCTTTGCATAACGCATCAAACGCCGACTTTCTTCGGCCTCCCTCCACAACAGCCATGACTGGACGGTCCAGCGCTTCATCGTCGGTAAGTATACTTGCTTGATTCGCGTACTACGTGTGCTATCGCCTTTCTCCACTTCCTAGCGACATTAGACAACGGAGTTTCTAACACACGGTCTTGTTTCTTCCAGACATCCACCTCAACATATTCGTGGCTCGAGCCTCATGAAACTGCCGAGCGACTACGAACCTCCCTTTTACATGGCCTGACTCCCGCGGAGGCAGAGATACGCCTGGCAAGAGATGGACCGAACGAGCTTCCCCACGATGAGCCAGAACCCCTCTGGCTACGGTTTCTCAAACAATTCAAGGAAACGCTGATTCTCCTGCTCCTCGGCTCTGCTGCAATCTCTTTTGTGATGGGCAATTACGACGATGCCATCAGCATTACTCTTGCGGTAACAATTGTTGTGACTGTTGGCTTTGTTCAAGAGTATCGGTCGGAGAAGTCGTTGGAAGCGTTGAGCCGACTTGTACCCCATTATGCCCATTTGATCCGTGATCTTCCAACAGCATCCTACGCGACAACCGAGACCGGCGGTACATCACCCCTGAGTTCATCCATTGAATTGGATGAAATCCGGAGCAAAAGCCCAGGCTCAGCGTCTGCCGCGGTCAAGGCTTCTTCAACCGTCCCCGCAAACGAACTTGTGCCCGGAGATTTGGTTCTTTTCACTACCGGAGACCGTATTCCCGCCGATATTCGAATCACCGCTGCAACAGATCTCAGCATTGACGAGTCAAATTTAACTGGAGAGAACGAGCCTGTCGCGAAGTATGCGGAAGCTCTGCGCACCGCATCTGGCAGGACCACTCCAGTGCTAAAAGGAATAGAGCCTCCTCGATCTCCGTTCTATGATGCACCAGCCACCGGAGCTGTTGGTGCTGACATTCGGTTGAACGAGCAGCACAACGTTGCGTTCATGGGTACACTAGTCCGCTCAGGCTACGGCCAGGGCATCGTTATCTCGACTGGCGCCAAAACGGAGTTCGGCAGTATATCAGCTTCTCTGCAAGAAATTGAGAGCCCTCGAACACCCTTACAACTGTCTATGGATCGTTTGGGCCAGGAACTGAGTTACATCTCTTTCGGTGTCATTGGATTGATCGTGGTCATTGGTCTTATCCAAGGTCGTAAGATTCTCGACATGTTCACAATCGGTGTTTCGCTGGCCGTTGCAGCGATCCCAGAAGGCTTGCCTATCATTGTCACTGTCACGCTCGCACTCGGTGTCTTGCGCATGGCTAAGAGGGGGGCGATCATGCGCAGACTGCCCAGCGTTGAGACTCTCGGTTCTGTTAATGTAGTCTGCTCGGACAAGACTGGAACTCTCACTCTCAACCACATGACAGTTACCAAAATGTGGCATTTCGACTGCGCTGAACCATTCGAGGTGCAAAGAGAAATGACGTCGACAATGGCTCCTGGGCCTGCAGCGCGGACTATCCTTCGTGTTGGTAATATTGCAAACAACTCTCGTTTATCTCGGATGCACGCAAACTCGCCAGCCTGCGCATCTTCTGCGGCAGTACTTTCCTCGACCACCAACAGTGATTCGGCTGCTGCCAAGAGTCGATGGGTGGGTCAACCCACCGATGTGGCAATCTTGGATCTAATGGATGCCCTGGGAGAAGATGATGTGCGCGATCGTATTAGCGCTCGCGTCCACGAGACCCCGTTCAGCTCCGAGCGGAAATGGATGGGTGTTGTTATCGGCGATTCTGGTGGTTCAAATGGAGGCCCCCATGTTGCCTATATCAAGGGTGCCCTTGAACAGGTCCTGACACGATCGGATACCTATCTCACCAAGGACGGTCGAGAAGTAATTCTAGACGAACCCCGTCGCAAAATCATTCGGGAAGCGGCAGAGAATATGGCATCAGAGGGTCTTAGAGTCCTCGCTTTTGGCAGTGGAGTTGTTCGTGATACGTCTAGAGGTGGCAGAGGCTTTGGCAGTCGGTCTTCCCCCAAAGTTGTCCAGGGTGATGACGACGAGCGATATAATGGCTTGGTCTTTGCTGGTCTGGTGGGTATGAATGACCCGCCGCGTAAAGATGTGCACAAATCCATTCGACGCTTGATGAATGGTGGTGTCAGAATCATCATGATTACTGGCGACGCCGAGACAACAGCTGTGGCCATTGCGAAGAAGCTCGGGATGCCAGTCAACGATTCCCCGCATGCACGATCGGTCATTGGAGGTGATGAACTCGACCGTATGACTGCCGCCGAACTTTCCCAGGCGATCTCAACAGTCTCAATCTTTGCCCGTACGAGCCCAGATCACAAGATGAAGATCGTGACAGCACTTCAGGCCCGCGGCGATGTAGTTGCCATGACCGGTGATGGTGTCAATGATGCGCCTGCTCTGAAGAAAGCCGACATAGGTATTTCCATGGGCAAGCTCGGCACCGACGTTGCCAAGGAGGCAGCGGACATGATTCTGACAGATGACGATTTCTCGACTATCTTGCGGGCAATCGAACAGGGCAAGGGCATCTTCTATAATATCCAGAACTTTATTACGTTCCAGCTTAGTACCAGTGTGGCTGCACTCAGTCTTGTACTGCTGAGCACCACTCTTGGCTTCAAGAATCCGCTGAATGCCATGCAGATCTTGTGGATCAGTGAGTACCCCTGCATCTGACTCCATCCCCTGTATCTCTCTAACGATCATTACAGATATTCTCATGGATGGCCCGCCCGCCCAGTCCCTAGGCGTCGAGCCCGTCGACCCTACCATCATGAACCGCCCACCACGACCCAAGACAGCCCGTGTTCTAACCAAACCTCTAATCCAGCGCGTCCTCACCTCAGCCATGATCATAATGATTGGCACCTTGTCGATCTACATCCACGAAATGGGCGATCTCACCGATGGCAGCCCACTCGAAAAGCGCTCCCGCGTCGTCACCGCGCACGACACCACCATGACATTCACCTGCTTCGTTCTATTCGACATGTTCAACGCATTGACCTGTCGCAGCGAGGGCAAGTCTGTCCTGCGTGGCGAAATGCCGTTGTTTGGAAACAAGATGTTCAATTACGCTGTTATCGGCTCCTTGGCCGGCCAGGCCTGCGTGATCTACCTGCCCTTCCTGCAGCGCATTTTTCAGACCGAGGCTCTCGGCTTCGGATCCTTGGTCAAGCTGGTCTTCATTACCAGTTCGGTATTCTGGGTGGATGAAGGACGCAAGTATTTGCATTCGATCCGTCGTCGGCGTGGTGTGGGTTCCGGTTATAGCGTCAATGTCTGATCTACCGATACAACAAGTGTACGGTTCGGATGGCCTGTTACGATTTTAGAGGTGTCCATGGCACAGGCGTTTGTAGTTTATCACGTTTGGATTGATATCCCCCGTATACATAAAAGAATGATCAGTTGTCGGCATATCTGTATGTCTTTCCACATAGTCAGCCGCTCATGCGGCCTTGTCTACTCTTTCTCGGGGTCTTTTTAAATGTCTTGTCAAACGCTCTTTCTAAGATGTGATAAAAATGTTCCTGAACAGTGACGTACGCTTATCTAGAAATCACAACGTTAGGACTAATCATTACCCGCTAACTCGAATTCTGATCTCAAGTGACAAGACCCTCTTTGATAGTCCCATCTGGGAGGTTACAGGAAGTTAGATAGACACGTTTAAGTAAAACCTTGATCAATATAAAATACTCAGATTCAGGTTCTGCTTCATACTGACTGTACAGTAAGTCTACCGAGGTTGACTTGTGTTACCAACTGAGCAATTAAACAGAAACAAAAAACATACAACTGTGAGGATTCGCTGGTGGTCACCCACTCAACTACTAACTCACCGGCGTGTGGCTTGTGTGCAGTCATTAGTCGGGTGGGTGTCCCCTGGGTGAGAAATGGGTGAGAATCACCCTAGTAGCTTGACGCCTGCACCGACCTCCTCAAGTGACATGGAGCGCGATAGGATTGGATTACAAGTTGAACCTGAAATGCTTTGACCCTTGGTATCTGCACATAGCCCCAAAATGAGTTATATCTCCAGTTCAATTCGTTGTTATAGCTTTGTTGCTGTAGACTCGTTACAGCTCTTCTGATATGTCCATGCTGGTACATATATCCCAGTGCAAACAGCATATATCAATCAAACTGATCAAATTAATCAAATAAGCGAAACACACACTCTTGCAGTCCGAGCTCATATTTGTTGTCACAATGGGTACGTTGATTGGTTCTAGGTCAAGTAATCCACACATCTCAGCTTGACAGTGTTCGAAAATTGTTCCCTGTATAAGTTAGCTTGTAAATTCTACTGCACAGAATGATCCATAGACTGTAGACTAGTGGCATAATTAGAAAATTCCCCAAGGCCGTAATTCCTGCTGTGGCAGTCACAGCATTCCCAGCCCATGCGGATTAGGTCCTGGACAAAGCCAGACACATCACCACATGGAGAATTCGTTGCAACATCTGTGACAGTTCTCTCCTGTCCACACATTGTCTGCCTTCCTGTTCTTTGGTTGACTCTGGCATAACGACAATATTTTATACCTCTTTGGAGAATTCGATGTCCACAACGATAGACTGGATACTGACGACCACACATTATATTTCATAAACACCAAAGAAGATTATGTGCAGAATGACTTCGTTGATTATTTTAATCAAGAAGAGGATACTGGAAGCTTTCCTACTGCTCTATATGTCTACTTTGTCCTATTTTTGGGTTGATTATGCGGTACTGGGGGGTTACATGGCGGCTGCCGCTTCGAACCTTTAGCGCTTAGGTCTGAAACAGAGAACTATCTTAGCTCCACTATAGGATGCCAGGTTGCTCGTTATAGAAAGTTGGAGCGTTGTGAATCATGGTACTCTGAATGGCTGGCAGTTCGAAGTAACTATAGGTTGTTAGTGACGTAAAATTAACCGCCAAATTTGTAGCCTAATTACTGAAACAGCACGAAGTACCGGGCATCACTTTTCAGAAGCCAGAAAGCATAGCGAGGTTCTCGATGTCTGTAAAAGGAATATACGTAAAAGAGAGAAAAATCATATTGGACGAACGAGGATACTAAAACTGGATATAATTCTATCACGAGATCTGAATACTCGGTCTAGAAAATGATCTCATCCGTAGGCCATCTAGATTATTGCCGCTCACTACCCCCTTCTTCCCCTCTGCCTAGAGTGGGTGTAACACGCGGGATTGAATTATCCAGATAGTTGGTGCCCGAGAACTCGAGATTCAGCAGGAGCTCAGGCTGACCAGGGCTATACCTCTGGCATCAAGTAGGCAACGTATACAGAATCAAGATGCAAACATAGTGAATGAATGGAGGATCAAGCATTGCAAACCGATCACAGATTAATGTATAAAGAGAGTAAAGGAAGTTCTCTTGGCCGGCTGCCTTAGCCTGCATAAGAGAGTGTAACAACTAATAGTAGACAGTATGAGCACAGAACGATAGTATTCATCTATAATTCATCCAAGAAGGTGCCGCTTAATATTTTCAAGTCCCTGGAGATCTCCCTCGGTCGAGTTAGACTTCTCCTTCTCAACCCAACCTTCAGTGTAACCTCCTCCAAAATCAATCAGGTATGCATCCTCATTGGCATCAATAAGCACATTAGCTGCCTTTGCATCCCCCCAAATGATATCGTATGAATGCAAATGTTTGATTGTGTGCGAAATCTGATCAACCCATTTTTGTCGGAGCTCGAAAAATTTGGGATCATGTCCATCAATGCAATTGAGTGTAGCTCCATCACAATTAATGTATGATAAAACCAATCCCATGACATACCCATCATCATCCTGGACCAGCCCTTCCAGTTGTGATGTGAGAATCGGGGGATCGAATTTAGCCATGCGAATCTTTGAATAAGTGAAAATCTCTCTTATGGTAATACTCATGTCACCTCCGTAGACTATCTTGAAGAAGCTAGGCTGTGGTTGACCATGAATAAATACCTTGTGAGGTATTCCTGGTAATGCAGCTGAATCTGCACTAATTGGAACCTGGACTTCCCTAGGATGGTAGGCAGGAAAAGCAGAGTAGTCGATAGAAGATGGTAAACGGGCCCCGATGAGATGATTTTTCATGTTCTTAGTGTTGCTGAGATAAACGGGAACTAAATTGTCTCCCACCACCTGCACAGAGTAGTGAAATTCTTCTGCAAACAGACAGTCCTCGAGAGTGTACTTTTGGCTCGGGTCTAAGGGAGCAATTTTGTGGAAGATTGGCAGAAATGGTTGCAAGACCCAATCATGCATTTCATCAAGGGGATCTTCAAACTCCCCATCCACATCGACTTCAGACTCATCAGGAATCCATTCTGGTTCTTGACGTTGAACGTGTCGAAGATATTCGGCCAGGAGGGCAGGCGACCTTTCAAAGTTGGAAGTAAAGATATCGATTTTGAAGCGTTTGTTCGAGACATAAACATTCAACTGCGTGTCTGTATTTTTGGTGCTTGATTTAAATGGACCAATATCATAGATGGGTTGCTCCTTTGCCATTGTTGGCCGTCGAGGAGTTGCGGCAAGAAAGAAAAAAGGGAGATAGGAGTAGGAATCTGGCAGGTCGGGGGAGTGAGGTGTACACAATATCAAGTGCACCCTTCTGCAATATGTGATCGGAAGGAAGGGTTGCAGCAAAGGGCGGTATGCTTTTCGGCCTCCGACGCCATGCGAGTAGAACGAATGAACCGAAACCCAAAAAGTGTTTCCCTATAAGTGGGATGGGTGCCACCCACCATTTCGTTCTATCGATCTTTTCAAAAATGAGAGCCGCGCCTACAGTCGATTGAAGGCTCGAGGCTTTTGTGAACGAGGATCTGTACCTGACTTCTACGGGGTGCTTGAGAATATTGACCCCGAAGCGAAGGGCTGGCAACCTGACCTCAAGAAATTCTATGATAGAACTTTCCCTCGGGGTCTTGATCCCACGGCTCGCCCGAATGGTGTTCTGATTGAATACATTCCTGATGTGAACATGTTTGACATCTCTAACTACACAGAACAAAGAGCTCCCCAACTCCACCAGCTCCTAACTGAAACTCACGAGGCTGGGATTGTACACCTTGATCTTTATCCCCGAAACATGCTGATTCAGGGTGATTCTGATCGGGTACTTTTGATCGACTATGAACTTGCACAGATATTTGACCCAGAGCACCCAGAGCACCCCAGATTCTTCAAGCGGGAAAGAGAATTGATGGAAGATTTCGTTGAAGCGCTGGTAATTTTTCAAGTCCCAGTTTGATCTCGAGTTTATGACTGACTTTTTATGCAATTATAGGGCAGAGATCACAAGCTGGGAAAATATGAAGAGACGAGGACGATGTATTTTGAGTGACTCTCGAGGGGCGGAATTTTGACTATCAAGGGCCATTCCATCGTCTCCTTTTGGGATTTGTTTGTTTACTTTTCTACCATCGTGCTGCAGCTGATACCATTGCCTTCGAGTCCCAGGAGAGACTCTTTCTTTGATCATCCTCGGTTTCCACTTCTGCATGGCTCATGGATTAGCACAGGTGACTAATTAATTCCCCGAAAACACAACTGTTCAGAACAGTAATACAAGAGGAGTTGAACTACATCTGTGTGATTGATTCCCTTGCCTCTGGAGCAAAAACAAATAAAGTCAATTGGATGGAC
The DNA here is from genome assembly GCA_002116305.1 of Penicillium italicum. Taxonomy (NCBI): domain Eukaryota; kingdom Fungi; phylum Ascomycota; class Eurotiomycetes; order Eurotiales; family Aspergillaceae; genus Penicillium; species Penicillium italicum. The sequence goes on along the minus strand of KZ108155.1, from coordinate 58,347 downwards.
ATCTTGTGGAAGCAAAAAGTGAGTGACCGACGCAGGGATCGAACCTGCAATCTCTTGATTCGTAGTCAAGCGCCTTGCCATTGGGCCAGCCGGCCGTGCTTATTGGAAGTCTTGGCCAGAATGTGTGTTATAAGCGAAAACAGGGTTGGACCCACCCAATAGTCTCTATGCGTCTATCTCATTGGTGCATTCGTCCAAGATTGACGGCATATGTTGTACTGAAGAGTCGCACATTTCAAGTTGTTTCTACTATCTAGCTGGGAAGGGATGCAATTGAAGCCTTACAGGGTGGAAGAGAAGAAGAAAGCATTCGCAAGGGGAGAAAATGTCTAGAAAAAGGACATCTGAACGGACGCCCAAATGACATCGCATCCACGGCCGACTGCTCATAATCGTCAATCCAAATTTAACATTCGTGGTTTGGTTTCATTGTGGTGGTGGTGTATGCTTTGCGGTTTGATTTTTGGAACGGGGTATAGCTAGGGGATATAGTTCGGATATTTGCGTATCGCAGCTTGTGTCTCTGAAGCAATATATATGTTCTGCGTGCTTTGCATACTTTTGGCCGAAGCGAGGTAAATGGGTTGGTTGTGTGTACATACTCCGTAGTCTGTATACAAACAAGCTTTTCCGTCTAGAGGGTCTTCTCCATACTCAAAGGGATAGGCGTTTTCCAAACTAGCTGTCGAATCGCTATAAATATGTGAAATGTATGGAGAATTGTTCTCGGCCCCAATGGAGGCTGAAGACTCCGTCCCACGGGAGGTGGACCCTGACACTGCAGAAGAACTGAAAAGGGAAATCGGGTGAATTATTCCTACAACGTACAGATAATAAACATATCGATAGAAACACGTAAATATGACAATGTTCATCTCTATAGAAGTTGACAACTGTAGATGGATTTACATTGCATTCCATAATTTACATGCACGAGTGCAATGTAGATAGGGTCAAGACTCCGTCGGTAACTTCATGAACCGAACACGGCGAAGAAACTTAAAAGTCCAGGAAGATCCCGGACCCGAAATCGGGAGAAAACGGAAATCCCAGAGAAAAGCCAGTCGAAATGGGAAGACCTTATCTGTCGCCAATCGTTGGCTCATTCCCTCTTCGACACGCTAATACAAAACGGGAAAGGCTTAGCTTACGGTCAAGACCCACTTAGTGCAAGTGGCAAGTTGGACTTTATCTGTAGCCAATCACATCCATAAGAATACAGCGTCACTCGTCCAATTGCTGTTGGCAGATAAGGCATTTAATGGAATTTGAAGCTCTGAGATCCGAGAAGAAGATAAGCTCCTCTATTCCCTTTCGACGTCTCCAGATTTAGGGGCTCTACGACTCTTATTCTACACAGAAAAGGGGGTAGCTGCAGGATATTTATGATAAGCTATCTGGGTTATCTATCTTATTTAGACGAAGAGCTCTCCTTAAAAAGGATATAAAAGAAGCAGGACCCATGTCCGCAGAGGCGGTGGAATCTACTTCCCCGAAAAACCCCAGGAACTATTCCCCGGAGTCGAGTTGCAGAATGGTATGGAGTACATTGGATCATAATCTATGTAATCTCCCAGCACCTGGGTATATCCCTCAAAGGCCAAGACTTGAACCATTGGCAAGGGAACCCCCCCATACTTATCATCCCTTGCCACCCTATCTTTGCGGCCATCCACGCCGGGGGATGACGAGGTTTATAGCAATGTGTTGTTACGTTAATTTATCTATACAGAAAAAAAAAAAAAAATTCAAATACCAAGTTTATATATCCAAGACCTGGAGACCTGAAAATATGGAGAAAGAGAAGAGGGGATCTATTATCGGGATTATCCCATTGCTACTGTCACAATCTCTCTCACCAAGACCACTGAACCACCTTTTTTCAACCCATCACCCGATTTTCTCCTTCCAGCCGCGCTTTCCTACGCAAATTTTGATGGGGAGACTGTTTCATACTCCTTTATTAAACTTTTCTTTGCTCGGCAGTGCTTTTAAAAGAGCAATTGCTGTGAACTGAGAATTGCTTTTTGCTTACCATTCTGATTCAGGGACCCACCAGTGTCGATCGATTTATCTTTGGAATTTTTTGGGTTCGAAGAGTTCGGGTTTTTTATATTCGTGGCGAATTCTTCTCTTTTGCACAACTTCTGGAACGTCCGTGGATTTTATTCTCTTTCTTTTCCTCCACACTCGACTATTTGACATACCCCGTCTTTACCCACCTTCAACTGCAAAGCTCCGAGCTTCTTCAACAATGGCGTTCAGCGGGAAAGCCCCGTACGCCCCGGACTATGCCTCCTACAACTGGGTTGGAGCCCCGTCCAACTACGACCTAACGACCAATACAGACTTGGGCGGTGATTCCCGTATGCATTTTTCCTGTCTCGGTGTGAAAAAAAAGGAAATGATGGTCTAACGTTGGTTCTCACATAGGCACCGAAAATGTGAACAAATGGTTTCAATCCGGCGACCAGGCCTACATCCTCGTGGCCTCGGCCATGGTCATGATCATGATCCCCGGTCTCGGCTTTCTGTACTCGGGATTGGCTCGTCGAAAGTCTGCCCTTAGTATGATCTGGGCTTGTATGGCTTCCTTGTCCGTCGTGACCTTCCAGTGGTATTTCTGGGGTTATTCGCTTGCCTTCTCTCCGACTGCGACCAACGGTTATATTGGCAACCTGCGCAACTTTGGTTTAATGAAAACATTGGCTGACCCCAGCCCCGGATCTCCACTGGTTCCTAACTTGCTCTATGCATTCTATCAGGTAAGATTGAACATTGGGATTGATCTGGTTTCTTGTTGGTTCTCCGGCCAATGCTGATTTTGAATCTCCAGATGCAATTCTGTGCTGTCACGGCTGCCATTGTCATGGGAGCTGTCGCTGAACGCGGTCGGCTTCTTCCGGCCATGGTTTTCGTCTTCATCTGGGCTACTGTCGTTTACTGTCCGCTAGCCTGCTGGGTCTGGAACGTCAACGGTTGGGCATTCAAGTACGGCGTGATGGATTACGCCGGAGGTGGTCCCGTCGAAATTGGTTCCGGTTTCACAGCTCTGGCTTACTCAATGGTCCTCGGTCGCCGACAGGAACGCATGATGCTCAACTTCCGCCCGCACAACGTCTCTCTCATCCTACTAGGCACAGTCTTCCTCTGGTTCGGCTGGCTTGGTTTCAACGGTGGTTCCGCATTCGGAGCTAACCTGCGCGCAAGCATGGCCTCTTGGAACACCAACCTGACTGGCGCCTTCGCCGCCATCACTTGGGTTTTGCTCGATTGGCGTCTGGCTCGCAAGTGGTCGATGGTTGGCTGGTGTTCCGGTACCATCTCAGGACTGGTAGCTGCGACACCCGCCTCCGGATTTATTACTCCCTGGGCCAGCGTCATCCTCGGCATTGTGACCGGTATCGTGTGCAATTACTCCACCAAGATCAAGTACTGGATTCGGATCGACGATTCGATGGATGTGTTGGCAGAGCACGGTATTGCTGGAGTTGTCGGTCTTCTTTTCAACGCCCTGTTCGGCGACGATGCGATTGTTGGCCTCGACGGTGTCAACACCGGCACCGGTGTCGGTGGTTGGGTCATCCACAACTACAAGCAGCTGTACATTCAGATCGCCTATATCGTCGCTACCGCCTCTTACTCCTTCGTCATGTCCGCCATTATCGCCTACGCAATCAACGCCATCCCCGGCCTGAACCTGCGCGCCTCCGAGGAAGCAGAGCTGCTCGGTATGGATGACGACCAACTGGGCGAGTTTGCCTACGATTACGTTGAGGTCCGCCGTGACTACCTCGCCTGGACCCCCCAGAACCACGATCAGCTCGCAGACGGCCACCAGGTCCCCGCCGCGCAGCGCTACGGCATCGGTGAACACAGCGAGATGATGCTCGGTAGCTCGCCGCGCGAGGTGATGCTCGAGGGCCACTCGCCCAACGGTGAAATCAGCCAGAGCAGCCGCGGTGGCAGTGAAGGTGATATTGGCATGCACGAAATCAAGATCGCTCCTGCTCCTCGCCAGGCCGCTGAGCAGCATCCCGCTCAGGCACAGAGTGCTGAACCTGTTGTGTTGAGGCCGGTCCAAGAGAAGACGGAGACTTAATCAGGTCCACTACATTTTTCTGCTCTTTGTCCGCTTTTTTTTCCAACTCAATTTCCCTCCGTCTCTTTTTGCATTGCATATACTTCGCACACGCCATTCCATCCAGCAAGCTTTGATTTTCTTCGCGTTTTCGCGTTTTCGCTTATTTGTCTCGATATCCCTTGAGCGTGCTTCTTTTCTTGCTATAAAAAGCCTGGCGCTTTTGCTCTACCTTTCAACCTACCTTGCAACTTACCTCGATTACCTCGCCCAACAACTTTATACCAACCGACTTCACATACCATCCAACATCTGACCCTCTACCATCCACCTGCAACTCACCCTCGCGCTACCAAAAATACCTCACCTTCAAACAAAACTACACTTTCCTCGGGAAAAGCAACTTGAATTACGGTCTAATTTGACCTGGCGCTCCATTGTTTTATGTTAATTTATGGCCTGTGGTCTGGGGATATTAAACTGGGGTTTGCACGTGTACACAAACTGCTTCATGCTTCATTGAAATGCGAGAGAAATCCTTTGTTCTCTGTCTATGTTTTCTGGTTTTGCGTCTGCAGTATAGAGCGAGACACCTAACTTACAAATTTATCTGCTATCTAAGTCCATTCTTATTCTCAACGCTTATACAATTGCAGACAGTAGATATGTAAATATAAATGTCCTTGTCTGTTGCGAGTCTACATGCAATATAGGAAACCCAAACCTAACAGAAATACAAAAACAGCAATCCACCAAATGAACAAACCCCATCAAATCAAATCTATACAAAGACTTCTCTCTCCTATCTCCTGACCATCCCCCGAACCCTAATCAAATCCTCCCTCCCAAGCTTCCCAACAACCTCCGCCGCAACCCCACCCCTCCGAACCTCATCCCACTCATCCTCGTCCATCCCCATAACAAGCGTCATCTGCACACACCGCGCAAAGCAATCCCGATATTTATATCTCCCCGGCGCGCCAGCAACATACCCAACATCAACAGCAGCCCCAACAAGCCCAGCCACATCCCTCTCAAGCCGCGCCGCGCCCAGCGCGTTAATCCGCGCCCCGTAGGACCAAAGTCTCTTCTCCAGTAGACGGGCTAGGTACGCGATCGTCACGCCGAGGACGCGGTCAAAGGCGGACGGCGTGAGGATCCGCGCGAATGGAGTTAACAAGTCGTTCCATAAAGATGTGAAGCGCGGCTTGACGAGTTCTTTATTCTCGAAGGTTGAGTCTGGATTGTCTGGGTCGAGGGCGTTGGTGTTCGGGGCGTATTCGACGTCCCGGAATGCGTCTGCGAGGATTGGTCGGAGACGTTGTTTTATGGCGTTGTTGAAGATTACTTGGATTCCGTCCGTCAGGAGGTCGGTTACTTTGCTTTCGAAGGTTGCTGAGAGGGTTTGGAGGGTTTGGAGCACTTTTCGGGCGGTGCTTGGGCTGGCGAAGATGGCGAGGAGGTGAGGGGTTGCTTCTGTGGTTGTGGTGTCTGGGGTTGAGCCCGTGTTGTTTTGCACGATTCGTCGGATGTAGTCGACTCCCAGGTCGAGGTTGTTGATTTGAACTAGGAAGGAGATTGTGGTTTGTTCGGCGGGTTGGCCGCCTTGGACGGGGGCGCGTGGGTAGCACTCGTCGCGCATCTTGCGCTGTGTCATGCCGATGAAATCAGAGCCTAGGACTCGTGAAAGTGTGGGGACTACGTTGGTCACCACTGCTTCTTGGGAGGTTGCGAGTGACTGCTGGATGACTTTGTTGACGATGTACATTATGTCGTCGACGGCTGAGGTGATGTGTGGTGGGTCGGCTTTCAGTGGACGATGGGGGTTCAGAGTGAGGCCTGATGGGGACTCGTCTAGTTGGAAAGCCTTTTCGACAGAGCGCCGGAAGAAGAAGGTTGTCATTGTGTTGAAGGGGACCACTAGGCGATCGTTGATCTTTTGGGCCAGAGGTGACTCCCGCAAGAAGGTGGGAAGCTCGAATCGCTCGTCGTCTTTTGTATCATCTTCGCCAGAAGACTAGAGAAGTTGTTAGTGCTAGTTTTAGAGAGGCGGAGATTGCAACTCACACCACATGTATCAGCCAGGAACCGACAGTACAGTGACCACCGGCCCAGCATGATAGCCATTTCATTCAAGACACCATCGATCTCTTTCATATCCACCCCCTCCTCGTCGGCGGCAGTGCTAGCCCCAATGGCAGGGGATTGCGAGCGAGGCGGTCCTGGTCGCTGCGCGGGCAGGAAGCTTTGCACTAAGAAAGTGAAAGCATAGGATTTGATATCCATCAATTTGCGATCCACATGTCGCTCATCACTCCAAGTATCAAGAATGATACCACCTTGTACATCGGCCTCGACCTGTAGTCGTTCAATGACCCGTCCCATCTTGCGGGGGCCATAGTGGTGCTCAACGAGCCCACCATGCCCATCAATAATCTGCGCAATATGCTCAAACAGCTTGGTAAGGGCATTGGCATAGAAGAATCCATCCTTAGTCTGAGCACCCCCAGTTGCCCCATTAAGGTTCGCCCGAGCCTTGGCCGCGACGCCCTGACACACATAACGACCGTAAACATCGAGACCAACCTCAGAGCGACCAATAAGCGGGAAAAGCTTGAAGAACCGCGTAATCTTGGCCCCATCGTTCTCCTTAACCGCCTTCTCAAACTCACGCAGGAACAGCCCGCACAACGACTCCGCGGCGTTATCCAGCGTCACGCTTGGCGGGTCTGGCACCTCAGCCGTAGGAACCATCTCCGCAGCAAACGCGCCATGCACGACCGAAGCCGGGATTTGAGCTGCGCGGTGTAGGTAGCTGGCGGCTTTCTCCCAGTCCTGGGGCGCACCCATCGATCCCGCCACGCCTAACGCACATGCCTTGAGCTCCGCAACCTGCTCGACAACCTCCAGAGTAGATTTCACCCGAGCCTGCTCGAGATCCAGCCGGCGGACCGCGCTGGAGATCCGGTCGGCGGTGCCGGCAGCTTCGGAGAGCATTTCATGGTTGATGGAACGGGTTGTGCTGGCGTGGGTCCCGATGTTGGCGCGCATCAGGTCCAGTCGGCCCAGCTCACGGGAGAGGTCTTTCTGGGATGTTACCAGGGCATCGAGGCGGGCGGTCACAGACGCTTCTTGGGAGTGTAGGTGGGACAGCGTGGCTTTGATCTCGGCGACGGAGCTGGCGTTGAAGATGTCGGGCTGTGGGGGAGGAGATATCTCCGTGGGTGAGGTATTGGTGCCCGGAGGGCTTTGGGATATGGCATTATGCCTATTGGCGGTTGCAGCCATTCTGGGCGCCATTGGTAGTCGCAAGTTAGTTTGTTGATGCCACGCCAGTTGTAGGGGGGTTGTGGGCGGTGAGAGTGGGTTTTGCAGCTTCAAGCTTGAAGTTACTGTGCTACGTCAAGACCAAAGGGGTTTGAGACTCCAAATTGTTAAAATAAATAGATCTTGACTTGTTAAACCTGTCTTGAATCTTTTCTTTGTACTTTGTTTGTGATTTTATCTGGCGCGTCTTAATGTGGTTGTGAATCAGGCCGACGTCATTTCCCCCACGCTCGCGTTCTCATATCAGTTGCTCGTTTCTGTTTCCCTTCTTTTTTTTTCTGTTAACCTTCTCTGCTGCTATTCTAGCTACATTTATCTAAAATTCTCAAGACTTGACTTTTTATCGGTCAAGTCCTCAACCGCCATCATCGGACGACGCAAACCCAGACGTCCAAACCGGCGCATCATGGGCAACGAACCGTCGACTGAGGTGGATGAATTCGCGTCCCCCACAGTGCTTGAAGCGCGCAATATCGAGGCGGTAGCCAAATATGTTAAAAAACACAATGTGAAGAAAGTTGTGGTGATGGTATGCAGCATGAACCCCCATAAAACAGTGCATCAAAGCTAACCAAATGCAGGTGGGAGCGGGCATCAGCACTTCAGCAGGCATCCCAGACTTTCGTTCACCTGACACGGGAATCTACGCCAACCTGGCGAATCTAGATCTACCAGAGCCTGAGGCAGTCTTCGATATTGGTTTCTTCCGGCATAACCCCAAACCTTTCTATGCGCTGGCGCACGAGCTATACCCTGGACGCTATCGCCCGACCATTGTGCACTCATTCATCAAACTACTTTACGACAAAGGGATGCTCCTGAAGCATTTTACTCAAAACATTGACTGCCTCGAGCGTCAGGCAGGCGTGCCAGGCGAGAAAATCATCGAGGCCCATGGTAGTTTTGCGACACAGCGCTGCATTGAATGCAAGGAGACCTACCCAGACGAGGAGATGCATCAGATGGTATCCAAGGCTGAAGTACCCCACTGCCACAAGTGTAACGGTCTGGTCAAGCCAGACATTGTGTTCTTCGGCGAAGCTCTACCATCTGAATTCTTTGATAGCCGCTTTCTACCTGAAGAGGCCGATCTTTGCATTGTCATGGGAACCAGTCTGTCCGTCCAGCCATTTGCCAGTCTGCCTTCCATGGTTAGTCCAGGCGTGCCTCGCGTGCTTATCAACATGGAGCGTGTCGGTGGCCTTGGATCTCGGAGTGATGATGTGTTGGTGATTGGGGACTGTGATGCTGGAGTACGCAAGTTTGCAAAGGCTATGGGATGGGGAGAAGAACTGGAAGCGCTGTGGGAGGAAACCAACCCCGACCCACAGAAAAGGGCGGAGGAGAATGCCCCGCTGCAGACACGCGACGAACGGCTGCAGGATGAAGTGGACCGACTAACGGAGGAGGTCGATCGAACTCTGGGGTTGACAGATGCGTATCAGAAGAAAGTCCGCGAAAAGCTGTCACACGACAAGGCACACCGCCAATCTGGGGGTCTCGACCATGTTTTCCCCCATTTGGCGCGTAAACTGTCACATTGAGATTACGATTTTTATGAAATGATTTTAATGGGAAATACTTTGTAGGTTGTAGGTTGTAGGTTGTAGATATAGTCCATACAAAGTAATAAGCATAACGTAGATAGTCTGCCAAGACTTGATCTCGCCGATCACAACGTTTGCAGTCAAGAACATCCCTGATTTATGAAATAACTTGTAATCATCCCAGGTCTCAGGCTATTTATAATTAGAATATTTATAGTCCAAAAATCTCCAGGTGCTATTAAACGATCCAAAAAGTCCCTCAGCCCACCTCTGCCCAATTGACTTTCTCAGTTTCTCTCCGACAGTCCAAAACAAGACATCTACAGTTGCCCCACGTTTAATTTCCATATCGTCATTTCTCCCCCTCCCTCCTTTTTCTTTTCCTTCTCTTATTTTTCTCCCATAAAACTTCATTCATCATGGTTGGAATTGGCCCCAAGCAACCGCATTCCCGGAAGGGTGAGGCTCTTCAATCCCTGCCTATATTATTAAACTAACCATGTGGTACAGGGTCCATGCACGAACTCCCCCAGAACTTGTTGGGGCCCATTCAGGAATTCGAAAAGGCTTTCACTGTTGATCGCTCCAAGCTGAAGGAGATCGTGAACCACTTCGTCAAGGAGCTCGAGAAAGGTGAGACCACTTATCCGCAGCTCTCCGATTCTACGCATTAGACGCTAACAAAAATAGGCCTAAGCGTGGAGGGTGGCAACATTGTGAGAAATGAGCCCATTCCCTCGATATTAACATGGACTGACTCTAGCAAATAGCCCATGAACGTTACCTGGGTCCTGGACTTCCCCGATGGAGACGAGCGCGGAACCTACCTGGCCCTCGATATGGGCGGCACCAACCTACGTGTCTGCGAAATTACCTTGACCGAGGAGAAGGGCGCTTTCGATATCACACAATCCAAGTATAAGATGCCCGAGGAGCTCCGTACTGGAACTGCCGAGGAACTTTGGGAGTACATCGCCGACTGCTTGCAGCAGTTCGTCGAGACCCACCACGCGGGAGAGAACCTCGCTAAGCTGCCTCTCGGTTTCACTTTCTCTTACCCCGCCACCCAGGAGTACATCGATCACGGTGTTCTGCAGCGCTGGACCAAGGGCTTCGACATTGACGGTGTCGAGGGTAAGGATGTTGTCCCCCCTCTGGAGGAGATCCTGAAGAAGCGGGTATGTTTATCCTTGAGATGATGCTACCCTCCCCATGCAGGTTCAAAAGACTCACAAGACTACCAGGGTCTTCCCATTAAAGTTGCAGCACTTATTAACGACACCACCGGTACCCTCATTGCTTCCGCCTACACCGACTCCGCCATGAAGATTGGTTGCATCTTCGGTACCGGTGTTAACGCCGCATACATGGACAACGCAGGGTCCATTCCCAAGCTTGCTCACATGAACCTGCCCGCCGACATGCCCGTCGCCATCAACTGCGAATACGGAGCCTTCGACAACGAGCACGTGGTCCTCCCCCTCACGAAATACGATGACATCATCGATCGCGACTCTCCCCGCCCCGGCCAGCAGGCCTTCGAGAAGATGACCGCTGGTCTGTACCTCGGCGAGATCTTCCGTCTCGCACTTATCGACCTTGTCGATAACCGTCCCGGTCTGATCTTCAACGGCCAGGACGTCTCCAAGCTCCGCAAGCCCTACCTGCTCGATGCCTCGTTCCTCGCCCACATCGAAGAGGACCCCTATGAGAACCTGACCGAGACCTTGGACCTCTTCGAAAGCAAGCTTAGCATCCGCCCCACTCTGCCAGAGCTGGAGCTCGTCCGTCGTCTCGCCGAGCTGATCGGTACCCGTGCCGCTCGTCTGTCCGCGTGCGGAGTCGCCGCCATCTGCACCAAGAAGAACATCGAGTCCTGCCACGTCGGTGCTGACGGCTCCGTCTTCACCAAGTACCCCCTCTTCAAGGAGCGTGGTGCCCAGGCCCTGCGCGAGATCCTCGACTGGGCCCCTACCGAGAAGGACAAGGTCTCCATCCTGGCTGCCGAGGATGGTTCCGGTGTTGGTGCTGCCTTGATTGCCGCTTTGACGCTCAAGCGTGTCAAGGCTGGTAACCTCGTTGGTATCCGCAACATGGATGACATGAAGACCCTGCTTTGAGTGGGATTGGTTTTGTAGTGGTGACGGTGACTATTACTATCATCTGATCCATGACAATACAAACCCTTACCGATGGGTTGGAGTATATCTTTTTGAAATTTTGGTCTATGCCATTTCGGGGGGTTTGATGAAAGATTTTAACGATATATCGATTCTGTGTGTTAGCCTTGGAGGGCTTGTGAATAGAATATCCAAAGTACTATTATTCCCCTTGTAACTATGTAACTATGTGCTGTAGCCAGTATTACAGGATCCCAATCATTCATTGCCTACCTTTCCTACTTTTAGAGAAAAATTGATACACCAGCATGTGTGATTCAAGAAAAATAAGGAATAACCTTGTCACGATCTGCATTGTCACACATGCCACCGTTCTCTCTTCACGAGGTTGCTATTGTAAAACCAGATACCCCGGGAGATGCATGCCTATGTGGTGCGCAACTACTTATTTTTCGCCACGGCGCCTGGAAATGATCGTGTCTACGTTGCCATCATCGTTATGGCTGGGCTTGTCCTGCTTGTCATTGCGATGAAGCTTCGCCCAATCACCGATATATTTCACTCGCTTATAGAGAAAATGGTTCTGTTTGATACGAAATCTTTCTCGGATGTGAGTGATTCTCCACTGTCATTGAGACTATTAACTAGTTTCCATCGGCGATACCCCAGTAGGTGCTTATTTGGCATCGCTGGTATATTATAAGGTAGCAGCACCACGCCGGTCGGTCAGCTAAGCTATGTAGGAAAGCCCCGGCAGAGGAAACATACTGCAGGAAATCGGGTGATGTATAAATCCCAGTGAAATCAACGATAAATGCACACAAGCTATTATTGGTAGGTGTAGATAGCAAAGAAAGAAGATGTTAAAGTTCAAAATATGATAAATTGGCAATATAAAACACTAGAACACAACCTACCTACATACGAAGCTCACCTATGTAATGACCAACCCCATCTAGAACCTAGACCCCCGAATCCTCCTGCTCAATATCAAAAGCCGCATCATAAGCATTCCAAGAAGCACAATTATCCTCCAGAGCCTTCCGATCAATCAAAGGCTCAATCTCACTCTCCCTCTCCAAAAATTGCAACGCAAACCCTTCACCCGTATGCCACCCAATATGACAATGCATAAGCCACGCGCCGGGATTATCCGTCTCAAACGCAATCAGCAAAAACCCATTCCCATTCAACATGGCCGTATCCCTCCGTGGCGGGTTATCAGTCGTAACACTCCCATTCCACGGATTCGACCCCTGCGCCAAAATAAAGAAATCATGGCCGTGCAAATGAATAGGGTGCGCGACTGGGAAACTCGTGTTGATCATGAGGTAGACCCATTCGTGGGCGCGTGGCAGCTCAATCACACCACTCGATGCCGTGAAGTTCGGCGTGTTCTCGTTGTTGAAGAGTTGGAGTAAAGTCGGGTCTTCCCAGGGCACCTGCATCGTCGTGCTGTTGAGGTACCAGCGGAAGAGATTCGCGCTGTTGCGGCCCAGTGTTACGTCCGTTAGGTTGTTCCAATCTGCAGCTGAGACGGTCTTGGGAACTTGAGGGACTAGACTGGAGGCGGGCTCGTCGACGCAGTCGTCTATGAAGGCGAAAGGGCTTGTTGTGGGTGTGCCGGGACGTTTGCCGTAGTAGAGGATTCCTCTTATGTTATCTGGGCTTGCGTTTTCTGAGCAGGCTTCTTGGGGGATTGCGCGGATCCAGAATGAGTCTGAAATTTGGCGTTGGTTTGCTGTCACGATCACGTCGTAGCGTTGGCCTGTGGATGGGGTTTTTTTGTTAGTTGTTGTTTTTCAGTTTGGAGAGTTAGGGCTTTGGGTGGAGGGGGGTTGATACCCATTCCTATATTGATGAAATCCGCCGTAAACGGCTTGATCGGTACAAAATCAGCCGCTATCACTGTAAGGGTATGATTATCAATCATAAACTTCCAGTGCGTGTCAATTGCCGAATTAACAATCCTCAGCCGGTACGACGACCCCTGATTAACCTTCATCTGGAACCGCGTGCCCGTAGAATTGGTCCCATTCCCAAAGACATTAGTTCCATTGATCAACCCAGTATCCATAGTCGGCGGACCAATCATCTGAGCCTCCAAGTACAGCTCATCAACAGTGGGATGCGACCAGTCCGTCAGGAACAGACTGCCCTTATCGACCTCGTAGTTCGCTGTAGCAGGACCATTGACCACAATTCCACCAAACACACCCTCCCACGCTTGCATTCCAATGTGCGAATGGTACCACGACGAACCGTACTGCTCGGCGTGCCATTTGTAGGTGATGGTTGAGCCTGGCGCGGTGGGACATTGCGTGATGGAAACCACTCCGTCGTTGCCGTTCGTATAGTTCTGTCGGATCCCGTGCCAGTGGATGCTAGTCCCGTTCTGGGATTTGTGGAGGCTGTTCGTGACATGGATCACGACCCAGTCGCCCCAGTCGGCGAAGATCGTTGGGCCCGGAATCGTCCCGTTCACAGCCATTATCGGCCGGCTGAATCCATCCGGTGCGGCTACTAGCTCTTCGAGATTGAGCCAGTACTCCCGTGTTACGCCTGTGTTGGGTACTATCTGGGTGTAATCGGTGTTGATGTCGTATTGGCACCATTTGGACCGTGTCCGGGGCGTGTTGCCTGCACAGGGTCTTCCTGTTGGCTTGTTGGTCTTGGTGGTGGTTTTGGTTTTGACGCTGATTGTTGTGTGCTTTGGCTTGGTTGTGGTTGTCGTGGGTCTATGGTATTGTGGCTGGAAATTGGCTGAATCGGCCGAATCTTGTGGAATAGCCACGACAGAAGCACTCAGGCTAAATGCCAGGAGGAGAAGAGATTGGAGCTTCATAGCTGCCAGTTATACTCAGATAGGGCCCCTATACAACGCTCAATTCTCTTGGAGTCACGAATATTGCTCTCTATAGAGCTTTCAAGACTGAGAGAAAAGCTCAAGTATAAGAAATCGGATGAGACTTGCTGCTGATGCACAACCAAGAGATTTCTCACTTATTTAAGCCACTCTCTTATATGTCAGAACCGCTTATCACGACACGGGGAGGCTCGACCAGGATCGGGAACGCCATGTCTCTTTTCACGAGCTGTCCTGCATTCGTACCTCCTCACTAGGATATGCTGGATAGTCCTACCGGCGATGCCGTAGGAAACAGGATCTTGTGATACACAAGACAACCCGACAGACGAATGGTTATGGCGAAGGGTCATCGTCATCGTTCCAGCTCGGGTGTTGAGGCTATGCTCTGAGTGGACATCCAAACGGTAAGACCAAGGCGCCCCGTGTCCACCCACACCAAAGACCATTCACCATTCAAACAGTAAGAAGATGGTCGGCGAGGGGACCTTCCCGGCGGCTGGATCATTGCGCTATCTATCATACCACGTGCATATTGGCCGTTTTGAGACGGTAGATGTTCGCTACTGCCTGTTCTCTCGTAACAGTACCGTCCAGGAGATAGAGAGCCTGGGTGTTCCCTGCAACAAGGGCTGTGTGTCTCCGGTTATCAAAGCAAAAATTTGCACACAGAGAGAAAGAGAGAGCCAATGACGGAGATTGACCATCGGGGATATCATTCTCTGGTTCGATCGCAGTCAGATCGGCTTGCATTAGGGTTAAGCTCCCCGACACGCTGTCCTGTTTTATCTTGGTGTAACCCGTTTCAGCCTTAGAGTATACGAGCGCAAGTATCCCACGTGTGTTGATCTCGGAAATTTGTTTTGCGGTCTCGCATATTTGATGTTCCTTTTTTTTGAGATATCAGCTGGTTTGTGCAAGATCGCTGGTTGTCACGAGAATCTTGACCTAGCGCATGCATGGTAAGTAGATAATTGATCTGATCATTGGGGTTGTAGTAGCCGGGATTTGGAATTTGACATGGAACACAGCCAGAGGATGACCACGGGGGTGTTTCTCCTTGACTGGGATCCTGACAATGAAGTTGCAAATTACGTATCATCGTCAGCTCGTGCCAGTCCAGATCACAAAAGGAGGCTTGGATCACAATCTTGGAAAAATAGGAGAAGAATCAGCGGTAGTAAACCACCAATTTCATTGGGTAAGTCCTAGTGTGCTGCCTGCTTCTAATTACATCAATAGTCTTTTCATTGACGCCCTCGTGACTGTTTCCTGTTCTATAAGTTTTGCTTGATCCTGACACAGTATCGTATACACCCCCTTCCTAACATATTGTATGACTTGTTCATTGCAAAATGCTATCTCTTTCTAGTCTTTTTCTAGTCTTTGGGCTAGTCTGCTCTGCGCAACCACTTGAAAAGCGTCAGTCAAGGTCAACCGATTCCTTCAAGCTGTATGCGTATGGCCCAGGCATTAGCGGACTGCCTGTCTTCTACAGGAACGGTATCTTAATCCTTCTAACTCCAAATACTGCATGATTTAATCCATAGTATCTTTACAACAGGTACTGCCGAAGTTGCAGATGAGTCTAAAGTAGACACAGCTACGATGGCTGCAATGACCCCAATCAACTGTAAGAGCCTGATCTCTACTCTATGCGCAAACCACAGAAATCTACAGACCTACATCTAACCATATACATTCAACAGTCACCGCCTCCACTGACAACACCTTCGTTGCACACCCCAGTACCAGTACCAGTTCCGCCGAGGGCTTCAACACGCTGGCGACCAATACCAACAAGCTGTGTCTAGACAGAGGCAATGCAGACTCCAATACAGTCGGTTTCGACAGCACATCTGACACGGAGCGGTCAAACAACACCAAGCTCAGCAACGTGTGGTCCACGTACGGGGGCTACGTCCTAGTCACCGTGACCGGGGCGAACTTTTACGCGAGACAAACTGGCACGGAAGGCCTGTACTCTCTGCTCTGGAGCAGCTCGGCTGAGGCGATGACAGATACCATACCACTAGTGCTGCGGACTGCTGAGCCCGCGACAGTATCTGTATTGACCTAGCCGAGCTGGAGTTGGATGTCGTGGATTAAGGGGGAGTGGAGGCGGGGGTCTTGATACATAGCAGGAAGCGGTATGGTGCGTGGTGACGATGTAGTGAATTGATCTCGGTTCTTTCTACCCGGAGATCTTATTGAATACGATTATCATGCAGCTATTAATGTGTCATCACGTATCATCTCCTTTTGTTTGTCTTAGCCGCAATGCGGGGGAGGGAGAGACAGGGTGCTTAACTAGCGCTTACCATATTATATACGGCATATAGGCTGCATTCGCTGATTACAGAACATGAGAAGTGGTTAAATTGGAAATATATAACTATCCAAGGATATGTGATTGGAACATGCATATCTCCGGAGCACCAGTGGCTTCTGCTTTGAGCCATAAGCCACAATCCACAGCGCTAGTTTGGATTTTGGATTTTGGATTTTAATTTGGAATTGAAATAGAAATTAAGTGTCGGATATGGCAATGGAAGCCAAATCGACAGATATACCTCTATAAACAAGTACTATCATCGGGCAGCGACTAGCAGGAGAACCCCTTGGCAAACATGTCAAAGAACGTAGATTCAGAAAATTGCTACATAACCCTATAGCTGATATATGCATGAGGGTAAACCACGCAGATTGGGTCAGACAAACGAAAGAAGTACATATATGAGACTTGCAGAAAACGCCTCGTTGCTGTGCGCAGCCGAAGGGGAAAGAGAAAGCCCAACAAACGATTAGCAAGCAAAGTGTTGGTTGTGAAAAGGCCCCGGCATAAAACAAAGAATCCACAGGGAATAAAATAGAATAAAGAAAAGACTAGGAGGAGAATAGAGAAATCAGACCTAAAAAAGCAAGGCAAGGCAGATTGACGAAGAAAAAAAAAGAATCTGATGCAAACGACAATTGATATCAAAAGCCAAAAGACAAAACTCCCCAGTTCTCCCAGACCCAGAAAACGCCAGAAATAGCATAAAAACGTGATTCTGAAGAAAGGAACACCCGATTTCCCATCCCCAAACCTTGGTAAATTGATATCCCGAATAACAAAAACATAAAGCAGAATCCATTCTACATCTCTCATCTGTACCGGACCCTTCTGCGAAACTTAAACCCTTGTCGATCGTTTCCGCAGACCAAATTCTTGTTCCTGGAGTTCTCGTATCAAACGAAGACTTTCCTCGTCTGCAGCTTCATCCCCAGTCATGTGTTGAGTATGCTTGTGCTGACGCGGAGATAATGATGTAGGGGCGTGACGATGGAAGTGCTTTTCATACATCGGAGAGCTCTTCTTCGCGTGTGAAGACGAGGGACGTGATGATGGCTTTCTTGTAGATACTGGAACAGGAGTGGTCTTGCGTGCCCCAATCGTGGAAGACGTGGCTCGTGCCGATTGCTTCGGAGCCTGGGCTGTAGTTGCATCGGGCGCGAACCGGTCGACATGTCGAGGTTGGCGAGACGAGTGACGAGAGCTGGAGTTGGGTGTGTGGAGATCGGTAGACACCTCCCCTTCCACAGACTGTACGGCCTCTCCCTCTTGGACCCCGTCCATCTCGTCGGCCAGCGACGTGGGCGGTGACACCAGGGAAGTGCTTGGCTTGGATGAAGACACAGACAAGGAATTTAACTCCTTTGCATCCACAGACTCGGCCTGGAAAGCAGGCGGTGATGCATACAGAGCTTGATTTTGAGGTGCCTGGTTTGCCTCAGGCAGATGCTTAGCTGAGTCAATTTGACTGAAAGGCTCATGATCATAAGCATCCATCAGGTCGTCTTGCGCCATCAGTTCATCACCATCATGATCAAAGAATACTGCAGGCTGTGTCATGGGCGAAGTACTCTCCTGCTTCGCTTTTTTGGTTGTGGCAGGCATGTCATCCTCTTCAGCAGGGCGTGCTCGTTTGGCAGAAGCATTCGCACGAGGTTTAGAGCGTTCCTGGGCCTTGATCGGATCTATTCGACCGTACTCATCGTGGATGCAACGGCGCTGGTCTTAGGTCAGTAACAGGAAAAGAAGCAAGATAAATTGTTAGGGGGTACCACTAACCTTGCTCTTCCGACAATCATCGCACGCCTTGCTGCGCCCCTTTTTTCCTCCATTGGTTCCGTCAGGGCTCACATCAATGAGACGATTAGCGGTTGTCGTGGAGTTGCCCATGACCGCAGATTGAAATCTTGCCGAGCTCTCAAATCGCTCCAGGTCAACAAGATGCCCAGTGTTCTGAAACCCAGTTTGCGACGCAATCGCTGCCAAAGAATTCAAAGCAGACACAGCATCTTGGGCCAAGGATGACGGCGTGCTCACCCCAGAGCCCGGTGTGAAGGCGTTGACTGGGACTTGACCGTTGAGCACCAGATCACCGGGTTCATCTTTGTGTCGGCATCGAATGCGTCGTTTGCGACAGGCGTCACAAGCAACTCGCTTAGGACCAAGACCAGAGGCTCGTTGCACAGCCCGGGGCTTGGGGGTAGCAATATCTTTGATGCTCGGTTCTGGAGCAATACTGAATGGCGCCGGCGTAGCACTTCCATCAGATTGCGCATAAGCAAGGCTGCTGGCTGGTGGATTCGGGGTTGCAGGAGCCTCTTCTGAAGGCCACTGGACCGCCTGTCTTTCCGCATAGGTGCGTTGGTTATCAACGTTGCGTTCAGATCGGCGGCTTGGTCGTCCTGCGGGCTTCTTGTCTGTAATAGAAACCTTGGGATTGCTTTCGATGACGCCAGGTCGTGTCCAGAGGGGCGCCTTTTCGTTACCTCGCTTCCAGGCGACCCAAATTCCGAATTTCCTGATCATGTCCACAGGATCTCCTGTGCCTTTGGGGATGGAGCGTCTGACCGCGTTTCGAATGTCCATGGAGACGACTCCATCAACGGTATAGCCACCCGCAATGAGTGCAGTCCGTAGCAAATACTTGGTTAACTCAAGTAGGCCCTCTAGCTCCGCCTGTGAATAAAAACGTGCATTGTGATGGGGAGAACCTGGAGGTTCCTGGTTGGCGCGTTCTCCAAACTCGTAATAAATTGGATATTGACGGTGGAACCGATAGTTCTCATCCTGCATAAATGCTTCGATCACAATTTGCGGTACGGGGTCATCCTCCAGATACCTTTGAGCCGTATACCACTGGATCTTTTGGAAGAAAGGGTATCGGAACTTCTTGGGGACTTTAGTCTCCTTTTCGATGTTAAGTATCTTGATTTGCATCCCATAGTTCAGTTTGGTCAAGAAGTTGCCACCAATAACCAAACTGTTTTCCGGGGTCCAAACTGCGTGAATCCAGCCGGACGGGATCAGCATGGTGTCTCCCTCGGAGAGATCCACACGGTAGCACTCCTTGGTCTGGTTTCCAAGGAAGATCGAGTCTTGGGCGGGAGAGTTGCACCACTCCTCGTATTTCTTGAGGTGCTTGTCTTTGGGAGGAATGAAGAAAAAAGTCTTCTTGCCCTTCAGAATATGGTAGTACACCGAAGATCCTCCAAAGTCGATGTGAAAGTCGGTATAGCAGTCGGCAACAGACATCAGGCAGTAGAACTGAACTTTGGGATATTCGCCAATTGCCTTCAGTTCCTCTGGCCACACAGAATCTTGCAGATCCAAGTCACGCACAACCTTCGGTCGCCGGATGAGTCTGCCGAGTTTGCTCTGCGATACCTCCAAACTGATGACATTCCTGACAGGCTTGTCCTGCTCATTGCTTTCGTAGTAATCGGCCCATTTCTGCATGTTCCACCTCTTGTCCTCTCCTTGCTGAGACTTGACATCGATGACTTCGACCCTTTCTTCGGGTCCGTAAAGCTCTGCCACAGCACGGACAGTGAGACCCCGTGGAATGACCATACCCAAGAGATCTTGGCCACAGTCGGCTGTTTCTTCAATATGGGCCTCTTGTTCTGGGTGATTCTCGAGAAGATCATCGAACATCTCTTGAGACGAAGCCTCCTGTACTAGAGATTCGAAGTCTGAATTCTCCGACGGAACAGGATCGGTCGAGTTCCAGCAGGCAGGTATCACAATGGGCTCCGTCCACCCATTTCCTCGCTCAAAGTATTCTGCTGTGACCAGCTCAGGCTTCATTCGGGGGAAATTCTCAGCTTGGAATCTGATCTTCCCTTGTCGAATGGGCTCAAGATAATGATGTTCCAACGAGTCAGTGGCAGCTTTGACGAGGCCTTGGTTCAGGCCTGCGTAGTCAATAGCTGTCCGGGCCCGCGAGGACTTGCGTACAAAAGTTGTTTGGCCATGAACTGATCGACATGGCCGACAGATAAACTTGTCGACTGTGCGAACCTCTCGATCATTCTTGAAACCGGCGCAAACGATATGGAACCATCCTTTGCACCCATCGCAACTGATCCACGTGTCTTCGTCCTGTTCCTCGGTCTCAACCGGAATGCGCGCTAGATGACATGCCCCACATATTGCTTGATTGGTGTCACCATCTTCCTCTTCTACTTTTGGAGGAATGGGCAGGGACTTTTGTGGGAATTGAGGTTCTTGGGGATCGGCTGAAGGAAGGATCCCATGGGCAGTATGGTGAGGCGTATCATCTGATGGGTGCCAGGCTTTGCCTTCGTGCTCACCCTCCCAAACGATTGGCGGGAAAGTGCCAGAGCTGGTAGTTGGGCGGATTCCGCGGATCGCAGGACGGGATGTGAAGGCTGAGCCGTCAGAGCGAGATCGCATGCGGGCATGAGGCATATCCTCGGAGTTGTGATTCATCTTGACATCGCCCTGGTCAGGATGTCCAACGGCAACAAACCCAACTCGAGATTGACGAATTGCATCGCCTGCGTAGTGGTGGTAGGTCTCGTCGATGCTGACTCGTTTGGTGTGGTTGCCCGGGTGGAAATTAGTGGGCCGCGCGAGATTGAGTAAAAGCTCTGCATCGGTTGTCATGCTTTCAAGCCCGGCTGGGTGTGGGTTTTCTGTCAGCATTCCTGGCCGCGGGCGGTAGGGCGATGGATTTCTCGCCGACCGTGCCCGCTTCGCCGGTCGTTCAGACTCTGCGGAGTCGGGTGGAAATAAGGGAATTGTGGACCGAAGGGTGGGGGAAGGTGGGTTGGGAGGGAGTGATGCGAAGGTAGGACTCGTCGCGAGAGCGATCGTCGCAAGTGTGTCGATAGTCGAGCTAGAACGGCCATGGCTCGATCGTTGGTGTGAACCACCTTCTGCGGCGACATGTCGATTGTGATTCGAAGGACGCTGATCGCAATCAAGACTGGCAGCTCGAGGAGGGCCGCGGTTGGCCCAAGAAGAGTGAAAATCGGTGGTTGTGGATGGAGTGATAGGTTCGACAGCGCGTAGAGGAGGGGACGGAGTGCGGTACTGCGGCGGGCGGCCGCCGATGGGGTTCGCGAATGATGCCGCGCTCATCATTTTCGCAACCCGGTTGAGAGTGTAGTTTGAAGAAAATTAAAGATGGAGGGTCGGAGGTGCGAAAAGATGCGCTTGCGGTAGGTGGGTGCAAAGCGGGGATACTGGACCACACGGGCTAGCGAGAGGCCGGCGCAGGCGAAGGGAATGTCATTCCTGGCAGAAGAGCATGCGCACGACGGACCGCAAGTATGTGATTGATATTTGATGAAAGATTGAGGGCGAAGCAGGTGGTCGACGGTATTCGCGGAGCGTTGAGGGGGTTCGAATCAAGCGGCGGGAGGACAAAGGCGCCGAGAGTCGCGCCGCAACCTGCGGGCAGGTAGGGAAGGGAATCGAATGAGGTCCAGTAGCCAGGAATCGTTTCCTGCCAACTGGATGGGAAGTGACAAGTATGCAAATGGATGAAGCGCCAAAAGCGAGAGAGAAGCGGATGAGCGCGAGGTGTTGGGGCGAAGGAGGAAGCGGGAGTCGAGTAGTAGCAACTTTGAAGGTATGTATGTATACGGTACAGCTGCGGGCTCCTACAGTACGTTGTGTCCTGTTCTCACTTTTTACTAGAAAATATTTGAATTGCATATACAAAAGACGAAGATCAATAAGCACTCATTCAAACATGCGATTGTGTTTACTTGGTTGTTTCCCCTCGACGCTCAATTCTCTGTAGTCTAAAGGAAGTTGGCGACGCCGAGAGCGTCCGTCTTGATGATACAGTCTAATACCATTACAATACAATCACGTGCAGAGTTTGGCACATTACCACACTCACAAGGATCACATGACCAGGTCACATACGGTTTTAGAACCAACTTCCACTAAACCGGGATAAGTAAGCGCACCGCCAAGACAAACCTCGTGGTTGTCCTTGCGCCTTGCTCGGATCTTCTGCCTCTTCGCTATTCCAACACTGCAACTGATACCTTGCGTATCTTTCTTGTCAACACTTTCATTCAACATCTTCCAGGACTCTCTCGCCTCTGAGAATGAGCCGAAAGCTCGCCCCCGAAGCCAATCGGTATGTGAGAATACTTTTTCCATGCCCCTCCCCCGATCGTCGACTTAAGTGCCATTTCGCCATCAACTGCTTGGTCGTTGGGTCTAGCAGATCCCTGACATTTAGAGGTGACTAGTACTAACTTTTTTTCTCTCCCTTCAAAGGATTCTCTTCGCCAAGAACCTCAAGTATGTACCTGATCATTTCGCTGCTTTGCTCCGGCTCGCTTCCCCGGCGGCTTGGCCCTGCAACTCGCCATTTACAATCGCGATCAGATCGCTGACATCTTTATCAACAGCTACAACGTAACAGCAGAGCAACTGTTTGACCTGTTTGGCAAATTCGGCCCCATTCGGTAATAGCCACCCATGGTCTCGTGTCAGAACCCGATCTAATACAATTTCATTTGCAGTCAAATTCGCCAGGGTATCGCCAATACCTCCAAAGGAACGGCATTCGTTGTCTACGAGGACGTTCACGACGCCAAACAGGCATGCGATAAGCTCAATGGTTTCAACTTCCAGAACAGATACTTGGTTGGTAGGTGTTCCATATGAATCAAAAGAGCACCGGGTATGATTTGGAGATGACTAACCTTGGGTATTATAGTCTTGTATCATCAGCCAGAGAAGATGGTCCGTACGAAAGAGGATATTACGGAAAGGCAGGAGAATTTAGAACGGCTCAAACAGCAACACGGGATAGAATGATGTGACGAATTCTTTTTCTCTTCCCTCTGCTAGCATTTAGCTGCATGGTATTGCAACGGCTCTACTATTCAATCGCGGCTTGGTCGAGGGGTTTCCGGCGTTTTTATTCCCTGGGGTTATTTTTTCTTATTTTAGGGGGTTTGATGGTGGGTGAGGCTGGTTCTGGTCGTCATATTTTGACCCAGAAAAGATCGTGCGAACAACACGCCGGCGAGATTTGATTTCTTCTTATGTTTATTCTATTTAACCATTACTACTACTACTCTCTTCGTCAATTCGACCCTCCTCTTTGCTCCAAGATTCTCCGTGCGATGGCTAGATGCTAGGTGCAAAGGTTTCTATGAGTGCCACGCTACAGGAAATGACAAACATTTCGAATCTTGAGCTGTTGTCGAGCATTGTGTCATCTCGATCCACAATGTCAAGCTGAAAACAGGGTTTATCTATCTATATAAGGCTGGCACATCGTGGACTGATCAGTACCCACTCTTATGCAGGCGAATTTAAGCTTAGCATCAACTTGTACGATGTATACCAACCAGATCAAGATCGAGATCAAAGCAGGTAGCAAAATAAAAATATCATGCCAAGACCCAAGATCCTAGAATAAGGCTTACTCTCATCCAAAACCCCAGAAGGGAAATGTTATCTGCCTTGTCGATCCCGCTGCGGGGGATCCTGACACCGCCTAGGGCGCAGCACCTTGCAGACTAACTTCACTTGACCCTTCTTCTTGTTCCATAACTTCATTTTTCCCCCTACCTCTCAGAAAGAACTGGTTTCTACAAACTCCGACTTTTTCCTACTCATCTGCTTACCTGGTTTATTGCCACCCACCTCGATGTCACGCGTATGACGTTCGGCTGTCTCCGCCTTTGATAAACCTTCTAAGGTTCCAAGGTTACCAGGTGCTTACTGTTACTACCATCTGGTTTCCAGCATATGTCGCGTCTTGCCTGAGGTCTTTCACTATCCTTCTGGTTTTTCCAGACTAAGAAATGATGGATACCGCGACCAACTCGTTGGCTTCGATAGCGACGACCACGCTTATCGCTGCGACCACTCCAACACCCTTAAGTGCACACGCACTATACTATCATGGAACAAATTCTTCAAGCCCAGGGCAGGATCCAAATGGCGAAGGAGGAGAATGCAAGCTACTTGGTCCATTCTCTGTGTTTGTTCAGATTGCTCTTGGTGGCCTCGCATTATTATCTCTAGTCTATAAGAGGTGGAGAGAACGACCACAGCGCCCGGTGAAGGTTTGGGCCTTTGACGTCTCAAAACAAGTCTTTGGATCTGTGATGCTTCACATGCTGAATCTGGTCATGTCGATGTTTTCTGCGGGCCAACTGGATATTCGAAGCTCATACAAGCCGAACCCATGCTCATTCTACTTACTGAATCTGGGTATCGACGTGCGTTTCTGCTGATCTTGCTTCGATTTCTTTTGAGGGGCTGCTTGCTAACTAATGGAATAGACTACCCTCGGTATCCCCATTCTGATCCTCCTTCTCCGCGTTCTCAGCTACGTGGTATCTTACACACCCCTCGCAAACCCCCCAGAATCGATAGAGTCCGGCAATTATGGCCAGCCCCCACGCGTAACATGGTGGCTCAAACAGGCCATTGTTTATTTCATGGGATTGCTCGGCATGAAGATATGCGTGTTCTTCCTCATCGAGCTCTTACCTTTCATTGTCAAGGTCGGCGACTGGGCTCTAAGGTGGACAGAAGGCAATGCTGCGGTCCAGATCTTCTTCGTCATGCTTCTTTTCCCAGTCATCATGAACGCCATCCAGTATTATATTATCGACATATTCATCAAGAAACCAGTCTCGCAATACGTGGTGGATGACACTATTGGAGATGCTGCCACCGGTGATGATGCTCGCCGGGAGGCTCTTCTTGCTGGCCTGGACGAGTCTTATTCAACCGATTCTGATGATGAAGAACCTGGGAAATCTCCGAGAACCACCTTGCAGCCGAAGGCTACTGCAGACGCTCTCCAGGAATCCGAGCATTTACTTCCTGAGGATCACAACCCTGTTCCTCCATATGAACCTCCGAGCTCGAGTAGCAGTGGTGATGAACATGACACGAAAGCTAGTGTTAAACATTGCTAAACATTGCCTTTTCTTCTGACTTTGAAAATTTCACACCTGCTTTGTTTTTAATGACGGTGTTCCTAGTGATCTTTAATGTGTATACAATTGTTTCTCTTCCATCTTAGTATATTTTTCTCATTTCACCTGCTATCTAGTGTGCATGCATCTAGGTTGTGCATGAATAATCATTAGCTGCATTACTCATGATTTAACTAGTCATCAAACAACTATCAAGATGTCCAGAGCAACATTGTACCAATTGATGTCTCTGACTCTGTCTACTTCTCCACCTTCCCCCAATCTGTCTTATCGCCTTTTTCATGCGAAGAAAAGAACATTTTGGCTCTAATTATGGCTCTTCTCGCCAATATACCTAAGTAGAGGATGAACAGGATGTTCAACGAGTGTATTAAAGCCTATTTGGATGGGCATTTGGTGCCTTTTGGTATCCTGGGTTGTCGCCTTGAAAGCAAGGCATAAATTTATGCCGCCTTCCACACCGCTCTGATCTGCCCATTCTGGAAAAATCAAAGAAGAAAAATATTCAAGCTCCGCCTGAGGAACATTCGCAGCCTACAATTGCATTATTGCATTCAAGTATCAGTTCGGTGACTGAATCTGCAAGCAGTTGTGCTTGATTGGCAGACATCCTCACACCAACCACCATGCCTAACGTAGGGCTAAAAGAAAAGTCCAAGCGGACGGCCACCCGGTCTCCGTTCGAGAACACTACGGCCAATATCCGCCCGGAGGACTCAGATGTCGAGATGGACGACGAAACTAGCTCGGATGAGGAGGACTTGCCCGAGAAGGATGAGGCGGAGAAGAAGCTAGAGCGTATGCTTTTTGGCGACGACGAGGGGTTCATGGGCGCATTGAAGAACCAGCAGGACCGCGAGGCCGGTATGGCTCTCACTCTGCATAGCGATAATGAGAGCGATGCTAGCGAAGATGTTGAGGATGGCGAGGGCCAGGATTTGGCTGCTCTAGCCGATTCAGACGTATGCGACTCCACTCCAATGCGTTTACAGATGTCAGGCTTTCGATCTAACAATTCTGCTTTCATCTAGCTTTTCTTCCTTGACTCCGGTGCACCCCCCACCACTGACTTTATCCCATCGCCGGAAACCCCATCGGACGCCGAGGACGACGAAGAAGAAGAGGACGAACCCGCAGTATGGTACGACAGCGACGACGAGCGCCTCGCCGTGTCGCTAGCAAGCCAAGCCAGATTGCGCAAACTGCGCAACACCGAAGCCGAAGATGTAGTCAGCGGCAAGGAATACGTCCGACGACTGCGCAGACAGTTCACACGCCTGCACCCGACACCGGAGTGGGCCACACCGGAACTGAAGCGCCGCAAGACGGACTCGGACGCAGACAGCGAGGAGGAAATCGACTCGGACGATGAGAACGAGAACCTCTCCATGCAGCCTCTAGCCAAGCTCCTCCAAAACGCATCCGACCTGACGCGCATAGAAGACAACGCGCGCTCCAGCGGAAAGCGCAAGCTGCGCCAGGAAGTCATCGACATTCAGAGACTGAAGGACATCGGCAAATCCCAACCCTCCTCCGTCGACTCCCTGACCTTCCACCCGCACTACCCGCTCCTGCTCTCCTCCGGACCAGCCTCCACCCTCTTCCTGCACCACATCTCTCCCTCCGCGCCCGCTCCTAACCCCCTCCTCACCTCCCTGCACATCAAGCGCACACCAATCCACACGTCCGCCTTCGCCGCACCCACAGGCAACAAAATCTTCGCCTCGGGCCGCCGACGCTACTTCCACATCTGGGACCTGGACACTGGCAAAGTCGACAAAGTCAACGGCTCCTCCGACCGCAAGGAAGAGCAAAAGTCCATGGAGCGCTTCAAGCTCTCTCCTTGCGGCCGCTTTGTCGGCCTAGTCGGCACAGCCCGCAAGGGCGGCGGTCTGATCAACGTCCTGGACGCCAACACCGCGCAGTGGATCGCACAGGTTCGCGTCGACGGCCGCGGCGGTGTCGCGGACTTCGCCTGGTGGTCTGACGGCGAAGGTATGACAGTCGTGTCTAAGAACGGTGAGGTCTCTGAGTGGGACGGGCGTGTAAGCCGTGTTGTGGCGCGCTGGGTCGATGCCGGTGCCGTCGGCACGACGGTGCTCAGTCTTGGTGGTCGCTCTGGCCGTACTGAGCTTGGTGGGGATCGTTGGGTGGCGATTGGTTCTTCCAGTGGTATTGTTAACGTTTATGATCGTCGCCAGTGGGCGGCTGCGTATGCGAATGCCTCTGCTGCTGAGAAGGATTCCCCGGCTCAGTCGGGTATCCCGCGTAACCCTGACCCCGTGCGTGTGCTCGATCAGCTCACTACCCCCATTAGCCATTTGGTCTTTGCGCCTGATGGGCAGATGATGGTTATGGCGAGTCGGTGGAAGCGTGATGCTTTGCGTCTTGGTATGTTTTCTGGCTCTGCATTTGCTTTTGGGTGTTCTTTGCTAACTCTCTTTCTTTCACAGTTCACCTTCCTACCTGCACCGTATACCGTAACTGGCCTACTTCCAACACGCCGTTGGGTCGCATTTCCTCGGTGGCTATCTCACCGAACTCGGAGCAGTTGGCTGTTGGTAATGAGCAGGGTGGTATTCGACTCTGGGAGATTCGGGGATAGAGGACTGATTCTGAATAAAATATTTTACGTTTTCTTGTCATATATTTACTACCCTTATAGTGGCACATGCTTTTCATTCTGTTGTGCAATCGTAGGTAAATTAATGGGTCATTATTTTACAATGACTGCCATGAATCAATGTAGTCTCTGGGTATAGAGTTGGTGCTGAGGGCTTGGATATCAGCCGTTGCCTTGGCCTGCATACCAAGCATCCAAACCCAAGACATGCACTGTCCTATTCTACTTCTGTATATCAAAAAGAAGCAAAGGTAACACCTAAGGTTTGAACTAACTATATGCAGACATAATGGTACTTCGTAGTAAGCCAATCTTTTTTTGAGATTGTTCGTAACTTTCTAGCAAGAGAAACAAGCACGCAGAACGCCCGGGATCCGAAAAAAGAAGAGTAGAGTGTGAGTCAAAGCCAGCAAACACGCCATAGCACATGCGAGTCGTGTCAAATCAAATGAAGGGTCATGGTCTCATTCGTGGGAGGGTTCTAAACTGTTGGCCTTGGCCAAGGATTCTCAGTAACAAAGGGGGTATCTGGGGCAAAGAAGAAAAGAAAAAGAACATGTTAGCAAGGATGATCTCCAGGGTGCTTTGCTAAATTTGAGCTGGGTATAAATTGGGGGAGTTTCAGAAGATTCCGACGACAGGGGGAGGAGGGCGTGGGCAGATAATTCGTAACCGCGATAGATCAGTGAGACTTTAGAGATTGGACGATGAAAGCTACTCTCCTGGTCTGCTTGAGCCCCACCGCCGAGGTCGCTTCCCTTCCTCGATGTAGTTCTTGATGACACAGGGAGCACGGTCGGGGCCCTGACACACCTTGTGGCGGTTGAGATGTTTGAACTTCGGGCCAAGGGGTCCATTCACGAAGTGGTACTGGCCTGCAAATCGATATTGACGAGTATCGCCTAGTGGGTAGAACTTGTCACCCCAGTGGCCTCTGTAATGGAACCATTCTGTTGGGGCAGAGGGGCTAAAGGTGGACGCCCGCAGATGCTCGTTGTCGAAGTCATAGGTGTAGGCCTGCGAGTTGAGCAGGGGATCCCAGAGTGGACCGCGGTCGGTTACATCATGCAGCAGTCCCCAGGGGAGAAGATATTCGTGCACTCCGGCCGTGGCGTACATGGCATGGCTGCCCTCGGCAGAGTAGATGACCGGCTGGCAAGGTAAAGTTAGTGAGACTGTACTTTCTGCTTGTGTCGTTGGGTCCTTACGCGTTGTCCGATCTTCTCAACGGCTTCGTAGCTATAAGCCTCTCCGCCCTGGTGAGCACTGAAGAAGAGCGCTTTAGGTTTGCCGTTGTGGAATCGCACCAGACAATGCTCCCAGTCGCCAACGTGATTGCCGAAACGCACGTTGACAACAGTGTTACCGAGGTTGAAGCTGTAAAAGTAGAACCAGAACGCATCGACAATTCCGTTGCCTTTGTCCATCACCACTAGGATTGCAGGGGCATCGCTTCGACCACCGGCACCACCCTTGTATATCTCCTCTCCACCATAGCGCTTGCGAATCTCCTCTTTGAGTATTTGCTGAGCTTGTGAATGTTCATCGGCGTTTGATTCGTGTACAGCGGCAGCCTCTTGTTGCAATTGGTGGAAATCATACCACTTGGCACGATCTTCCTCTGTGTCACCGGGAATATCACCATCGATTCGACCATTCCAATCAGCCCAGGATTCTTCTTTGTGGTTCTCATCTGTTTGCGGGATATTCCTATCGCCCTCTAGCCACGGTGGACGCGTCTGTACATTATCATTGCTCGTCAAGAAAACGTGTCTTGGCCCCCATTTGTTCAATTCGTCCAGATCAGCCAGCGTTGGATGGTCCCATTGGGCCTGAATCGGGGTGTAATTCAGGGTCGGCGTGGTATGGTGCAGGTGCTCGGCGATATCCCCCGGCCAGAACTGCTCGCCAGAATAAAGGTGAACGAGTGGGGCATAGTGGAAAACATAGTCCGGGATCTGCCGCCGAGCCCGCTCTTCGGCATCCCACTCGGCTTCACTAGTCCCGCTAAGCCAAAAGGACCGCCAGGGTGCCTCTGGCTCGGCATCTTGCGCATTTACCCACTCCGCTGGATCGCGGTGTCCGAATTCCCCGTGCACGGTTTGTATATGGGCTGCGCCACAGATGCCGAGCCATCGGCAGGATTTGCGGTCGAACCACGAGCGCGAGCTCGCGATCCAGCTCCGCTCCTCCCGGTCCTCCGCAGACCAGACAAAAGCAGTTGGCCGGAGTACGTGGATTATGCTGTTGATGGATACATAAGCGATCAGGGCCGAGAGCACGGCAATGGTTGCCTTGGCCTTCCGGGTCATCTGCTGGAGCGAGTCGACATAAACTGTCAGGGCCGAACTATGTGGGGTATGTTCATAGACTGCGATTTCGGGAATTCCAGTCGAGGCTAAGGGTCCAATGCAGTGGGAGTCAAGTGGTAGGGCTGCAGAAGTCGGGCATTCCCCAGGAGCCATGGTGGGACGAGAGATAACGAGAGTTTGGACAAGGAGGGCGCACAACAGGACCGCGGGGTTACCTATATAAAATCACACAGTCCCTTTGTTAGCCCGATTTTCCGAGTCCAGCTAGAATTTCCCAATAAAGATATCAAAACAGGGAAAAAATTAAAGAGGACGGCAAGAACGGTTCAACATTTACTAATCCAACCGGGAGCGAGCGGAAATGCATAGAAGCATATACCAAGTACATAGGCTTATCCGTCCAGAGCCGGAGCGGAAGCGACGGGAACTTACGAAGAGATGATCCCATTGTCCAAGTTTTCTTGTTGCGGTGAGGAGATTGTGGGCTTTTTTTTTCATAAGGCTGAGAGACCAAGGCTGGGCACCACTCTACTTTCAAGATTTGTTCTAGACAAGGTTGTATAATCATGGAATTAGTATACAGATGTACCTCCAAAATGATATTTAATAGTGCACTTAAGTTCGAGAAAGAGAAAAGTCAATTTGTCTACAATAAAGTCAAACCTCCGACCAAAAGCCCACCGTCTGAAACATAAAACCTGCACATGCTCATGCCATTTGCCACCAAGTCGGTCCTCATTATGTTGATTTTTTCCCAATTGGGAAAGAGAGGGGAACCCTGAAGATCTCACCGCTTGTAGAATGCTGACTCATCTTTATCTTATCCCGAGGTCTGGGCTTTTCGTTCCAGACCATTCAGACAGCCCAAGAGGACCCCCAAACCTTGCAATTCACCATACAATGGTTGACTCCGAATCAGATGGAGAGTATGAATATGAATATGGGACAGAGACTGAGGTGTGAATCATTGGCCTTGTCTTCTCTCAATGCTGCTAATCAACTGATAGACCTTTTATCTCAACCTGGATCTGACCGCCCACCATGGCCCAGTGCGACCCCCACGCCGTCGTCCGAAGGAAGAAGTAGCATCTCTGGAGGATACACAGAACCCTGCAGATAATATGAGCCAAGGTTTTCCAAGCGAAGCTTATCCTCCGATTGAGAGTGCCGAGACAGGCAATCTTCCGAACGAACGAATCCAAATTCTTGACCTCCACACGAGCAACCCAATCATTTCCTACTACAACCAAATGTTCAGTTGCTCTTGGGCCGATCAAATTGGCACTGAACTTGTTTTTGCCAGTCCAGACGCAGAAACCGACCCGGACAACCACTTCCCTCAATCACTACACCGTGGACCCTCCTACGAGCTGCTAGCTGCCAACAGCGTGAAGATCCTCGGTCGGAAGGCCCACCTCGCCCCCAACGCTGGACCAGGACCAGCTCAAGGCTTTAATGAGGGGCCCTCAAACACAGGATCTGCCTCAGAGTCCGCGTCTTCTCAGGCCGCCGAGCCCCTCGGCGCACCCCGTCGTCCCGCAGTCCCATCCCACCAGGCGCAGTTCCTCTACAGGTTGCAGCAGATCAAGAATGCCAAGGGGGAACAAGATACCGTTCGTACAGTCATGAGTACACGTCGGAATGTGAATATGGTGGATAGACAGCAAGGCTGGGCCCGGACTGAGGCGCAGCTTGCTGAGATCGAGCGGCTGAATGAACGTGCTTCGAGAGGGGACTTGGAAGCCACGGCGACTCTTGAACTGCTGATTCAAGAGCTCAATCCTGAGGCAGAGTCTGAGTCCGACTCGGAGTTAACATCTGACAGCGATGATCTTACTTCATGAATGTGCAGATCGACAGTGTCCTGACCTCAACACAGAATTCAGGTCTAGGTCTAGACCCTATGTCGTTGAGTCAATCATCCCCAGCTGAAAAAGCCACCCGATGTCGGCATCTCACTGGGTCTGCGTTGTAGTCTCTGTGTTATTACCACGCATAGCCGACATGTTTTGTCATGTGAAAGTGTCAGGAGCTGGGAACCGAGGAGCAGCACCGATCAAGAAATACTGATCGCCTTGCTAGAAACAAGGAGGCTGCTCTCAAGATGGAGAAAACAACTGACTCTCTCCTTCTACAATATCGGAGGAATGGCATCACAACCCAGGATAATCAAGATAACAAGCCCCACCCAACTTGACTGAGCGAACAGCCCATCAGTGGGACCATCTTAACCACGCTAAAATGGACCTGGTTTACTAGGTGGATCTAGATGTTAACGTCATCCATAAACGCAATGCAGGAGTGAAATCTTTGTTTCCCTCAAAATCAATAATCACGCAATGATATAATCACAACAAATTTGTACAACCCACAGCCATTGCTATTTGAACCAATTGTATTCTGTATCTAGTGCTTCCCTTGTGGAATCTAGAACGTCTGCATAGAGTGGTTGTGTGACCCCCGTCTCCCTCCGAGACTGGTGACGTCGTGATCGGCATATCTTCAATGCACCAAGTAGATGGTTGGTTACTCACATTGGACTGCTCCATGCTTAGAAGCTCCTAGTTGTCTATCTTGCACTTTGTGCTTGGTACTTTGTATTCCTCACGCCATGGAAGTAGTCTTCTAGCAACCATTTCGTGACTCATGGTCACAAAGTATCGTCGACTTCACGAGGTTGAGTGCAAATACGGAACGACTCAAGTTCTCGTTCTACATGAATTATGGTCATAGCAATAAAGCCATTCAAGGTAGTACAATCTAGTCACTGTTTACTATATATCGGGTAATAACCCTAGGGAAGAGGATGTTGACTATCCCTATCGAGGTCATACAAAAGCGTACAAAGTAGTATAAAGACAAAATCTCCAATTTTTCATCTCTGATATGGAAAGCCCAGGGAAACCCAAAAAATTAATCATACCAATTCCCCAGACTTTTAAAAGCGCCCCATTGCGCAAAACCAGAACCAGATAATAATTGTCCGCGCCGCCATGCAACACGCTAAATCCAACAGGCGACAAGTAAAAAGAACGACAAAAACAAAGACAAAGACCCAAAGAGAAAGACATTAGGCCAACAAGCATCGCGGATATCAAGTCAAGGGTGAATAGTGAAAAGAAGGGAGAACAACGGACAGGACAGGGCGAATTCGCTAAACAGTCCTATGTGTCCATGTGCGCAGGACCATTATCGGGAAATATTGGATGATGATACAGCAAATTCTTCTTGAGAAGGCGAAGAAGAAGAACGTATTGAAGAAGGAGTCTGAAACCGAGAAAAAAGAAGAGGTTGAATCACTCCAGGCTCAAGCTGGGGATGTTATTGTAGCAGGCCTTGCCCTTGGAGAAGGCGACGGGGGATGGCGGAGGCGCGGGAGGCATGCCGTCGATGAGGATTGTGCGGTTATTTTCTGTCTTTTGGGCTGAGGCTGTGATGGCGCGGGAGATATCCTGCGACATTGAGAAGGAGGGAGGCATGACGGGAGTTGCGGTTTTGGTTGCGACGGTGGCCATTGTTTTGGATTCTGATTCTGATTTCGATTTCTTGACTGGATTTGTAGAGGTTGTGAGGGTAGATTGGGACCCTTAAGTGTTGGGTGTTTGAATATGCCGAAGAATAAAGTTGTTGGTTTGTTGAGGTTTTTTTTAATTTCAAGTATGGGATTGATCGACAACCTCTGCTGGAAGTTGAGGAGTGTCTAAGACTGGATTGCAGTTGAGCTAGATTCGCGAGATTAAAGGTCAGCTTGCTTGTGCAGAAACTTTGTGCTTTGTACTTGGGTTTGATATACTCCGTATGCTCCGGTATAGATGAGGCTTGCGGCTCCGAAGTTGCCCGAGGCCCGGTTTTCGGTGGATCGGGTCGGAGGGTGCGATGGGATGTGGCAAGTGGTGACGGTTATACTTACTAGGATCAAAGGAATTACTGGGTTCGGGTGTTTGCGAGATCTAATGATAATAGATGTTGATGGGAGGCAAGAAGCGAGTTGTGATTGCTGAGATGATTTCTTGTGGTTCGACAGGATTGTCAAGAGGCTCGATGTACTTGATTATTGCAGTGATAATATTGCTCCGCTAGAAGACTTGAAGACGATCAAAGTGAACGATGGTATGTAGTAATTGAGAAAAATTGCACAGATGAATGAACAGAAGTGGAGAGTACAATGATTTCAGGGTCAATGGGCCGTTTATATTTTATTCCTCCTGTCTTAAATAATAATCTAAAAAAAATGATATGAGACACCCAGAACAGATAATCAAATTAAAAAAAGCCATCCCCGTAAAAGTGTGGAGGAGTACATTCCCTGGGGAAGCATGAAAGTGTACCCAGTACACGCATACCTGGCCAGGCCCTAATGCTTACTCCCTAAAGATCTGCCCGCCAAGCCTGCTTGCCTCATTCTAAACCGGCCAATAACCCAGATATCGAGGTAGGGATGGGAACATTCCCCATCGGAACAGCGGGGGCCCATCCCAGAAAACTGCCGGGGAGAAAGTAAAGAAAAAGCAAAGGAGATGGGGCCTGACGCGTTAGTGTGGGGGAGAAGACCAGGGGGTGATGATCGATGAATCGATTGGATATTATGTATTGGATTGTTGACATTATTTGCCATATGAACAACTAGCTTAGCGGGGACAGCTAGGGAAAGCCGATCAAGCCGGATGAAGCGGCAAGGCTCTGTTTAGAATTAATGAAATAGAGCGAGTCTAGGTTCTTTTCTATGATTCTACGCCTTCTAGCGTTTCCCGGAGAAAACTCGCTATTTGACCTCGGTACGAGAGCGGATACGACGATCCTTTCGAGAACAAAAATTGGGGCTCAGCGACCAGATTGCCGGGGTTATGGAATTATGGAAGGGATTCTTCCGTTGCGGTGTAGGAGATCGGCCTGAGGGTGGCGACAGGAACCGGAGCTAGTTAATATTTGATACTTGATACTTGATAGACTCTTCCGGGGAAAGGTATCATCCGATACTAGGTAGGAGGCGTCCAACTGCCATTTTCACCGTCTCTTGAAAAAACTAGGACTTTTCCCTTTTGACTTGCTCACCGATTCCCGAGGTACCTTGATAATCAGGACGATCTCCCACAATTTGAGACCACATTGCCCAGAGGCACTTGGGTTAAGTTGTACATTGTAAAAGGGGTGGCTCAAGTACCGGTAGATCCGCCTATAGTACAACTCCGATCCAACACGTCTAATAAAACTTATTTAGCATGTGTACTCCGTACTCCGTATGAGATAGTAGATTGCGCAACGCCACAAATAAACCTGTACTCCGTAATGTTTCGGCGCTTCGCCCAAATCTCAAGAGAGAGTGGACCACGCCAGGGGCCGAAACAGTCTGGGGCGCATATCAAATCCTTTGTTTAGATGTGCTTACGTCGCACACGGAGCACTCCGAACGGAGGTAGGCCCCAAAGGGTTTACGACACCTAACACAGGGATACGATCCATGATCTGGGGCTAGCTTTTTTCCAATTCCTACGATTCACACCTCCTTGGTAAATTCAGGGGCACAAACGTTGAGCTGCAAAAGTACCAAAATCCCCTTGACTGTTCAACCGTTGATCCACATCCGAATTTGGAACTCCACAATTCTTCTCCCCCGGATTCAAGGGGCCACCGTAGTGATAGAAACCCCCCCACCCCTTATATAAACGCCTCTTTTATCGGGGGGGGGGGGGGGGGAGGGGGGGGGGGTGGGGGGGGGGGGGGGGGGGGGGGGGGGGAAGGGTTACTCCAGAATCTCTAGAATGTCCATTCCATGCTAATTTCTTGATTTCCTGGGCACCGGGTCTCCGACGGTGATTCAGGGCGCATTTCTCGGGAATTTTGGACCCCCTTCGATCGCGGATGGGGTTCCCCCCAGTATCTGCTTAAAATAATAGCAACACCACTATACAACGGAGTATCATATAGTAATATTAGAATCTTCTGCGCTATGTCAAAGATACTTGCATATCGTTGTACACCAGATACCTCGTGAAACCTTGTAGATGATAACATTCTTTTTGTCGTTTTCGTGACCACGCAAGATAAGCTCTCGGCTTGGTGACTTGTCCTCTTCACCGCTCGTTTAGAGATACCTTTGACTATGTACTTGCGATAGATTGTAGAGATAGGCCAAAGAGGGGGAGGGATGAGCTGGCTACCTAGTGTGTTGTTAGATACACCATTCTCTACATTTGTGGCGCCAACTGTAGGATGGATTGGTCAGGTACAGGATGTACAACACATCCTATGCATTCACGATGCACGATTATGATCTGACGTGATCATGGGCTACTAGCTATTCGGACTACTTGAACATACACAAGATCAATATTGATCTACCCAACACGTCAGTTCAGCTCGTCTACCTTGTCGACAGACGGGATATCCTTGTAGGTGCCAGACTTCGTGGTGGGCAGCCTTGGGCATACCTATAATGAGTACCCTGTTGTATCTTGCCAACAAAGGATGATAAGGCGAACGCAGGGCTGATGCGCTCGATGCGCAGGGGATACTTCGATCGGAAAAGATCGAGACCATCTAATCGACTCTTCGCTTTGCTGGGAAAGGTGCCCGATCTACAGATTGGCACAGACGAATTGTTCGATTTGGAACTGCGTTATATTCTGGCCCTTACACGTCTTCGGAGATCTTGATCTAATTATAACATCTTTTGGGATTATACCCAAGATCTTTCAGGAACGAGAGCCCTACTTTGCTACTTTGGACCTGCAACCCTGAACTTTATACCACTTCCAACCTTGCAGAGAATATAGTTTCAAAGACGCAAGCTGACTATCTTCTAGGTGACCTTCTGACCTGCTGGTGCCCGTGTCCGGTCTTGGGCCTTGACCGCACAAGCTTCTCCCTAACTGCCAACAGCGGTAAAAATATATTCAACTAGCTGTGAACTTGGCAGCGCCTGAGCTCGTGTCAGATGGTGACACCAATCAGGACCCAGAAACCTTGGGGAACACGGGGAACTCTTTCTATGTGTCAAGCGAACCAAATAAATCAAATAAATCAAATAAATTGAAGAAATCCTGGGGGATCGGAAGGCCATCCGAGCGGTAGTGCTCTCCCCAGACCTGAGACTTGTGATAAAACCCGATGCCTGAGGCTAAATGGTCCGTTTTACGTCACGGGAACGGATTATCATTTCCCCTAGAAGATAGCAATTACTTCACATCTCGGTGGGCGGCGGGACCTTCCAATCGCAAGCCCGCCGAAAATCCACAATCACGTAAAGGCCCCACCAGAATATTTCTTGGGATACGTAAAGAAAAGTTACCTACGATTTAATTGTTGGGGTAAAGAGATCCCAATCCGCCATTTCTAACGAATAGCTATGTGTACCTGAAGTGCACTACGTAGAAGACGATGGTTGTGTTTACCCCGCAAGTCATCCAGGTACCAGCCCTGGAGAGCTCGGATGGAGATAGGTGTAGAGATACTGTTGTTTGTCATCCGGCTATCCTCCAGGGCTGTCACCGGGCCGGTGATATTTGCAAAGCATCAAATTGCAATTGGCCTTGGCTAAACGTGTCAAACTCGGCAAACTATCCTCCAATGGCGTGCATCCCCGGACCAAACAGCCACCAGTGGACCTGAAGGAATAGGGCAGTCGATCACGATGCGATCTGGGGGGTTTGCCATTCGGGCTGGCACATTGAGAATGAGGCATTTAGCTTAAAAAAAAAAAACCTCGGAAGTTTCTTATCCTAGTCGAGTGGGTTCTCCATGACACATTGCATTCCACGATGTTCGATAGAGATCGCATCATTCCAAGGTACTCCTGTATACATCATCCATGCACTAAAAGAAGAGATCTCAGGTGACCTCTACTGTTCTATTCCCAACTCAAACAAGTCTCTTTCAGGTCACCCGCTCACCTCTTTTTTTGCCCCTGTTCCTGTAAACTAGTCCGCCTCAGCCACGTTCGAGACTTTTGAGGCAATTCTTTTTCCTCATATCGGCCCGCATGACGCAGCGGGATTTTTTCTATCGGCTTGAGCTCGGAAGGAGGGGCGGTGAACTCCAATCAGCGTACAAGGTATCGCCGCTTCTTAGTCAAAAGTGGACATAGAACGAGCGGTTTGGGGTGTAACAAAGTGGAACTACGGATCTCAATGGGCGTCGAGACCTCTATACGGTTGAACCTCCCGCCTACAATCGGTTATAACTGGCCAAGGCGGTTGCGGGACCGATATGTAATAATAATAGAAAATAAAACCAAGGTATTAATAGAGATAATGGAGATTAAATAAGGATTAATAGAGATAATTACTATTATAAGTTGACAATCAAGTTATTTTATAAAAGGACCAGGGTTCCCCGGATTTTCTGATTCCAACAACATCTTTCCCTTTTCTCACCTTCAGTCCATGGCGACGATCGGTGATCATTGTATCTGCCAGTAGGTTCTTCCCTTCTCTCCTTGCTTGTTATCTCAACTTGTTGGTCGAGATAAGAACATCCTCTTTGTGTCGCCTTATCTCATCACACGTGCTTGATGATTCAACTCAGCTCATACTCATTGACTTATAGCTTCCTAAATCTTCTCGCTCTTACGTGTTAAGAGATTTACCTCACATACTCCATCATGTCGTCTCCCGTATCTACCCCACAGTCGGAGACTCCCAATGGCACTGGCGTGAGCTTGCCTTCTCGTCCTCAGCCTAAGCTCTTTGCAAGCCAGGATGGAAGCCCCGGCTCCGGCACCCCTATCGGTTTCCAGCGCTTTCCCCCCCACAACAAGCACTTAGATCATGCCGTTGGAAGTGCTTTGCGACAACCGTCCCCGCAGCCCACTCACTTGGGGATTCCCGGTACCCCGCACCGTGTGCTCTCCGAGGAGGACCCGGGCTACATTGCGGCTACCTTCGAGGGCAAGCAGAAGCAGATGGAACAAGGTCAGTGGAATTGATTCTTGATATCGAGAGGACACAATTGGCTAATTCCCAGCAGTGATGGACATATTGGAGGAGAAGGGCTTCTTCCCCAGTGACTTTGTCATCTCCGAAACCACCTGGTTCTACAACAAGCTTGGCATCGACGATACATACTTCCAGACCGAGTCTGTGGATGCCATTGTGACCCAGATCCTATCCCTCTACGCCGCCAAAGTCGCCGCCTATGCCCGCGATGACAGACAGCTCGAGATCCGTCTGGACAAAGAGGCCGAGGACCATGCCGTATACATCGATACCAGCAGGCCCGGTACCGTTTCTGTCGATGGTCCACGCTACGAGCAGCGCATCGACGAGAAGTACGTCAACCACTCTAAGGGTGCCAACAGCTATCGTGTGGAGACCTTCCGCTCGCCTAGCACTCTGCCGGGCGATAATGGCCAGCAGCTCCGCTGCTACTTCGTGTACAAGTGCCAGTTCGCCAACCCCACTCCCTCACCGAATGAGACCAACATCGATATCATTGGTGAAAAGCGTTTCTTGCAGAAGGCTACCCCCAACACCAAGGCGATCTACCAGGAAATTATCGCCACGGCCGTTGGTCGCTCCGGTCCCGTCATCGAGATGTTCGAGATCGAGGGAAGCCGGGAAAAGCGTCTGGTGATTGCCTACCGCCAGGGATCCGCTATGGGCTTGTTCAGTGCTCTGTCGGATTTGTACCACTACTACCGTTTGACCAGCTCGCGCAAGTATTTGGAGAATTTCTCCAACGGAATCACCGTGATTTCGCTCTACCTGCGTCCCTCAGACAACTCCGAGATCTCGGCAAAATTCCCTCCCATTGAGGCTGCCATCCACCAGATCATGAAGGAAATCTCCCTTTTGTACTGTATCCCTCAGAACCGCTTCCAGGGCCACTTCGCTACTGGTCGTCTGAGCTTGCAGGAGACAATCTACGCTCACTGCGCCTGGGTGTTCGTACAACAATTCCTAAACCGTCTGGGCTCAGAATACACTTCGTTGGCTGCTCTTTTGGATAGCAACAACAGTGTGCACGCAGAGTTGCTCTCAAAGATCAAGAAGCGTCTGCGCACGGAGACATTCACTGCTGATTACATCTTTGAGATTATCAACAAATACCCCGAGCTGATCCACAAGCTCTACCTTGACTTCGCCAATACCCACTACGTTCAGACCCAGGACTCTGGTGATGACTTCCTCCCCACCCTCAGTTACCTGCGTCTGCAGGTTGACGAGGTCCTCGATGGTGCCAAGCTGAAGCAGCTCATCCGTGGCACCGCCCTCAACGAGCACGACGAGATGGTCATGACCTCCTTCCGCGTGTTCAACTCCTCCATCCTCAAGACCAACTTCTTCACCCCGACCAAGGTGGCTCTCAGCTTCCGCTTGAAGCCGGACTTCTTGCCAGAGCACGAATACCCCCAGCCCCTCTACGGCATGTTCCTCGTCATCAGCTCCGAGTTCCGCGGTTTCCACCTGCGGTTCCGTGACATTGCTCGTGGCGGTATCCGTATCGTCAAGAGCCGAAACGGCGAAGCATACAACATCAACGCTCGCTCGTTGTTCGATGAGAACTACAACTTGGCCAATACCCAACAGCGCAAGAATAAGGATATTCCCGAAGGCGGTGCCAAGGGTGTCATCCTCTTGGATGCTGACCACCAGGATAAGGCGCGGGTCGCCTTTGAGAAGTACATCGACAGTATTCTCGATCTGCTTCTGCCCCCGGTCAGCCCTGGTATCAAGGATCCGATTGTTGACCTGCATGGCAAGGACGAGATCCTCTTCATGGGTCCCGATGAGAACACCGCTGAGCTCGTTAACTGGGCCACCGAGCACGCTCGCGGCCGTGGCGCTCCCTGGTGGAAGTCGTTCTTCACTGGCAAGAGCCCCAAGCTGGGCGGTATTCCCCACGACACTTACGGCATGACCACCCTCTCGGTCCGCCAGTACGTGCTCGGAATCCAGCGCAAGCTGAACATCGACCCCTCCACACAGCTCAAGTTGCAGACTGGTGGCCCCGATGGTGATCTTGGATCCAACGAGATTCTTCTCTCCAACGAGAAGTACGGAGCCATTGTTGATGGAGCCGGTGTGATCTACGACCCGAACGGTCTGAACCACGAAGAGCTCCTCCGCTTGGCCAAGAAGCGCGCCATGATCTCAGAGTTCGACTTGACCAAGCTGTCCCCCGAGGGCTACCGCGTCCTGGTCGACGAGAAGAACATCAGGCTCCCCAGCGGCGAGGTTGTCCAGAACGGCATGATCTTCCGCAACACATACCACTTGCGCTCACAGGAGAAGTTCGATGTGTTCGTGCCCTGTGGTGGCCGCCCCGAGTCCATTGACCTGGCATCCGTCGGCAAGCTCATCAGGGACAACAAGTCCACCATCCCCTTCATCGTCGAAGGTGCCAACCTGTTCATCACCCAGGACGCCAAGCTGCGTCTCGAGAAGGCCGGCTGCATCCTGTACAAGGATGCCTCCGCCAACAAGGGTGGTGTGACATCCTCCTCCCTGGAAGTCCTAGCCTCGTTGTCTTTCAACGACGAGGAGTTCGTCGAGAACATGTGCATTCGCGAGGACGGCACCGTCCCCGAATTCTACAAGGCCTATGTCCGCGACGTGCAGGAGGTCATCAAGTCGAATGCCGCCCTCGAGTTCGAGGCCATCTGGCGCGAACACCAGCAGACTGGTGTACTTCGCAGTGTGCTCAGTGATCGTCTCAGCTTGGCCATCACCAAGCTTGACGAGGAACTGCAGATGACCGAGCTCTGGGACAATGTTGCGCTCCGTCGCTCTGTTCTTGGCGACGCTCTGCCGCGTCGTCTGTTGGAGAAGCTCGGTCTGGAAACCATCTTGGAACGTGTATGTCTCCCTCTTCCCCCATGTCCCTATTTTCTGTCCAGTTTTTGAACCCCGCTAATCAATCCCAGGTCCCCGAGAACTACCTTCGTGCCATCTTCGGCAGCTACCTGGCCAGCCGCTTCGTGTACGAGTACGGCAACCAGCCTAGCCAGTTCTCCTTCTTTGACTTCATGACCAAGCGCATGGCTAAGCTTCAGTTGTAAGCTTTTGGAATTAGATATTCCTGATGCGAAAGTGCTGGTTTTTGATCACTGCTTTTTTTTTTGTTTTTTTGTTTATCCTTTTTGACGAGAAAGACTTATCCGAGTCAACGAAATACTTAATACGGAACGAAAGAAGATCTGTTCCCTTGACGAATGTATGGTTTAAAAAGCTTGGCGAGCGAGAGAAGAGTGAGGCCGGGCAAGATGGTCCTCTAGAATCCAAAATTCTTACCCATTGGAAAAGGCAGTCTAGTCCTACATAACTCTTATCATGCAAATTTTACTAAATTACACAAATCATATCCCTTGAGCAATGTTCACTTCCATCTGTTCTGAGACGAAACAGACTCGGCCATAATCAACACGATGTTCACTGCCTACATGGGATGTTAGTTGACTTACACCTTCATAAACCGAGCCTGCTTAAACAGCAACAAAAATAACTCACCAGCAACAAATCAACACCCTCGGAAACCTCAACCTCCCACCTAGGCCTCAACCTCACTTTGGATTTACTGTAATCCATTGAATTGACTCTCGTGATATTCATGATCTTCTGGCTACCCATCATCACACTGGTACCCGACGCAGCTAGCTGCATCGCCCGCAACTCAACCTTTGAGCCAGGGGGAGCATTGGGTTCTGCGTCTGCATGACCGAGACCGGTACTTGTACTGGTACTGGGGTTGCGATTCTGCGATGCAGATGTAGACGCAGGAAACGGCGCAGCGGGCGCAGGCTCTTGCGGCGGCTCGAGTGCGTCGAGCAAATCTCGCAGCGGATTAGGGGAGTCTCGGCGGACGGAGGCGTATGAAGGGAGGATGGAAGGAGAGTGGGGATTGTGTGTAAGGCTTGGCGCTGATGCTAGTATTATTGGACTCTGGGGATGTGAATTCGGGGGTGGTAGATGTACTTTCTCGTTCCTCTGTACCACCCCCGCATTCCCCTCACCACACCCACTCCCGCCCGCTTCTTCAACTCCAACCCCCGAAACAGCACTATAAGGCGGCGGCTCGTCCATCACAGAACCACACACATCAGCCCCCACCCCTCCTCCAACAACACTAGCCATCTCCCTGCCCGCAAGCGCATTCACGAACCGCACCTCAAGCCGGAACCCACCCCCAACTCCAACCCTAGACCCCGACCCATCCGCAGTCCACGGCACAGATGCAACTAATAGATCCTGATGCTGCTCAGGAAGTCTGGTGACCCATTTACGCGACAGCAAAACCCGTTTCAATGCGAGCACCGGCACGCCGTCTGCGTCGCAGATTATGCGGCTCGTGTTCGGCCATGGTTTGCTGTGCACGGTGTACAGGTGAGCATTGCGGTCTGGGCTGTCGGGGGCTTCGTGTGCGCGGATGCGGTGGACTGTGAAAGCTAGGGAGGGAGTTTTGCTGTCTTGGGTTGGGGTTATTGTTAGGGTTGTTGGGGTGTTGGTTAGGAGGTCTGCGGGAGGGGAGATGAGGTGGTGGGGTTGGAGGGCTATTGGTGTTGCGGGGGGTGTGAGGGGGGTGGATTTTGATTTTGATTTGGAGGTGGGCATTGGGTTTGGTGGCTTGATGGGATGATGTTTATTTAGGGATTGGTTGTATGTTGTAGGTTGTGTATATTGTAGATCGGAAGAGTTGGAGAGACTGGTGATGTTGATGTGGGGTCGGGAGGGCCGGATAGGTGTAGAGATGCAGCACTGAGGTCATTGATTAGGACTATATAGAATAAGCAAAAGGATGTATTATCCCCTTCATTCTCAAGTCTAATATCTCCAAGTGATCCATGTAGATACAATGATATTGAAGTAACTCTCAACACTTCCAAGGTTATTCCAAGGTTACAGACATATCGGGTATAGCAAATTACCGAACAACTATGAGTGCTTAGCGTAATGTTTGAAACTAGTTTTACCTCTAGTCTCTCTCTCTCCTTAATCTCAAGAGCTTCTAAGTCAACGCTAATCCGCATCAGGAGATTTTACGCCCCTCTTGCATAGTAATATATTGTGGTATCTCTTGGCGATCTAGATCTCTAAAAGTACGCGATTCTAGAACCCCACGTATTTAAAGGGTGCATTGTGTATGGTATTGTACATCGCATGGACCTTTGATAGTACTGTTATCTCTCAGTGCCCCTGCCAAACCACTAGAATAGTCCCTTTCCAGCACCAGACTGGATTTACCACACAAAGGACATTTCCTTCAAGTCTCCTAGCTATTATGATACCTACTTAGCGAGCATTTTCATCTCTCATGTCATTCATGTACAAGCTTTTCAAACCCATCAGGTATATTTCCCCGCTCAATCCAAGCAACAGCGGTATCCGCAAAGAGCTTGGGGTTTTGCCGATTCCATGGATGCCGCATTTCCGAATGACTGTAAGCAATCGTCTCAGGG
The DNA here is from genome assembly GCA_002116305.1 of Penicillium italicum. Lineage (NCBI taxonomy): Eukaryota > Fungi > Ascomycota > Eurotiomycetes > Eurotiales > Aspergillaceae > Penicillium > Penicillium italicum. Next base: position 13,787 of record KZ108155.1, on the reverse strand, counting down.
TTTCCCTCGCGACCCGTCTCCATCAACCTCACGCCAACCTCCTTGCTATCGCCGCTGGGCACTAGACCCCCCTTTGCAGCAACCACAATCAAAGTCCTAGCCTTCCAAGGAGCCGGCCATTGCAATTCAGTCGAAGGCGTCATAATTTGTTGGCAGAGCGCGAGCGAGCTTGCACTTGTGTTACGAGGAATATCTGTACCGTCCATAGCCCATCGAATCACCGACCTCGGTATCAGGTTTTCGATGCGCTGCGTTGCCCACACCGCACGGGGAATGTAAGGCGTAAAGACGGTGCGGGGAATTGACATGAACCCTGATACGAACACTGATTGCACTAGGTCGGGATAGGCACATGCGAGTTGAATGGCTATTCGAGCGCCGAGACTGTGTCCTACAACGTGTGCGTGCGAGTCAATCGTCTTGTCGCGAATAAGTTGTGCCAGTAAGTCTGCGGCAGACTGGACCGAGAATTCTTGTTGGGTTGATTGGCCGTGGCCTGGTAGGTCGGGGGCCAGAACGTGGTATTTGGTTGAGAGATGGGGGATCACGAGGTCCCACCAATCGCCAGACACAAAAGCGCCGTGGATTAGAATGATAGACGCGGGTCCGCTGTCGTTCCAGCTTGAGTAGGAGACTGGGTATTTAGTCGCCATTTCCTGTGGAGTGCTGGGGTGAAACCTATATTTTGGTAGAGGTTGTCGTGGACAAGGCAGATGTCCTACAACCTTGGAGGTAATGTATGTGATGACAAAATCTATGAAATTTATCTGACAGAACCGTACGGTGAAATATACCTAAGATGTCATTAAATGATAGAAGGACATGGATCTTTCGGACTAGGTCGTTAGCAGATACAATGTAATTTACGCCGATTCATCAAAGGTGGCACTGCGCAAAAGTGTTCAACACCTCAAATTCTGCCAGTTGAATATTCACCAATAAAGAATCAAGGGGCAATGGGCGGTAAAACAGATTGGGAAGGCGGTATCAAAGCGGGTGTTGACACTTTTGCGGAGTCACTGTACGCCGATGTATGGGGGCGGAAAAATGTCCTAATACAGATTAGTGCGATTTGGGAAGAAGGTAAACCTGATTTTGATTATCATTGTGCCATCTGTGCCTATAATTGAAATTCAATACTCCGTACTCCGTACTCCGTATAGCATCCATGGATGTTTTGGTTAGAATATTGGTGGCACCTCTACGGAGTAGGCCTAGAAGGTCAAGATGAAAGAGTGGAACCATGGCCCACATGCCAATAAAAGCCCTGGAGAGGCGCAGTCCAGATTGTGGAAATGGAAAATTCTGCTCAACTTGAAGCATGTAATGTACTTTGTAGTGTATGTTAATAGCAAAGTAGAGATCAGCCAAAAGCCAAGTGCGGGCTAGTGGCTGAGAAGCTTGTTTTTTTGATGTCAGATGTCAGATGTCACTTGCGTAGTTCCTTGGAAGTTCCTTGGTGTCGTGTCAGGTATAAATTAATCAGCGTGTCAGGGGTATATTGTGTTCCTAATTGGGTCAGGCCAGGAACAAATACTTGACGTGCCGTGTTAATGCCATGACTTCAATGCATAAATTGCATTACGCGAAGCCTTGAAATTAGACCGGGTTCTCCTCATTTCAGACAAAAAGGAACCCACTTCCCCCCCATTTCCAATTTTCTCTTTCTTCTCTTATGATGCCTGGACGTTTGTGGGGCCCTCTGTTGCTAGACCGTTGCCACATTAGCCTCTCTGCTGTGGAGGTCTGCTGAAAGAGGACCTATTTCTCTGATATTTCCTATCTGGAAAGGACAAAAGCCACTACACTTCCGCCCGCTTCCGGAAGGATAGAAGTTTGCGGAGGTGCGCCATGTCGGATGCGCAGGAAAAATTTCCGCCGATTCCTCCGCCTTCTGCGGAGTTGGCCGAGAGGGACCGAGCTGAGGACAAAGATCACAATGCCGATAACACAGAAAGCCTTCAACCAGACGAGGCTAGCCTGAAGCCTAGTATCTCGACTTCCCAAAGATGGCGGACAGCAAGCCAGCGGATTCGCAATCGGGCTGCCACAATAGCCGAGAAGCTCGGCCGACCCCACGAAAGAGAGGCTGATGGCTTGGATTCCCCGATGTTACCAGAGTACTATGGAGCAACCGATGATATCCGAGGCTTCGAGGCACGCACGGCAATCGACGAAGAAGCTCGGCTCCCAGGAACAGACCATGATTCACAAGCTCGGCTCATGGTGGAACGATTGGGGTTACACCTCGAGTCCCCGCCTCCACGCATCGAAGAACCCCGTTCTGGTGCGACAACCCCAGGAACCCCGGACGGGATGGGAACACCCGGTGGTCCGCCCGGTGGACTCCTGTCACAACTGCTTCGTGTATATGCCAACAATCTCCACAATGCAAGCCGGATGAGCGTTGTCTCCACTACTTCAGAAACAGACCTAGACACAGAAAGTATCCCACCATCCGGCACAGTGACACCGGGTGGAAAGAGAGACAAGCTGAAATGGTACAACGGCAGTCACCCCAAAAAGCCAACTCACAGCTATACTTCCTCCCTCATCAATGCATCCATGGATCTGGGTCGGGTCGGGGTGCCCGGAGCCACGGGACCCCCACCCGTGAATCACAAAGAACGAAAGAAGCAAAAGCGCAAGAGCAAGAAAAACATCAAGCTCACCGTCCACATTGCCGCCATTCTCGCCCGCCAACAGTACATCATGCAACTATGCCGCGCTCTAATGAAATACGGCGCTCCAACCCACCGCCTCGAAGAGTACATGATGATGACCTCCAATGTACTGGACATCAAAGCCCAGTTCATGTACATCCCGGGTTGCATGTTCATGTCCTTCGATGACCCGCTAACCCGCACCGCCGATGTAAAGATCATCCGCGTGATCCAAGGACTGGACCTCTCCCGTCTCGCAGAGACACACAACATCTACAAAAACGTCGTCCACGACCTCATCGGCGTCGAACGAGCAACCCACGACCTAGATGAGATCATGCAGCGCAAACCTCGCTACAACCGCTGGGTCCTCATCTTCCTAACCGGCTGCGCCAGCGTCGCCGTCGGCCCATACTCCTTCAGCGCCCGCCCCGTCGACTTACCCATAATCTTCATCCTCGGCTGTCTAGTAGGCTTCATGCAGTACGTCGTCGCGCCAAACTCACCAACCTACTCGAACGTGCTGGAAGTCACCGCCGCGGTTCTCACCTCCTTCATCTCGCGCGCGTTCGGTAGCATCCAGCACAACGGCAAGCACGTCTTCTGCTTCTCGGCCATGGCGCAGTCCTCCATCGCAATGATCCTACCGGGCTTCGCTGTGCTTAGCAGTAGTCTCGAGCTGCAGTCGCATCAGATGAACGCGGGCTCGATCCGTCTCGTGTTCACAATCATCTACTCGCTCTTCCTCGGGTACGGCGTTACCGTCGGCACGACGATCTACGGGCTGATGGACCGTAATGCCACGAAGGAGTCGACTTGTTCGAATCTGCCGGAGGTCTGGGGGAACGAATATGTCCAGCATTTCCCCTTCGTCGCGCTGTTTTGTCTCTTCGCTGCGCTGATTAATCAGTCCAAGCCGAAACAGTTACCGGTTACCATCTTCATGGGTGTTTGTGGCTACGTCACGAATTACTTCAGCACGAAGAAGCTCGGCTCGAATCAGGTCGCTAATACGGTTGGCGCGTTCACCATTGGCCTTCTGGCTAATTTGTATAGTCGGGTGTGGCATGGTCATGCCGCTGCTGCTATTATTCCGGGTATCTTTACCCTTGTCCCGTCGGGTCTTGCGTCTAGTGGATCGATCATTTCGGGACTAGAGTATGCCGAGGCTGTTGCGTCGGGTCATGCTTCTAAAACTGATGGTGCGACGTCAAATAGCTCGCTGACCTCGCTGGGATATGGTATGATCCAGACAGCCATTGGCATTTCCGTTGGGCTGTTTATCTCCGCTTTGATTGTTTACCCGCATGGGAAGAAGAGGAGTGGGATCTTCAGCTTGTAGATCAGATTCGCGTGTTTCTTTTTTCTCATCTAGCGATATATTTTGTTTGTTTATATTGCATAATTTTGATAAGCGTCTTGATTTCCCCAAAGAGCGGGAGAAAGCGCTCCATTTACACCAGCACATATACCATCTCAACACATAACTATACACATCAGTATTTGCATACCATAAAATGTGGCAACTCCAATACCCGAAATCACAACGTCAAAATGGCCCCCACAAAAGCAACCCAAGCCGGTAAATCCGCGACAACCATCCGAATCCGATGAACCCCCACCCAGCGCGCCATGTCAACCGACGCGCCGACTCCACTCTCCCCCGAATCCTCCTGAGCAGTAGTATCCTCCACAATCCTCTGAACGGGGCCGGCGACAAACGGCACGAAACACAAATGTCCGATAGCGCCCGCCAGTCCAACCCAATAAAATGCCGTCGTCTGCAGTGGCTTACGCGGGTAATAGCGGTTCAAGAAGAGCGTGCCAGCGGCTGAGGTTATCGTGCCCATGTTCAGCGCGACGACTGTCCATACTGCGCGGTTGAAGACGTGGGAGAACCATTTCGGTAGGACTTTGTCGGAAGTGGGTTGGAGGGAGGGATTGAGGAAGCCGGTGTTGGTTGTTAGTTCTAGGAGGGCGTGTGCCAGGGTTCCGGTGCTTGTTGCTAGGGGGAGGGTTTGGAGGAGGAGGTAGGGGTTTAGGATTAGACCCGAGGCCATTTTGGATTAGGTGGTTTGGTAGGTGGCAGGTAGGATTTAGATAGGCGGGGAAGTGAAGAGGATATGTGGGATATATACCAGAATTTATAGGTTGGAGGTTAATCGTACGACTATAAAGATGGCCTCCGGGGCACTTGGGGGGTTGGGGGCTGAAAAACGTGGCCAATCTCCGGGGGGTTTGTGGAGGTTCGGGGACCGGGGGACCCAGCTGATGGGGGCTTTACTGACGCTGAGCTCCACTTTAAGATACACCTGGGACAGCCCTGTCACCTATCCACTTTGGATAATAATAATTCTTATAGTATCCATTTAAAAGTACCTAACTGGTTATACCAACCCCTAAGGAGTGTGTAGGATTAAGAACTAGGGTACGCGCTGTGATATGTAGATATCGGGCGTACGGAACAGTTTAATGTCAAATTTGAAACTATCAAACCGAACGCCTAAATCCGGAAAAACCCCTGGTTTTATAATAACAATTATGTAAAAAAATGGACGAGTAACTTATCTATGGGCGACTGCGGGCCTATCCTAGATATCCTAGGTTTATATCCCAATAATAGGGCTTACCGTAACCATTTCAAGGTGGGGTCATCAATAGCGTCTCAATTGGAAAGGTGGTTCGTAGGGTGTCTTGGGGGATTTACAATCTTACCCAATTTACTCCCTTGTTATACACAGGAAACTCCACCTTCACATGCATCTCAAAAGACAACTAAGAAGACAGACTGAAAAGACACTTCATGGCAAACGCGGCCAACTGTTCTTGTAAATATAGTTCTAGAGTTCACTGCAAGCACACTGGAAATTTTTCTTTGTGCCCAAACTTGTATTGCTGGGCGTTCCTGTTTGTCACCTGCCTCCTGGTCAAACAAATTCTTCTTTTACTGCCAAAAGTTTTCTGGGATATGCTTTACATGATTATCCGCATTGCCTTTTAAACTCCTATCTTTATCAACCTACAACATTCTGGGTTATACTCACAAATCATGCAAAAGACCAGGCTGCTTCCCCAGAGAAATCGAGGGCTTCAAGCAAGCAGATCATGGATCTTTCGGACCCGTTCATGCTGGCTCGGAGTTCAGGACAACGTCTCCAGCACCCAGAAAGCCCATGTGAAATTTGGATTGGGCTCTCATCGAGATCCCACAGGATAGGCTAGTGGAAAGTATGGTGAGACTTTTCTCGTCTTCAGTTACGACTGTCGCTCTTTGAAATCTCTTCTTACTTTCTCTGATACTCACCCCCAACAAGAAAATGGACGCAAAAACCGCATAGCTCTTCGGGGTCGATTCTGGACCACGAATAACCGAGTTAAACTTGGATCTCTAACGCCTTGAAAGGCAGTTTTTGACCCTCCGTCTCATCAGGTGAGCTCAAAGCCTATGGCATACCACTTGAAACCAAAGGGTATAGCTAATGCCTCCTAAAAATAGGAGCCAGTGGAAGTGATCTTCATACCACATTGTTGACAAATTCTACTTTGCAAATACCGGATTGAGGGAGAGAGGTGCGCTACATTTAATCCTGTTACGGCAAGTGAGAGCTACATGATGCGATAAGAAAAGGACAATGAAAGAAAACGGAGGGCAAGAAGCCTCAACCCTCTTCAATTGCTGATTTGTTCGGAGAAAATAAAAACTGGATACACGGAAAGGGATGCCAAAACATCCAACACACTACAGGGAGGACGGCAATAGAGAGTGAGGTCAGTGTGTCCAGTTAAAACCAGTTAGCGAAGCCTCTCTAACAATTCAAAAACAGCTTGAACCCCAAAATTTCACCTTCTCTACCCTCAGAACCAGAGCTCGAAAGATGACCTGATTAAAAAGCTGGCTCAGCCTGCTTCGAGGTGGGTGCATCTTCTGAAATTCCATCCGGACGAGATGAGATGCTTTGAATTCTAAAATATAGGACTGAGAAGTGTGCAATACCAGAGGTATGACAACAGGAAGGGAAGGGAGTTACGCGTCAAATGTAAGTCCAATGAAGAAGGCTTCTATACAAAGACATGAACCACCTTACTTACTAATTTGTGTTATAAAGGCGCTTTGTGAGAAATCCCGACCTGGTGTTTTTCTCATATGAACCACTTGCCTTCGGGGAAAAAGCCATGTTTAAAAGCGCCTCCTGAGCAGACGAACAATCGTGCACCCCCAATGAAAGAAACATGAAGTGGGCATGGGAACGAAAGGTCGAGGTACCCGAACATATTGCTTATCTTCTAACTAACAAGAATCCTAAAGTGACCACATCATTGAAACTGCCATAGAAAGGGATCTCAAGCCCAAAAAGCGCTAGATCGAAGTTTGTATCCGCGACTAAGTGATTACTTGCACACTGTCACCATCAATATGCCTTCTCCAGCAAAGGTTTGCTCTATGGTTACTCTGAATATCATGGCAAGGCATGGTGGAAGCTTACATGAATCTTCTTCAACCTAGACTGCTCCGTTTGAGAGGCTTGTTTGATGATGTGACTTCGATTTGGCCGACGATGGTCAAGTGACATTAACCCACTGCACACCATACTTAGAGGAAGGGAGTCCAGGGCAAATAGATGCAAGCAATATCTAGGTAAAAAGAAAGTGATATTTTCATCTGATGAAAGTTCTTTCTTGAAAGGTAGCCTTGATCATTCTGCAATAACTCCAGGATTTAATTTCTGTACCGGCTAGCCAAAGGCAGTGAAGAGTGCAACAGCAAGACTTGTCCTGACTTACAGCCAATAATAATAGAGGATTGCCTTATAGCGATTTTTCTCACTTGATATGTTGATGGCAATTTCAATACATTTTCTGCATTCCATGTGATCCAAGTTTCATCATCACTTAGTCCAAATCCCTGGAAGGGCAATGCTATGATATCCGTTGGAGAGGACCCCGTATGGGCAGGGTAGAACTGTGCAAAAACTAGTTCTGAGTTGGCCCAATGGCCGTGGCCCTTCAGGGTCTGTATACGCTGCCCGCTTATGGGATCCCAGAACTTGACAGTGCCATTTTTTGAGAAAACAGCTAGGATGCCATTTGGCGAGAAAGCCACCGATAGCGCCCGGTTTTGATGTTCCTTAAGAGTATGTAGGCGTAGCCCGTTGTGGGCGTCCCAGACATCCACAGTACTACCATAGCCTGTGCAAGACGCGAAGTGTGTGCCATTGGGAGAGAAGACCACTGAATTGATCACCTCGTTGGAACTACCCTCGAGAGTCCGCAGGCACCGCCCGCTACGGACATCCCAGAACCGAGTGGTGCCCCAAATTGAGCCGGACGCCAAGTGCGTGCCGCCAGGCGAGAAGGCTAACGAGAAGGCTAACGAGAAGGCTAACGAGCTGACATCGTGTCTCTCCATGAGAGTATGTAGGTGCTGGCCACTGTGAGTGTTCCAAATTTCAATGGCGTTGCTATGGTGGCCAGCTGCTACCTGCGCACTATCATACGAGAAGGCCAATGAAGTAATAGGTTCGGAAGCCTCAAGGATCTGCAGGCACTGCCCGCTATAGGGATCCCAGACCTTGACAATGCAGTCGCATGAGCCAGATGCCACTTGGTTACCGTCGGGTGAGAAGACCACCGATCGGATTTCATCGCGATGGCCCTTGAAGGTCTGCAGGTACTGCCCACTATGACTCTCCCATAGCTTAATAGTACCATCTTCTGAACCAGATGCCAGCTGCGCACTATCTGGCGAGAAAGACACCGACCAGATGCTTTTGCTATGGCCTTTGAAAGTCTGCAGGTGCTGCCCACTGTAGGCTTCCCAGACCCTGACAGTACCATCATCCGAGCCAGATGCTAGATGCGCGCCGTTGGGGGAGAAGGCCACCGAAAGGACACCCGTACTGTGACCCTCAAGAATCCGTAGGCACTGTCCACTGTGGGTTCCCCATAGCTTAATGGTATTATCATCTGAGCCGGAGGCTATCTGCGCGCTATCAGGCGAGAAAGCGACAGAAAGGACCCAGCCATGGTGAGCCGTGAAAGCTTGCTGGCACTTCCAGCTGCGGGTATCCCAGACCTTGATATTCGCCCATATGTTGGAGGCGAAGCCAGCCACGAGTAGCTCGCGTTTGCGTGAAAAGGCCACTGACAGGACTCCCCCGCCTACCTCAAGTGTCTGCAGGCACTGCCCACTGCGGAAGTTCCAGATTTTAACGGTTTTGTCCAATGAGCCGGACGCCAGCTGTGCGATATCGTATGAGAAAGCCACTGATCGAACAACATCGCGGTGGCCCTCGAGAGTCTGTAGACACTTCCCCCAGTCTTCTTCAACCACTGCCTTACAACTTATCCACGCCAGTTCCTTAGATTCGAACCGATTCCTTGTTATGCTGCGCCAAGGGGTGAAAAATAGCGCTGAAGTGTATACTTGCAGTGGGTGATTCTCTATCATCGTCTTGTGATGTATGATAAACCGGTATGCATCCCAGACTCTATCAATTAACCATCCCAAATCCCCTTTTTCTGCCTATGATTGAATTAGTCTGATCATATATTAGCTGTCATACATACGTACCTTCAACAATTCTTCAAGCTTCAGTATGGAAATTACTCCTTCGGATAGACTTCTCATCAGACTTAAAGTTTCAAGCCAAAGAAGCAAGTCCTCACACATAAACTTGCTGAGCAAATCGATTTCCCGCGAAAGCTTGCTTTCTTTTTCTGTCTGAAAATAACTATCGAGATGATCGACCCAATAGAAAGACGCGTATCGTATCACAGCCAGTGGATCTGGGCTGGGCTGAATGATTTCATTAATCGAGATAGTGGGGTCATTAAGGTCGTAGATGTTGCGACGTAGTTTAATGTGAAGAGTTTTCAGAGAATTGGAAACTATGGAGTGGTGTATCTCTTGTTCTCCATCAGGATAGATCTTCTTAGATGCGGGCCCCTTGAGAAAGTCTTGGGCAGATTGATGTACCAAGGTGATTGTACGTTCTCGGAGAGTGAGAAAAGAGCCACAAAGTCTCAAAATGTTTTCCAAAAACTGACCTTCAGACATATCATCGCCTGTGTCTTTCAATTTGAGATAGCATGACAGCTCATCCAATGTAATAGGACGATAAACCGTTGTGACAATTCCAAGCAGAGAAATACATAGCTGGGCACCATACTTTAGCTCATCAATGTTGCTTAACATCCGCTGATAAAGGTCATTGTCGAAATACCAGGTTACCATACATGGTGTAAACCACATGTGACCTCAGTGACTCGGCTATCCCATAACAAAAGTACGAGATTAGTCAGTTCTAGATCCTACACAGATTACATAAATAGGGGATTTTTGTTATTTTAGTTAGTTAGAGAATTTTATACCTATCATTTTATACTATATATTTCGTACTATTAGATTTCTATTAGTTATAAGCCCGGAATCGTTTAATTAATAAAGAAATATCACTACTATCGTTAAGGTTATAAATTAATACTAAGTTAATAACCTAAAAATACCGAAGTAAACCCCTAAAATCGAAAAATCGGAAATCTAATTATAATATAATCATACTACAATTAAACCTAATCGTAACTTAATCACGATATAATTAAAATAGTTCGTTATATCGATAGATCCCCTTTCCGTAGTAACTTCCTACGTTATCCTAAAGGATAAAGAGATATAGGATTCCTAGCTACCCTATATTAAGTTAATTACTATATAATATAATATATAGGAGTAGACTACGACATCGCCTATGGACGGGCGGGTGGGCATTACCCACGGGCCTTATATAAGCGGGAAATGGGCCCTATATACACGCCTATAGACGGGCCCTACCCTTAGGGCCTACGGGCCTTAGGCGTCGTAGGCGCCCGTGGGCCTTTTTAGTAAGTAGAATTTCTTAATATAACCTATATTATTTATGTATTTTTTCTCTATATTTTTAAGTAATTTAATTATATCTATACTAACTTAATACTACTATCAATTTTTTAACTAGGGTTAAAACTAAGCTTTAGAAGCCTTTATATAATAACTTAGATATTTATTATATTTATATATTTATACTAATATAATATAAATTAATTATTATTAGGTTTACTACGCTTCCTTACTTCTCTTAAACTAGGGTACCTTTAAGTACTACCCTTATCTCTATAATAAGGGAGATAAGGACTACTCTTATTTTCGCTATCGACTAGCTTACTTCTCTATTATAAACTTATACTTAATTAGTCTAATAGGATTATTATCCTTAGAATCCTTACTATCGCTAATTAGTTTAGGTATATTAGTAGTAAGCTTAACCTTTCTTTATTTATCTACTTCTTATATAGAATCTAAGGACGTATCCTTATTAGGTAGTTCTTCTATTTTAATATTAAATTAGGTTTTATACTAGAATATTATAATATCCTAAATTATCTTTATACTTAGCTATCTATATTAGTAGTAGTAGATATCCTATACTAAATTAAAAAGATATTTAATTCTAGCTCTTATTATAGGAATAGAGAGAATATTATAAGTAATACTTAAAAGAATTAGGAATTTATTCTTATATTCCTTCTAGAATTATAAAGGATTAACCTTTCTTTTTACTATTATAGATATTAGTATTCCTACTTATAATAATAGTAAATATAATATACGCTTTTTAAGGTATCTAATAAGTTTATACTCTAATATTAATAGATTAGAGTAGATATAAGGTAGAAGGTTAAAGAAGGTATTTAGGTTACTTATATTAGCTAAGTAACGCTAAAGGGGTTATTCTTCTTATATAGACTATATCTAAGTATATCTTTAAGCGTAAGGAACTATAAACTAATAAAGTATTTCTTTATACTAATTATTCTAGTTTATATCGTTCTCTAACGTACCCTATACCTTACTTAAGAAGAAGTAAAGCTTATATTAGGATATAAGAATTATTCTAATTATATAGAGATTACTATAGATCTCTTTTATCTTTATATAGTAAGAGGTAAGCTTTACTATCCTAGTATTAAGGGCTTATAATATTACCTTCTTCTAAAGTATAGTTTTTAAAGTAAGTTATATAATCGATTCCTTAAAGTACTTAAAGAGGGTATTATAAATACTAAAAATATAATATACTATTATCTTTTTAGTCTTTAAAAGTATTATAGTAAAGCGGTAGAATAGCTCTATAATATATAGAAGGTAGTTAACCTATTACTATTCTACCTTATTAAGTTTATATTTTTAAGTCTTAATATTATTATAGTATTTATTATAAGGCTTACTAAGATATTTTATATAATAAAGTATTAAGAAGGTAGAATTTTAGTAGGTATAGATATCTTAAATAGGTTTAAGTTTTACTCTATTAATCTAGAGATAGAAGAAATTATTATAATATTAGGGGCTTATATTAATAAATATAATAAGCCTTTAAATCTAGATATTTATTAGATATATTAAATAATAAATAAAGTAATATACTTACCTTAATAAGGGTTTATATAATAACTTATTTACTTTATAAAGTATAGAGCGATCGAGCTTAGGCTTAAGCTTAGATATTAGAAATATTCTAATCTATAGTATCGTTCTAGGGATTAACCTTTACTAATCTAAGTAGCTTACGAAAGCTTAGTTAGATAATATATATAAGATAAGGGATTTAAATAACTACTAAGCTATTCGGTAGTTTAAAGGAGTTAATAAAGTCTTAAACTACCTATACTAAAATTATATTATTTAACGTATTATCTAATATAATTACTAATATACGATTAGTAATATTAAGCTTCTTAAAGATCTCTATAAGTACTTTATTTAGATTTATATTAGAATATACTCTATTAAGTAGTTTAAAACTAAGTAGGAGCTTATAGTAATTCTAGTCTTAGTTAATAAAGTACCCTATAATAGCTATAAATACCTACTAAAAAGGTAATATCTAGTAGTTAAGGATAATAGAGAGCTTTATATCTTATAGTAAGGTAGTAAGAATTATATATTATTCCTTATCGACTAATTTCTTAAGCTAGTATTAAGTAGTATAAGGATAGAGTAAAGTAGGTTTAGTTAGAGCCTTTTATACTATTTAAATTAAGGATATAAATTACTTCCTCTTAAGTATCTAAAAAGGGAGGTTTAGACTAGTAAGATATTTAATCTACTCTCTTTCCTATTTATTATTTAAGAATTTTAAGTTATTAGATAACTTAAGTACCTAATATATTATATATTAGTTATCTTAAAGGGTATAATTATATAAGACTTACTAGTATATACTATATAGTCTCTTTAATTAACTATTATATAGACTTACTTTTATTACCTTTTTAGTATTTACCTAAGGCTATATACTACTTAAGTATATTAGTACTATTTTACTTTATACTTAGATAAGGTAATATAGCCCTATATATCTAATATATAACTAAAGGTTTACTTATAATATAATATACTACCTAGTTAAAGTTCTTCTAGATATCTAATATATATTTTATATCCTATTATAGCCTTTATTATATCTTAGTATTACTACTATATACTATAGTATATTACTACTTAATAAACTTTACTTTAGATATATTATTTATTATATTATAGAGGATAAACTATTTTCTCTAATTAGGGCTAATACGTTTAAGAGAGTAATTAAGAATAGTTAGTTAAGTAAACTTAGACTCTATTAGTAATATAGAAGTCTATTAGCTATTAAAGAGACTAAGATTAAGATTTAGATTAAGATTAGGATTAAATATATTAGTAATATAGGAAAGGTCTAGTTAGGAGCTTAGAGGAAGTAAAGAAGGCCTTATAGTATAGGTATTAAGTTAGGATATAGTTAATATAATATAAGAGATAATATAACGACTAAAGGAGAGTAAATAATCTAAACTTATAATAGGTAACTTATAACTATATAAAATAGGGATTATTAGTAAAAGGGGTACTTTATATAGATCTAATAGATTATAAATTAAGTATAGACCTACTATCTATTATAAGCTAATTAGCTATAAATATCTTTATCTATAGGTATATCTATAGGTATACCTATAGAAATATACTAAAACGCCTATCTTAAGTTATAATTAAAGGATTTAAAACTCTTAGAATAATAATATAAGTCTTTTAGTTATATAATT
>KZ108154.1:1198-44044 GCA_002116305.1 Penicillium italicum | reverse complement strand
ATGGGTGTGAATTATTAAATTACCACTAATCTTCTGCCAGGCAAAAACCCGGTTGGCGCGATGGCGTCTAAAACCTGCCGTAAGGTTGGGTTATAGAAGTCGGACCCCAAACCTATGTGGGTTGGGTTTTGGAGAAGACTAATAGTATCGCCTATAAGGGTATGTAGTTTTTAAGGGGCGGGCTAGAGCCTGCCATAAGATGCTTTGGTAGTTACCTAACGAGCCCTCGACTAATGAACGCACTTCTCATGGGAAGTATTTATATGGGCTTCTTTACCTTTAAAATTAATGAAGATATCTAGATTCTGAGGGAGGTTAACCGCGAAGGGGCCAAGATTATTGGGACTTTACTTTCCCGGTAATGTTCTTATAATTCAAAGTCTTTTATTCAGGGTATGCTCTGTATGCATCAAACCTTTTGATTTTATCCGGAAGTATCCAAGCAGAGGCCCTAGTCAGTGGAGTGAGAAGAGAAGGGGCTGGGCTAGAGTTCGTAGGGACTCTAGGATCTGGCCGATAGTTGGATGCCATATATTCCAGGCCCTATTCCTCACTTCGGGCTAATGTACTAGATCTTCATATTGCTCCCGACATGAGTCTCTTGGTTGCTGTTTAGGATGTCTCTTGTGCGTCTGACATGTATGCAGGAAGGTGGGAGCACGTAACCAGACCTCCCTCCATACCTAGGTAGCTGGAGAACAATCAGTGGGCGAGACGATTCATCGCTCACAAGACGCGAGTTAAATATACGCAGGGAACAAGGCTTCAACCCGCATCGTAATGGTGGAGGCTAAAATACAACCCCGACCCTCCCCCGGCCACCAACGTCTTGAAAAGACACTAAGGTTTCAAAATGATCCATATATTAACGGGTATAGCTCTATCGTGCTACATAATAAATCCTGGATGCGTCAAGCAACTGTACCATTTGCCCCTGAACATGAGTAGAGATTCCAATCAGTCTTCGTATCGAGGTATTGTGTTATTAAATCAGCAATATTACTGGGAATTGACCTTGCCACACACTATATATCACAGATGATGTTCCAAAGGGTCGAAACCCCTCTTACAAAAAGAGGAGTTGAATATTTAAAATCCAAGCCGAATCTTAGATGTAACTGTTGACGGAGAAATGGGCACAAGCAGTTATGCAAGCTCATGTCAAGACCTAAGTCAAGAGGTGTGCTCTTCAGCGAGGGCATGCTATGACCGCATGCTTGAGTAGCTCTACTGCCTCCTTGATCTGCCCATCTGGCCGATCTGCACCCGCAAGTACAAGCTAAAGGCTGGTTTATCAGGGTGCCCTTTGGCAAGGATCTTCTATTTTACTGTACTTAAATTTACTAGTAGCTCGACTACCTGATAGCTAACTACCCACTCAAGTCGAGCTCCCGTGCCGCAGCGGAATTGGCCAAAGACTGCAAGATTCGAACCAAGTTCTCGGTAAAACCGGGCATCCCATCGAGTTTGAGCGTACCCTGCCGAGTGAAAATGCTCACAACGAGTGCAATGATAGATTCAGGCTGGTGAATGTACGCAGCAGGGACCCCGTTCTGGAGTCGTATAGCTGGAACTCCATAGCCCGAGGCAAGGAAGGCCTGCTGCACCTGCGCAGCATCGTCATCAATTCCCCCTAACCAGGCAGTAGGACTGGAATCCATGGTTTGTGCGGAGCGGAGAGCATTATGACCGATATGAGTTTTCCTCGCTTGCGTCGTCACCATAACCCCGTAGCAGAATAAAGTCAGTCCGGCTGTATACACCGCGTAGGCAGAGAATCCATGTAAATATGGCGTCCCCATATGATGTGCGGAATGTAAGATCCGAGCGGCGGAGTTCAATGCGTATCGACTGTTTCGGCCGAGCATCCAATCATGAAGAAGTGGTGCAGCATCCTGCGCTTCTTGATCTCCATATCTACCTAAAAATTTCTGCAGTGCGGGGAGCGGGGTATATAGGGCGAGGGAAAGGAATGCGGAGATCATGAGGAGCTTAGAGTCGGTCTTTTTACTGTCACCGTTAGTGACAGGTATGGCCTGTATGGTATTTGCGAGTTCATTCGCCCGAGAAGACACTAAAAGCCCTTCAGATGTATTGTCGAGTCCATTGTACATGATGTCGTGGTCTTGTCGACAGCTCCATACGTGGGACCACAGACCGTACAGGAGTAGTGATGTGGTAGTGCAGGAGCAGCTAAGGAGCTGTCGGGATAAAGCTTGTCGCACACAGGAGATAAGAGATCCAGGCATAGAATCAGTCATGCTGGCAGATTGGTGTGTTTGGCTCATGATTTCTGCCTTCCAATGAACCGCACTGCGAGAGGTCCAGACGCTCTCTGCTTCATATAGTGGTAACTCCATCTCGGAGACGGACATGAGCGGGTTTATAAGATGCATCATGCTCATCTGCGCGTCGTGGACGAAGAAAGCATGCACCAGCCTGAGAAGAGATTTCGTCAGGGTATAATCTTGGTGGTGGAATTATAAAAGTTGCGGAGCTGGCATGCTCTTACCTTTTTAATGACTCTTGCTCTGCCCATTTGAGCCATTTTCCCTCTACCATAGCACTGGAGTCCGCAGCTTGGGGAGCGATAGGAGTGTAATAGCTGCGACGAGAATACCGGCACATACGTATGACCTAAATAGCGTAGGTTAGTCCAAGAAGCACGGTGCGCTGAGACATAAAACAGTCTTGAAAAGAAAAGGAAAATACACAGGTGTCTTACAATGACAAAAGACATCTCTAATTTCTCTGAGAGGCGCAGCTTGCGCCCCAGTCCAGTCCAGAACCAGGTTGAAAACACAATCACTAAAGGTCAAGTCGGGTGTTAATGAAATCAAGAGCGATGAAATAGCCAGAGGCATTTGGGAACTCACAATAGGACTGGAGTAGTTGGAGACCTTGCGAATGCACACGGGATGATGATACGACATCCTTGTCCCACTAATATTATCCGATTAGTGGATCTGAACTGTCATTACCGACTGTGTGGCATGTACTTACCCGGGCGCCAATAGCTTCTTTAACCACATAAGCGAGTGCAGCTCCGAAGTGCTGTATCTCGCGGACGGAAGTGACACACGCGCCAGCGGCCACAACGGCAGCGAGTAACTCCGTGCGCACTGTATTACAATCCCATGTCGGGAAGTGAATCCATCCGGTGTGAAGTGAAGAATGGAAGCGGAGATAGGTCTCTACAAGGACTTGAAGCGCCTCTAGTGAGGGGAAAACAGACACAATCTGTAGTAGGTTCTCTTTGGGACACTGTCCAATTACCAACTCAAGGAGCCGCTCGCGGGCCTGGGGGAGGATAAATTGTGGCCGTGTACCGGGCGATGATTGAGGGAGAGATGGGAGTGACTGGGTGATTTTGGGGGCAAGCAGGAATTCTGAGAGTGCCCTGCCCTGGGAGCTGCCATCGGGCATGACGATCGAGTTCCAGAATGAATTGTCGTATGCGGCTGTAGCTCGAATCCCCGAGGCCAAGACAGCGGGCGTTTCCGTTGATCGACTGGCGCAGGACCCAGGAGTCGAGAGACTGGCGTGCTGGAAGTTCATTATGGTTGGACTCCTAGCATCCGGCTGGTCCCACATATTGGGTAGTGCAAACAATGCATCCCATGCGTTATGACCGTCATGCAAGGCATTGGCAGCCGTTGACGGAAGAGGCTGTAGAGCCTCTTCCATTAAGAAATTCTGCCAAGCAGAGGCGAACGGCCAGTTGCCTGAACTCGTGAACATTGAGTAATCGATAGCAGGGGGCGGCACTGTAGCATCAGTACCTTCATGTACTGAGGTTTGCTCCGTTGCAGAAAGGTTCGCCATGGGTAGAGCGTTGAGCATAGGAGAGCCGTAGCTCTGCTTTTGATAGTCGGTTATCGGTGAGTCAGGTGGGCTCTGGTACTCACAAACCAAGCCTTTCTTGACACAGCGTTGGCATGGTTTTTCATCGCTGCATTTCAGCTTACTGGCGGCGCACAGAACGCAGGCTTGAGAGACTCGATGGCAAGAGTTGCCTTTTCGATCTCTGTACACAAATGGAGTGCGCAGGTGGCGACAGGTATGCCGTTTCATTATATCCCTATCGGCACGATCTTAGTCCCAAGTAACAGAAATGATGCCCGGGGTGTTGCGCCATACGCTCTTCCAAAGGATTTCCCACATCTCCGACACAAAAACGGTTTTTCAAGAGTATCTACCAAATTAGCTTCAAAGCTATCTATCATTGAAGAAAATGGCGAGACTCACGGATTCGATTATGCCGCGCTAAATGGTCGAGGCGCGAAAAGGTTCGGTCGCATTGAACGCAACGATATGGTGCTCTACCGCCCGGTGGCGATTTTGTGGCCATCGGAAGATACGAAGAGGGGAAATGAGTTGCATTCGAGTACCGGGGAAAGACCGAATTGAAGCGACGAGCGGAAGGTGACAGAAATCCGACAGAAACCTGACTGTATGAAATGTATGAAATGTATGGTATGAAATGACAGATATGAATTTCTCTAACTATGTACATGTATGTACATATATGGAACTAAAATGATAAAATCCCCTATTTATGCAATCTGTCCACGGGTCCACGGGTCCACGGGTGTGGGATGAAATGACTAATTTAGTAATTTTGTTATGGGATAGCCGAGTTCCCGAGGTCACATGGTGGTTTACCCCATGTATTGTAACCGGGTATTCTGACCAGGTATAGAAGACTGAGAAGCCGCCAAGGTTGATGTTACTTCTCGGCTGCAATCTCTCCGCACCGAAATTGGGGGGTTTAAAGTTTCGGGAACTAATTATACACGCTACTGTAGATAACGTAATCCACATCCTGGCCACCACCACACTAAAGGCGATGAATTACAACTCTATATCTCAACAAATACAACTGTTTAAGATAGATTGTTACATCTATGCAATCTAGGTACTGTTCCTAATCTCCTAGCATGGCATAGGAAAATTACCTCAAGAATCAATAGAGATATCTCTGTTCCAATCTAAAACGTCAAAATGACGTTGTATTTTATAGTAAAGCATCGAACTCATAGTCTGAAATGTCTAAAATTCAGATATGCTCTTCATGTTCCTCGAGAAATGCATATGAAAAAATTTGACAGGAAAAAATATCTGATAGTTGAAATACAGAGTACTCAATATGGAGTATTTTGTGTATGTTTTGGGGTGGGCCCCGGGGTCGGCCGCGGATTACGTTATCTGGATTGGCCTCGGGAACTATCACGTTGATTTTCCATCCGAGTCCTTCTGGACTACTGGAACAGTTACAAGATGGATGTTCAAGTTATTGATGGCCAGAGAAAGCTTGGGGTTATTGATTGGAACAGCCTTCGCCATGACCGAGAAACTATGGATGTCCTTATACTATAATCTGTCTCGAGTGGTTCATCGCTCAACCATCCACTTTCTTAGCATTGTCCGCTCTCTCAGACTGGTACCCCTTAAATGCCCGCGTAGACAGTCGCTTAGCGAACATCTCATCCACCTCTTCATACGTCCGATTCATCATTTCCGGAATCTCGAACCAAATGACCACCAAGGTGATCAGGCACAGCCCTGCAAAGAAGAAGCCTAACTTACCACCCCAGTTGCCCTGGTCCACGTCAAACATGTATGGTAGGATAAAGTTAAACAGCCACGATGTGAATCCGTTGATAACAAATCCTAGACCCTGGGTATACGCACGGAGGCGTAGTGACGACGTTTCAGCCGCGACGACGGGATATGTGCCTCCGACACCAAGACCGTAGACCACGCCCACAACCATAATGGCAATCCCGATGAACCAGAGAGACACAGACGATGGAAAACAGCCTGCAATTCCGACTCCCACCCAAATAAGCCCCGTGAGTACAGTGCTCCATAGGAGGATCAATCGGCGTCCGAGAAGCGACATGGCGAACCAGGAGATGACATTGGCGACAAGTCCCACACCCACTCCAATCTGGGAAATCATGACGGAGTGCGTCGCCGCCATGCCGCCGAGTTGCAGGAAGTAGGATGCATTGGTAAGCATAGTAACTCCCAGGCACTGCTGCATCGTGTTCGCGTATAGGACAATCCGCGTACGACGCCAGTCTGTTCCCCGGAAGCAGTCCAGATAGCTTATCTCGGCCGAATTTTGGTTGTTTTCGGCTTCTGTTGTGAGGGTCTCGGTAATTTTTCTCATGCGCGTGTCAATCTCGGTGGACGGATACAGCCGGCAAAGGGCTTTGCGAGCAGAGTCGAGTTTGCCTCTGCGAGCGAGGTAGACGGGGCTCTCGGGCATGAAGAGGCCAACAAGGACCGCGAAGCCGCTTGGACCCCATTGACTGGCAAAGCAGACCTATGGAGTAATTTGGAGTTAGCCTGGAAACTCTTGAGGGTAAGGCCGGAATAGGCAGCTCACGATGTACGACGATGGGGTCATAATGTTGATCCGAGCCAGCACGAGTGAGACAGCAATTAGCTGACCGACCAACTATGAAAATGTGTCAGTACTATATTTCGTCCTTGTTTGCGTCAACACGATGGATCTTACCATGAAAAAGGTGAAGAAGGAGAGCAAAGGCCCACGAAGCTTCTGTGGGGCAATCTCAGAGATATAGGTCTGGCAGGTCGAATTGAACATTCCCAAGGCCAAGCCGAGGATGATCTTTCCTGCAAGATACACGCCTCGTCGACTGTCTACACTACTGCTCCGATCCGAGATATAGACAATCCCGACCGCTAAAACGAAGGGTTTCAGAATAAGACTCAAACCATTTCATCAGCCGTTCGACATACCTAAAGTAGAAATACACCCAGCAGCCCCGAACGTTGTGCGACGGCCAAACCGATCTGCCAGCGGTCCATTGATTGCGGAACCTATCATGACTCCCACCTGAATGAAAGCATTCCAAAGTGAAAGCCACAATGCAGGAATAATTGTCATGGAGCCGTGTGGACTCCCAAACGAAGCTCTAGAATTCAATTTTTAGATGCCAGACTTCCAAAACTCGCTCACGGGTTTCAAAATTGAGGAGTCAAGTACTCACTGGAAAGCCGGCATGGCAGTGATAACACTGATGATGATATTGTCGAATCCGTATATCAGCGGACCGATCGATAGACAGATGCAATAGAAGATGATAATGGGATAGGACTTGATCGACTCCCAAACAGAGGCATTGTCGAGGTCATTGCTCAAAGTCTCGGGTGAGGCTTTGAACTCGTACATCTCGACGCTGCCGTCTCCAGCCTGCGTAGGCTTGGAGTCTTGCCCTTGGAGTTCAGTCATTTTGTGTATGCTCTTGACATTCAAGGCATAAGATTTTATTTTTTAGAAAGTGCTGGTCGTTGGGGATATATATACCCCCAGCCCCCCCCGCAATACGGGGATATCAGACACGGGTCTCGGTGCCTCTTACCCCGGATTTGTGGAGACACGCGGAAGATGCGGAAACATGGAGGAAAGACGCAGTCCTTTTGCTGATGTTCTGTGGAACTTTTGACTCGTTCTCACCGGCCGTGGGAACTGAAGAATTCGCCACCCCGCCCCCATCCGAGGCCGAGTTCCATCCTCCCCCTTCCGAGCCCGAAGTTGCTTGGCACTCTTTTTGGTCCACATCTTCCGATCTTCCGATGTATAGTCGGTTCATTACTTACACTCGGTTATGCTCAATTGGAACGTCAGAGCCAATCTCATTTCAACAGACTATTATCTCAAATGACAGTCCAACCTACCACAGTGCGATTTGAACATCGCCACAGCGGCCTAGGGATCGGTCTCCCAAACCCCCGACTCTCCTGGCGATTCACCGGCCAAGAACAGAGCTGGATCCAACAAGCGTACGAATTATCGATTCGAAAAACTGGTCTCCAAGAAGAATGTTACAAAGTCGACTCCGGCGATTCAGTGCTCGTCCCCTGGCCTAGCTCCCCATTAAAGTCGAGCGAGCAAGCAGAGGTCCGAGTGCGGGTGTGGCCTGAGAACCAGTCGGCACCGACCGCATGGTCTGAACCCAGCTTGGTCGAATGTGGTCTGTTGCACGCGAACGACTGGGATTGTCAATTGATTGAGTTGTCCGAGCCTCAGGATATTGACAAACCCAAACGCCCTGTGTGGTTCCGAAAGCGGTTCGCTATTCGACCGACTCAACGCGTTCGCAAGGCAAGACTGTACATCACTAGTTTAGGCGTCTATCATGCCGAGATCAATGGTCAATCTGTGGGAGATGACCAACTTGCCCCGGGTTGGACAAACTACCAATTCCGACAACCTTATCAGACATACGACGTCACGGAGAGTCTTCACGCGGGCGACAATGTGATCGCTGCTGAAGTAGGCGAGGGATGGTATGCTGGACGATTTGGACTCTTTGGAGGCCAGCGTAATATCTACGGGTCGAGTGTGGGGCTCATTTGTCAGCTCAGCATCGCGTACGAGGATGGAGAAGTACAGAGGGTCGGAAGCAGCCATGAGTGGGATGCTACTTTCGGGCCCCGTCTCACATCTGAGCTGTACGATGGCGAGGTTTACGACGCGCAGCAACATATGAACGTCCTACAGGATGGGGGTTGGTTGCCGGTGAAGTCAAGCAACCTAGGTTCGATCGCGCCAAAACTCTTCTCGCCGGATTCCCCGCCGGTTCGTTGTACGCAGGAGATCCTGTTCAAGGAGATTGTGTCTCGTTCGCCAGGAAAGGTGATTCTGGATTTCGGTCAAAACCTGGTCGGTCGACTACGCGTGAATGTTACTGGTCCTCCAGGCCACACCGTTACATTCCAGCACGTCGAAGTTCTCGAGAACGGCAAGTGTGCAACCCGCCCACTACGCCATGCTGCCGCAAAGGATACGCTTATTCTCTCGGGCGAAACAATCCAGTGGGAACCTCGATTCACATTTCACGGCTTTCGATACGTCGAGGTAACGAATTGGCCGGCGAATGATGGTTTGCCTGGGCCGGATGATGTTATCGCACGCGTATTGCACACCGATATGGAGCGCACGGGGTGGTTCGAGTGTTCAGATCCACTGCTGAATCAGTTGCATGAGAACATTGTCTGGGGAATGCGTGGCAACTTCCTCAGTGTACCCACCGACTGTCCCCAGAGGGATGAGCGATTGGGATGGACGGGCGATATCAGTGTCTTTGCGCCGACTGGGGCATATTTGTATGGAGTCACTGGTATGTTGCAAGACTGGGTACGGAACCTTGCACTTGAACAGCTGGAGGGCAACGGAAACGTTCCACCATTGATCAGCCCGAATCTGTTTGGACCGCAGGGTAAAAACCCCACTGCGCTCTGGGGTGACTGCGTGGTAAAGCTGCCTTGGGATCTGTACCAAGTGACCGGTGATATCCAGATTCTGGAAGATCAGTGGGAAAGTATGCGGCGATGGATTGATCACGGCATTGATCTAGATGAGAGAGGGCTGTGGAGGAAAGGGAAAACATGGCAGCTGGGTGACTGGCTAGATCCTATCGCTCCCCCCGATGAACCTGGAAATGGAAGAACGGACCCATTTCTGGTTGCTGATGCGTGTCTCATCAACTCACTTGATCTGATTACTCGGGTTAGTGATCTCACTGGCAAAATGACCGACCAGTGTCGCTATGCAGAATGGGCATCGCGAGCAAGAAGAGAGTTTGCCCAAGAATACATCTCCGCAACCGGCAGGGTTGTCAGTGATTCACAAACCGCCTTGGCACTCGCAATCGAGTACAACCTACTGCCGACAGCTGAGCAGACTAGATGTGCGGCCGAACGCCTCGAAGAAATCATTCGCAGCAAGGCTCGATTCAAGATTGCCACAGGCTTCGCCGGGACACCGATTATTGGGCACGCTTTGACTAAAGTGAACCGATCGCAACTATTCTATCGGATGTTGTTGAACCGGAAGTGCCCTTCTTGGCTCTATACGGTCCTCATGGGTGCAACGACGATTTGGGAGCGTTGGGATAGCATGCTCCCTGATGGCTCGGTGAACCCGGGGGAAATGACCTCTTTCAATCACTACGCGCTCGGAGCAGTTGGGGATTGGATGCATCAAGTCGTGGGTGGCTTGTCGATGGTAGAGCCTGGGTGGAAGAAAATTCGGATCCGCCCTATACCGGGAGGAGGTCTCTCCAGGGCAAAAGTGAACTACCTGAGTCCCTACGGTATGATCGAGGTGGAATGGCACATCGAGGAGAACACCAATGGTGGGGACGAGAGCTTCAGATTGAGGGTATCTATACCTCCGAACTCAACTGCCATGATCTTTTTCCCTCAGGAATGTCATGCCACGATCACTGTCGGCTCCGGTACGTACGAGTATCAAGCGCCTTATTCATCTCCGGAGTGGCCTCCGCTGCCAATTTACCCTCCATTCGCTCCACATGACGATGATACACCATGAGCATGTGATGCCCATTCCTCTTTCAATGTCTTGCAGAACCAGCACTTGCTGGATGTTTCTGATGAGATTTCTTTGCATTTTATTTTTGTATGATGACCTAAATAGCACATATCCTGTTTTCCTTCTTGTTTCTTCTTGTTCTGCTCTAGAGTTTTGAGATTTTTGAGATAGACAACGCTTCGCTTCCGAGCTTTGTTCTTGCTACTTGCGTAGAGATTTCTTCGTTACGGAACTTGGCTTAGCTTGTTTACGTCAGGAATTTGAAAAAGGTAGGCAGAGTTCTAAGGTAGAGTCCGTACTAACGACAGGCTAAAATAAATTAGGAAACTGGACTCGGGTGCTTGCGGGGGGGTTTGAAATGGTGGAGCCGATCGCGCAGTAAAGACACCCGAGACCGCCACGGTCACATAATTATGCTGTGGACGTTGGAACCAGTTACAGTATTTAAACCAAAACATAAGTGGCCAAGTTCGAAGTATTATTCTTCCCTGGAAAATCAGAATCTCACCCTGCACTTAGTCCCCCCAAGGCGTGAACCAGACCACTATGGTGCAGGAAAAGGATATATCCACTGCGGATGCGGTGCTAGCTAGTCTAACTCTAGAAGAAAAGGTACAGTAACTTATCTGTTTGATTTTTGCATGCAAGACTCTTTGCTCACCCATAATAACCATTTTAGGTGTCGCTCCTTGCGGGTGGCAGTTTCTGGTCAACAGCCGCTATCCCTGGTAAATCCATACCCTCCGTTAAGGTATATTCATGTGCCACTTTAGTGAACGCAACCCTTTATAACTTAACTAACACATTTAGTTCTCGGACGGACCGAATGGTGCACGAGGTTCGGAAATGAAGGGAGGCCCAACCTCCGCTTGCTTCCCTTGCGCGGTCTCACTCGCCGCGACCTGGAACCTTGATGCTATCAAAGAGGTTGGGAAGGCACTCGCTGAAGAAACGAAGACAAAGGGGGCAAATCTTCTGTACGTGATTTTTTGATTGGCGTTGTGGAATTAAGCCTAAGACTAATCTTGCGGATATCAGACTCGGCCCGACAGTCTGCCCCCATCGTCATCCGCTGGGCGGCAGGAATTTTGAATCGTTCTCCGAAGACCCGTTTCTATCCGGCATGATGGCATCGGAGTACATTGTTGGCCTCCAGGGACAAGGCATTGGGGCAGCAATTAAACATTTTGCTGCAAACGAGCAGGAAACATTTCGCAACATCCTGGATGTGACAGTGTCCATGCGAGCGCTTCGCGAAATATACCTCAAACCATTCGAGATTGCGATCAAACAGGCCAAACCATGGGCTCTGATGACGGCGTATAACTCTGTAAATGGGAGCCATGCAGACTGCAATTCGACGCTGCTACAGCAGATTCTTCGTGAGGAGTGGAAGTGGGACGGTCTGGTTTTGAGTGACTGGGGTGGCACGAATTCGCTGGTTGAGTCCCTAACTGCAGGCCTAGATCTGGAAATGCCAGGACCACCAACTGTTCGGAAGTCCGAGCTCATTATGCAGGCGTTGGAGTCTAATGCAATCCCCGAGTCGATTATCAATGACCGCGCTCGAGCTGTTTTGCGATTTGTCGCAACGACAACAGGCTTTGGTCCGCAGAAGGAGTGCAAAGAGTATGCCGATGATAGACCAAGCCACCGCGAGCTGATCCGTCAAGTCGGTCGCGAGGGCATTGTTCTTCTCAAGAACGAGGATGATATCCTTCCACTTAAACATACAGCCTCCGCTGGCTCACTCACGAAAATAGCTCTCCTGGGCTTTGCGGATGAGGCACTCATTCATGGAGGCGGTAGCGCGGCAGTCAATGCCCATCATCGCATTACCTTAGCTGAAGGTCTCAGGGATGCTTTCAAGGATCGCGGTTTGGAGATCGAGTGTGCTAAAGGTAAGTGTCTTCCCACCCTAGACTGAGCCACCACCACATAAATATGGAAAGTGCTAAGAAGACACAGGAGCCCACACCCTGAGGAAACTCCCTTTGATGGTGGACCACGTAAAGAACGACGAGGGCAAGCCTGGTTGGTCGATGCAATTCCTCCATCCGAAAGACCCTGCAGGTGTCTGGCGCCACATCGGAGAGCCTTCATACACCCCAACAGCACCAGGAAACGAGGGCATGACGGTGCGGGCAACAACCCAATTCTGTGTCCCAGCCAGCGGACGACATTACCTCTCCTTATCTGGCTTGGGCCCAAGTTCCCTGAAGATCAATGGCGACGAGGTATACCGGCAGGACGGGAACTGCCCCGACCTTATGGCATTCATTCTCACCAGCTACGCCGATATTCCAGTGCAATATGATTTTGTCGCGGGTCAAACCTACCATATTGAGGTCCTATCCAACCCACTGGAGGCCTACAATGGGCCATCATTTATGAATGGTCGGGCAGGATTTTCCGTCGGCTTTATGCTTGAGGCAGAACGCGATGCCGATCTGCTTGCAGAGGCAGTCACGCTTGCCTCCCGCAGCGACATTGCAATCATTTTGACTGGCAACACAGCGGAGTGGGAAGCCGAGGGCCAGGATCAAGTAGGATTCCATCTCCCCCGAGACGGATCACAGGACCGGCTGGTGAGTGCAGTCGCAGCCGCAAACAAAAGCACCATTGTGGTGAACTGCACGGGTGGCCCCATAGCAATGCCTTGGATACATGAAGTCAAGGCACTTCTACAGGCCTGGTTCCCAGGTCAAGAGGCTGGCCATTCGATCGCTGATATACTTGTTGGGGACCGTTTTCCATCTGGGAGGCTGCCCGTGACATTCCCTCGCGCTATAGAAGATACACCTGCATATCGAAATTTCCCTGGGGGCTTTGAAGAGGATGGTCGAGCTCGTGTGCGATATGAAGAGGGTGTGTTTGTGGGATATCGCTTCTATGACCATACCCCAGAGCAACGAGAGAAAGTACTGTTCCCGTTCGGATATGGATTGAGTTACACTTCGTTTACTCTGCATGATATTTCACTGGCTACGTTGAAGGATCATCGTGAGAATCACATTGAAGTGCGAGTCAGTGTTTCCAATGTGGGAAAGCGTCGAGGCACAGAGACTATTCAGGTGTACGTCGGACGCGCCGATCATTCGGAACAGCACCCTTGGAAGACCCTGGTCGCATTCGCCCAGGTGTCCCTGGACGCTGGAGAGACTAGAGAAATGAGTCTCGAGCTCTCCCGACGAGATCTCGCTTTTTATGACGAATCAACTGAGCACTGGGTTGTTGAGGCATCGGATTACCTGGTTCATGTTGGGACTTCAGTATTTGAGATCGCTAGCACTGAGCGGCTCCACATTCCGGAGAGGATCGACTACGCACTTTGAGATGGGTTGTGTAATTATTGAGTTATAGAAAAATGAGAGCATTTTCAATATACGTCAATCTCGGACACCCGATATAGCGGAGGAAATTGCTGAGAGGGATTTAAGTGCACAATGTCAGAATACCAGGTTACAATACGTGGTGTAAACCACATATGACCTCGGTGACTCGGTTATCCCATAACAAAAGTACGAAATTCGTCATTTTAGATCCTATGCAGATTGCATAAATAGGGGATTTTTGTCGTTTTAGTTAGAGAATTTTATACCTATCATTTCATATAATATATTTCATACCGTCAGATTTCTGTCATACAATTACATGGAGATCTAGTATACTCAACTGCAAGGCAGTAATATTCCAAGGTTGTCCCGTTGGTGTATGTAAGGTCAGGTACGGCAGATTTTTGCGACCATCCCGCCAACCGGGGTGTTCCGTCCCCATTTTCGGTTTCTGCCGTCAGAACAGTATTAAAATAGTAGCAGAAATTGGGGTCGGCAGAAATTCCGTCCATATTAATTCAATGATATGATATCTTAACATAAATCCAACTAGATGAAAATGTATTATAAGAAATGAAAGTTATTACCCTCCCTAGTCAGAATTCTGCCAATGTGGAACTGCCAAGTCCACACTAGTCTTTACTAGCGCGGTGTAATGAATTTACCATCAACACCAACTTGTAAGTTCCTAAGCAGGAAAAAGACAGTATTCGGACGAAATAAAACATCAAAATTACTAGTTCAAAAGTACTTGCAGGATCCACAATGACAGAATTCTGACTAAGGAGGGTATAACTAAAAAAACCCGCTATTCGAATAATACATGTAGGATTAATAACTACTCTCTCTCTCACTACATAAACAGCGGTGAAGACTTCTTTCTCACATATATTCTTCCTCGCAAAAGTCGTCGAAAATCCAGTTTTCTTGTAGTCTCGTCTGCTCCTCTTCCGTTTCGGCAGCATCGAGTGCGTCTGCTTTCAGTTTTCTCTCGCTTCTTTTGGCATCGTCGTAATTTGCTAGGGGCACCCAGCCCTCATGGCCAACCCCAATCGCTTCCTGACAAGCCTGGAATTGTTCGTCTGCTCCAGACTGTGCGCGTTTTAGTCGTAGACATTCCGTCAACTCGTCATCCGAAAATGATATTGGACAAGGTGTCGTCATATCACGAGTCAAGTCTGTCCACTTCCTAGACAGTTCAATCAAATCGGCTGTCAAAGTCACATTGTCACCCTCCCAAGGGTCACTTGAATGATCAAAAAGCCGCCGCCTCAAGGTACTGAAATCAAGGGTCAAGGCCTCGTAATGTTCAGGATTTCTTTCTGCTGTCAGTTTGACATAAAAATAGTGGAGTTGACGCCTGCGTAGGAGTTCCGCTTGCTGGAATCGCTCCATTTCCTCGAGTTCATCGAAGTTGTTCGGTAAAGTCGGGAGTTGGAGTGATTCCGAGATCTCGTCGCCATAATTCTGCAGACTCTCTGGAATACCACATTGCAAAAATAATGGCAAAATCGTACTGTGCTGCCAATCAATTAACCCCGTGACCTTCAGGTCATCAGAGATAAATATGTTGTTGGGTTGAAGATCGGGGTGTCGTATGGTGGGCCGAAGAAGGGCCGGGCATTCCTGTGGTACAAGGTAAGGTGCAATCTGAAGGTATTTTTCTAGAGCCACAGCATGTTCGAGGTGGGATTGAGACTGATATTTGTATACCTCTCGGCGAAGACGCTGGAATGGCTGGAGAGGTCGTCCGAATTTCTCAAGATAGGCAACCTCCTTTTCGGCACCGGCAGTAAGAACGGCCAAAGGATCTCGATCTTCACAGAGTTAATCTTCGAAGTCTTCCCCGTCCTGATTCTCACCCGGAAGTCACTCACAAGGTCCACGCTCAACCGGCAAGTCGAGTCTTTTCCCATACCACATCCGTAGCGAAGTATCAGGGCCGATGCAGAAGCGGCGGGTCGATCCGAGGCTTGTGACAATGGCTCGGGGGTAATCATCTGGCAAATCATTGCAGTAATAAAGACTCCCACTTGCTGGAAACCGCAAGCTGAATAAACGAGATTCTAGCTGCACGATTTTTGCAACCAATTTTCTTCTTTCCCGTTCAGACAAGGTATACCACACATCCCCTAGATTTTTACCTTGGACATGCTCCATAAAGATGTATTCTGTACCTGCACAATTATCTGCAACGGCAGAGTAGCCAAGAACCTCCGGTACCGGGATACCATGAGCACGTAGAAAACCTAGCGTTGCGACTTCACTCGCGACCAATAGGAATTTTGGTTCGGTAGCCGGATATGGAATTCGTGCAACAAATCGGTAGCCATCTCGCATAGTGATCAGAAAAGTCCGGTTGAAGCCTCCCTCAGCAAGCTTTTCGAATTCAATTATGTCGGTTTCTTTCTTTTGAACAGCTAGAGCAGCAAGGCGCTTAAGTCCAGAGACATTGAAAACTCGTCTTCTCTCGCGTCGTCTCAAATCGTCATTATAGCTATTGTCATATCAGACGAGCAATGTAAGATGAATGGCTTGTCCAAGCCTGCAGCGTACATCCATCGTCCAGACGTGTACTCGAATAAATCACAAGGCTCAGACATTTTCTGGAATGTCGAAACAGGGCGTGCGAGGATCAGTCTTGTGTTGGGGATGATTTTTCGTGAGTGGAGAATACGAGGAATTGTTCCGAATAGACGCTTAGCCATAGCGTCATTAAGAGAAAGAAGTAGGGCGGAGGTAGGTAATGATCAGGAAGGGACTTTATATTGCCCCTTAACGCGCTTTGGTCGCGTCAAGACGTGGATTAGGTAATCATTTTCGATGCACATTCTGGTAGGATAAGACATGATTGGCCAGTGCTGTCAGTCCCGCAGTTTCGGAGCTGCTTTTGCCTCAGGCATGAATGGGTGTGCTCAGCTTGATCTTGAAATAGCTTGCGCGAAGGACAACGACTAGCATAACCAATTTTTCTAGTCCGTGTGGTATTCAAAAGCTCGCTAGCCTTTGGATTCTGTTCACGGCTGGACGTGTATACTTCAATTTAAAAAGATGCTGACTTTGCTCCGTTTGGTTCAAATCGTGGATCTGCTGCATTGACTATCTACCATAGTTTCAAACCATAAGATCTTCAAGTTTTGACTGAAGCTGCGGCATCACTCAAGCCCTTCTCGACATCTTCCTTCGAGCCATCTTTCTTTACTAGGGCAGTGGCCATGACTACATGTGTCCCACCATGGCCCTCTCTCCACGTTTTGATTGAAGAGGGGACTTTCCCAGCGTTTGGCTGCATCTAAAACTTGTGGTAAACCGCATCCGCTTTGGTGACCTCTCCATCATAGTCCCATCGAACCCCGACACGTTCTTGTTCCGCTTGTGTCTTCGGGAAAGTGGTCTTCCCACGGCTCACACTTGGATTGGTGAATTTCTTCCAGGCATTTCCTTCGACGGCCTTGCCGGTTGCAGCTTTCAATGCCTTCTGCATCGTAACTCTCGCTAACGGAGAGTGTTAATTAGGGAATGAACTGTTCTTGCTTGGAAAGTACATACATGTTAGAGGAGATAATGCCCTCTAAAAGTGATCCTTGAGATGAGCTTTCGGACTATGTTGCAGTTGCGGTTGCAAGACTCTCGTGTTTAAGACAATGTATTTCCGACGGGAAAAGCTACAGTACCTATATTTGTCTGGTCTAATCGCGCTTTGGGCATGCAACGCCAAATCGCGTACGAGTGCAGGAAAGCGTCAATTCCTGCGGAATGATTGGATGTAATCTCTGCTCTGATCGCAACCTTGCCATTTTTGAAACACGATCTCGGCGGCAAGGAGCTGGACATCATTTCTCCTGTGTGCTTTCCCCATGCACTTTTGATGATTATACACCATACAGTTTGCTCTATCATTGGTTTCTTTGATATTGTTAAGAAGTGACCATGAAAGTTGCCCTTTTCTCGTTAAAGGAAAAAGGTGAGTAAAACAGAAATTGGTTGCGTTGGTCTCAACTTGGCGAAATGTTTCATGCGTGTATCAGTGGGTGGTCGGTTACGGCTGAGAAAAACCAGTAAGTACAAACATACCTCTTGTATGGTCCTATGGAGAAACCAAAATTGAATGGATCCTTTTACTGTTAATTAACCGTTTGAAGTTAGAGATGCAGGTTTTGCCAGCCAAGCCCTACATGAAAGTCATTGAAGCTTTTTAAGATTTACTTGCTAACGTTGGGATCGAATATGTGTTTGCACAGCCTGCTCTTCCTTTTACGTTCCTTTCAGAATCCTATAACAAAAGTACGAAATTAGTCATTGTTAGATCCCACACAGATTGCAAAAATAGGGGATTTTTGTCATTTTAGTTAGTTAGAGAATTTTAAACCTGTCATTTCATACCGTCAGATTTCTGTCAGATATTTCTGATGACCATCCGAAGTAGTCTCCTGTTGTTTAGGCTTCTTTACAGTTATTGAGATAGTCACTATACCGCACAATCTCGTAGAACAGTACCTAAGGCAATAGAGTTGTAACAAAATGCATAAAGTTGTTATTTTTAAGCTAGCAAGTTCAAGCTTCATCATTACTCCCAGCCATCCATAGATATTAGCAAATAAGGCTATCAATGCCCCCCCCACCCAAAAAAAAGAAACCTAGCCATATAGTTAGAGCATTGTAGTTTGGCAACTAAGAATCCGTTTCTGTCATCATGGAATCGTTGGATGGCCATCTGTCACTGCCACGAAACTGCCATGTTGGCTGACAGGTCGGTTCCAGGTCGATCAAATCAAAGGGGTTCTCGAAATTACCATCTACTAATCCAAAGATGGAAGCTTGGGAGATCCGACGATAGGGCGGATCCTCCTCATCCGAAGGACACTCCTCGTCGGTAAATTCGGCTTCATCGTCGGTGATGGCATCCTCATTTATGTAGCGTTCATATTCGGCAACTCCTCCCCCAGAAAACTCATATTTCATCACAGTGTCCTTCGTGACATTTTCACAAAGTAAGTGTTGAAGGTGGAGATATTGCAGTTCGAGATTTTTCAGTTGGATCTCCTGAATGTCGCGGCCCTTCTTATCATCCCGAGAAACCGCGTATCGTGTTGCAAAATGCTTCTTTTCATCCCCTGAAAGCTCGAATCCACGTGTCTTATGACAACATCCACATTCGATGGTGCAGTGCCCAACTGCACTCTGACGATCGTAGCTAAGTTTGCGATTGAGGCAACATCCACAGGCACGCCCGCAGCAGCCACCTCTACTGGCACAGTCCTCCCGAAGAACGCGATGCATGTACCACCTGGGATGTGCCCGCCAAAATTCAAAAGCTCGCCCCAAAGGTCCATCAAAGAAATAATTCCGGATCATCCCCCTCTCGTGCTCAATGCGTTTATATTCCTTCTCTGTGATCCTGAGCTCTTGGTCGATCCTTGCTGGATCTTGCTCATATCGGTCTTTCAAACAATTTTCCCACTGTGCGATCTCTCGGAGTTTGGTCTCCAAGTCGAGGAAATCCGCCAAGCGATCTTCTTTCTCGTCGAGATCTTGTTCGTAGACGTACCGCTCATATCGACATCGCTGAAGAGCATTTACATCTCCGCGGTATTTGAGTTCTTCTTCCTTCGTGCCGATCATACCACGTCTAAACTTCTTCGAGATCTCCAGCCTGATTATATCGGGCCCATTCTGCTGGAATTCGGTTTCCAGCTCTTTGAGCTTTTCTATCTTTTTCTTGAGTTCAGATTCTTTCTTTTCGAGCTCAGCTTTCTCGTGTTGAGTTCTAAGCTCCTGCTTTTCGAGTTCGGTTTTGCGTTGTTCGATTCTAAACTCATGCCTTTCGAAGTCAAGGTCCAACTCACGACTTCGAAGCTGACGCTCACGGTCTTCGAGCCCCATTTCTGTCATGGGCTGCTTGCCGAAATTCGTCATTTTGGAAGTTTGTGAAACACCAACGCTTAGTGAAATCAGATGGCAAAAGCACGAATTTGAAATGTTTTAGAAAAGTGGTCTAGAAGAGTTGTCGGGTCATCTTTTTGTACTTTTTTCATCAACAGTTCATCATGATGTCAGGATAGTACATTCAGCTCCGGACCCTTCAACCCTAGTATATATCTATATTCCCATGGTTGACTGTTGCAAACGTCCAAGATGGGCAAATGAGGAATTTAATTTAAGCTCATTATTCTCATTGGCTCCAACAGCGCCACGACCCCACCAGCCCCAGGGTCCTGCCGCAGGTGGAGATCGACACGCTGACATAATCCAGGGCACCCGTCGGGGGCCGGCAAAAAAGCCAAGCCGCATCGAGTCGTGTGTCCCGGAGCTCGTACCCTTTTTTTTCCCTCTTTGACTTTCGTTGAGTGTCGACAGCTTTTCCTTTGTCGCAAAGATTTATGAGACACCTCACTTAATCGCGTCGACTAGACTGTTGTTCTTATTTAATTATAGCGACCACGCACACCCCCCTCACCCGTCATGTCTCTTTTCCAGATCGCCTTTGACTATGCCGCGCCTTTCTTGTACGTGGGCGTCAATGAACTTCCAATGGATGCGCAGGCTTTCAGTGCTAACACCTCATTTATACAGCCTTATAAGTTCTCCTGTCACGTCCTATGCCGACCAGATCCTCAGCATTCACCGCACGAGAAGCTCGGCAGGCTTCTCCTTGGACATTCCTTTGATCATGCTCATTTCGTCAATTTTGAAGTAAGACTCCGATCAACGGCGCATGATATTCGAAATTGCAGTCCAGTGTTGACACCATTAGGATTTTCTATTGGTTTGGCGAGCATTACTCAGGCACTTTGTTGACGCAAGCAATTGTCATGATCGTGGTGCAGATTACGATGCTCAAGGTAGCACTCGACAACCGCCCCTCCGCCGGCGTGCGGAATGGAATCGAGCACACACCCTTCAGTGGTGGTAACTCTGATGGTTCATCCTCAAGACCCTATGAGTTTTGGCAGTGGAAGACCACCAAGCCGTAAGTTCTAGCGCCTTGAGCCAGATCGATCAAAAGCTAACTACCGATTTTCAAAGATACTGGATGTTTTTGGCTTACTTTGTCGGAACGTTGTCTTTCATCCACCTCACCCCGGTCGCTGAATCGTCATTCTACATCAGCCTCATTGGCTATATCGGACTCGCCGTCGAAGCTACCCTCCCTCTCCCTCAAATCGTTGCCAACCACCGATCCGGCTCGTGCAAGGGCTTCCGACTCTCTGTTGTTGCGGCATGGATTCTCGGCGACACCATGAAGATGAGCTACTTCTTTAACAGCACAGAGACTATCCCATGGGCGTTTAAGCTCTGTGGAATCTTCCAGTTCGTGTGCGACTTCTACCTGGGCTTCCAGTTTTATTACTTTACTCGAAACACCCCGTCTCAAACTCCGTCCCACTCGTTCCCTCTCTCCGATTCTCACTCCCGTTCCACCTCCCAGGCCGCGGGCGAGTCTACGGAGCACAGTGGCCGCTGGGGTCATCACGAGAAGGACATTCGCATGGACTGAAAAGCCTGGGGGATGAACTTGGATTAGACTCAATATTTATGTAGATAGCTAGCATTGACAAACAGCAATATAGATCTGTAATTTGAATGACATAATGTCAATACTACCATGTTTTGTCAAGAAAAAGTCTTCACGCGGTACATATCCGATTGCGATTGCGCGCGTCTGGTGAGGGGCTTGCCCCGCGTTACTCGTCGCTGCTGCGACATCTGCTTCAAGATCTTCCCACGCAACCACAGCCCTACTATTTCTATCGATTCTCTGAATTAGAAACGCAGCTAGGACTTGCAAAATGTCTGACTTGCCCATAATCCGCATTGGCTATGTGCCCGGTACGTCAACCCTCCCACAGCTTCGGCGTTAGCTGCAAAACAGTACTTACGTGCCCAAGCTACTACTTCCTTTTGTCTCAGCGAGGCCATCCGGTCATTCCTACTTTCTAATAGACAGCTAAGCTAACAACCAGCGTTTATCGCATACTAGAGCACTACCTAACTCCACTCCATCTCGCCCTCCGCTCCCCGGCCGTTGCGTCCCTCCCATTCAAAATCGCGGCAACGCCCTTCCCATCCGGGACAGGTCATATGATCACATCGCTCCGCAGCAATGAAATCGATATCGCTATCGGTTTGACAGAAGGGTGGGTTGCAGGCTTGGCCGGGAAGCAGCAAGCAAGTCAGACCTCGGCAGATGCAGATGGAGGATACAAAGTTGTCGGCCACTGGGTGGACAACCCTCTGCGCTGGGCTATAGTCACAGGCCGCAATCGGGACGAGATTGAAGGAGTGTCGGACCTGAAGGATAAGAGGGTTGGAGTCAGCCGGCTGGGAAGGTAAGCAATTTATCTACATTGAGTCATGGCGAGCACAAAACAGCTCGGAGACTAACACATTGGTCTACAGCGGCTCTCACATCATGTCCTTCGTCCTTGCCCAGCAGCAAGGCTGGAAAGCCGACTCCTTGACCACCGTCCCTCTCGGACCCTTCGGACCCTTGCGGGATGGCGTGTCCGGCCTTGATGAGTCGAAACCCGATCAGGCTGCGAACCCATCGGCTGAGTTCTTCATGTGGGAAGAGTTTACAACAAAGCCGTACTTCCATCCTACATCCGAGAAGCCGAACCCGCCGCTTAAGAAAATTGGCGAGATCTTCACGCCGTGGCCTTCGTGGATGATTGTCGCTTCTACGGCCCTCTTCCCTATCCCTGAGCAAGACCAGCGATTGGAGAGTCTCTTCCAGGCGCTGGATCTGGGGATCAAGGATTTTGAGGCTGATACTGCGCGGGTTGTGAAGCTTTTGGGTACTGGCGAGCTCGGCTGCAATTATATTGAGGAGGATGCAACGGAGTGGCTTAAGGATGTCAAGTTCACTAATGCCACCCGTGGCGTTGATGATAAGATTATTGGAGGTGTTGTCGATGTGCTGAAGGTGGCTGGTGTTATTGACTCGGCTATGAGCAATGATGAGGCTATCCAGCGAGTCATCGGGATCAAGAGGTAGATTCATTAACGCTTAAATATGGAGAACTCATGATATAAACAATGTGCGGAAGTATGTCCATCATGACCCCTAGGGCTGAATTCTGGACATGCCGCACCAGTGTTCAGAAAGTGTACCACCTTGGCGTTCAATGTATGGGGAAGCAAATGGGATTAAACATCCCTATAATATATGCATATCAGCTAGCCAAGAGGCTTGTTGTGTAGAAACATATCTATAGGCCCCGGGCAGCCTGGACGCACCTGGCTAAACCTTGTCAACCATTCTATTTCACCGGCACTCTCTGTCACTGGTTATATATGGCATGCTGCTGGTCATAGGGTTGTCGGCCTCTCCAAATAACTGTCTTTGTGAGGAAGATGACTGCTTCTGACCGCTGCTCATGTGCACAGGTATCCAGTTAGATCTTTACATTGGCGGCCATCTACCTCGTCGCAAATTAGTCATATCATAATTACATGGAAGCATCATCCTCCCCCCTTCTCCTGCTGAACACATCGGTGGTGAAGCCAGACTCCAGCTGCATCAATGGTTAGCATGGTATTTCTGAATATCGTAGAGAGCAACCCGGTGATATACTAGGTGATTTCATGCGAAGCCCACTGATAAAGCAAGTTGATGGTTTTTGCTTTTGGTGTCCAAAGGAACCAGCTGGCCGGGATGCAGGTCTGCGATCTAGATGCCGTGTTTCAATCGTTTTCTCCAGATAGACGTGAAGGGAGTGTAGGCGATATAGTACTGTTAGACTGACCTACGATGGCATCTCCATGATTGCCCTGGATGTGATGTTGGGCTGATATTGGTCCTGGTGATAATTCCAAGTAAGGATACTTCTTCACATCACGGGGAGCCCAATCGATAACATCCCTATGCGTATAAAGTTCTTGTAGATGCGTGTGCATTTCCGCACATTAATGACACTGTAGACTGAGATCCGTTTTTCAACATCAGAAATTGTCTGGGTGAAATACTGACGTAACTGCCCAGTCCTCGGGGATGACACAAAAGGGTAGGTCAAATAGGCATAGGCATTGAATAGGGGGTTGAGAGAAGAATAGAAGGGAGAAGATTCAGAGACGGAATGCCGAGGCATAGAGGAAAGGGAGATGGAAGAATATAGTAGGTGCGTTTCACTATTGCCATTTTGGGAAGCGGAAGTGGCAATATATATGTTACGTTCTCACCCCTGGAAAGCTCCTCATGTCCATTATCTCCTCTTGGAATCCTTTCATTTTTACAAAATTATCGTCGTGACTTATGCGGACAAAGATAATCTGATCGTCTACTAGCAAAGACAAAAGGTTCATTTGGGCTTCAGCGCTTTTGAATGACAGTGAAACTGTTCCTTCACGACCGATTTCCTAATCTAACGTGTTATGGAGGGTTGGATGGCATATCCATTCTACCCTTTCTACAAACCCCTAGTGAATCGTGTTGAGATAGGATCGGGCATATCACTTTGATTATGTAAAAACAGGTGATCCAGGGGGACGTGTACGGCAGCCGATTTGGACCAAATTTGACAATGGAGTTTCTGCAGAAACTTACAAATCGCCGCTAATGGAACCATACAACACTAGAAAATTACATAGTATAGTTATACCATATACCATAGATCTATTTCTAACTTTTTTTGGCTTACTTGGTTTTGCCTAATAGGATACTTAATGAAAGTATGAATATACTATTATTTAATAGGTGAATATCTATATGTATAAATGAAATTAAAGCAAATAAAATTAAAGCATACAAAATTGAAGTATATAAATTGAAGTATACAAAATTGATATATGTAAATTCAACGTTGAAGTATACAAAATTGAAGCATATAAATTAAAGCATACAAAATTGAAGCATATAAATTAAAGTATATAAAATTAAAGTATACAAAATTGATATATGTAAATTCAACGTTGAAGCATACAAAATTGAAGCATACAAAATTGAAGTATATAAATTGAAGTATGAATTAAAGTATATAAAATCAAAGTATACAAAATTGATATATGTAAATTAAAGGAGTTATAAAAATAAAAGTAAGATAAAATTAATATCCATAGATAAGTATAATATATATACTTTGAGAGGGCGGTAAAAAATGCGGTTAGGCATTATCTAATAAGAGAGTTATGCCCCGGTAGCATACTTAGTCGCCCGTAAGAGAGATATAATCTTATCTCTATAAGGCTTAATCTCAACTGCTGGTGGTATATTGAGGTGGTACTAAGAAAGAAAGGTAAGTTTAGAATAGGCGGAATGTATTATGTTGTATATTACAAAAGGCGGAAACTCTAGCGGTGAATCTTATATATGTATTAATAAGCATTGTCAAATTTGGTCCAAATCGGCTGCCGTAGGGACGTGCTCAGTTTTACTCGGTGATCAAAAAGCGGCAAGGGCTGAATCGGAAAGGGAATGGTTCGAGTGCGAGGCATTATCCGACACATATTGAAAATGTCGGTGGCTTGCAATCTGCAGGGAAATAGTGTCAGATTTATAACATTTAGAGGGTCTAATAAAATTGGATAGGCCCATTCCTCGGTAATTATGGTCAAATGGTTGTGGCATTAAATTTGACGATATATGTATGGGAGCTTCGGTGAGTTTTGTGTTCCGACCAATGTTC
The DNA here is from genome assembly GCA_002116305.1 of Penicillium italicum. Lineage (NCBI taxonomy): Eukaryota > Fungi > Ascomycota > Eurotiomycetes > Eurotiales > Aspergillaceae > Penicillium > Penicillium italicum. The sequence goes on along the minus strand of KZ108154.1, from coordinate 18,713 downwards.
CTCAACATCCAAAATTGTATTAGATTTCAACAAACGAAGCCTGCAAATTTGCAAATAAAAAGAAAGCCTGAGTATTTAACGGCGTAAACTAAAGAAGTTATAGGCTAATTATGTCTTGCAAGGGTGTGTAGAGCATAGTTGAACTAAATGGTGTGCCACCGCCCAGATGAACCCGGAGAAGACCCCCCCAAGATGACCACCGAGATGACAAGGGATATAGCCCTTGACGGTGATGGCCGGGCACAGGTTACGGTCATTACAACAGGATAATCGAATGTTGATGGCCTAGAACTTGACCTTACACCCACACATGCTCATCCCTCGGTGCATTCTTGAACCTTCCCTCAGTCCCCTGACAACAACACTGGAATGTAGACCAGGGCAACGAGAACACCTCACAATCCTGTGAAAATTGTGATCTGCCAATCTTACTTACACCTTTTATCGGTTCGAGACCGAGGAATGACTCCAAACCTTCTTCCAGATCGCTGGCGTGGACAGGTGGATCATACCATGCGCCGAGGGCACCGGGTTAGCCACCTGAATGGGGAACGTAGGCATTGTTTTTATTGAGAATGACAAGGAGAAAAATACTACGCATACTATTTAATGATGCGCTATGCACATCCGGGATGAGGCTCGGTGTTCTTGTCGTTCCCATTCCTATACATCCTCTAATCTCATACATTAATTTAATCCTCGATACCTAATTATATAGCCCATGAGCCTACTGTATTGAGTTTGCCACCATGCGTCGCTATCAGGGTGTCCTTCCTTGGTCTGTTTTGCTGGCTTCACTTGGAGGAGCACACGCGAAGCTGGACTTGAACTCGAGCAGCAACATCGTTGTTTACTGGGGTATGTGATTGTTCATCGTTTGGGCTGATTCATACTAATATGAGGTATACTTAAGGCCAGAACTCTTTTAACGGGAAGGGCGATAAGGCACAGCAGCCCCTCGCACACTACTGCGATGGTGAGTGAACCGCGTATTTCCAATGTGGTGGTTGGCTAACACGAGACTTTAGATGATGATATTGATGTATGAACCGGATCAAGAGGAAAGGTGAAAATGATGGACTAACGAAAGAACATAGGTGATACCACTGGCCTTCAACATGATGGTCAATGGCCCAGGAGGCGCTCCAGAGATAGATTTTTCCCTTGCCAGCAAGGACTGCGATGTCTTTGAGGGCACTCAATTGAAGAATTGCCCTTCAATTGGGTAAGTGTTGTTATATCACGCGTGCTAGCAATTTTTCAGAAAGCTGACATCATCCAGCAAGGATATTGCGAAGTGCCAAAAGAAGAACAAGACGATTCTTCTTTCAATCGGTGGAGCCACCTACAGCGAGGGTGGCTTCAAGTCTGAAGAAGATGCCAAGGACGGCGCGAAGTTGATGTGGGAGACTTTCGGACCCAAACAAGAGGGCTCCAAAGCTCTCCGTCCCTTCGGTGACGTCGCCTTGGATGGGTTCGACTTCGACTTTGAGGCCAACGTCCAACACATGGCCCCCTTTGCCAACGAGCTGCGCTCACTGATGAAGACGGATAAGAGCAAACAGAAGTTCTACTTGACAGCAGCACCGCAATGCCCCTACCCTGACCAGGCAGACAAAGAGATCCTCAACGGCCCTGTCTATATCGACGCTATTTGGGTTCAGTTCTATAACAACTATTGTGGCCTCAACAACTTCAACACCGACAGCTCAAGCAGCAAATACAATTTCGACGAGTGGGACAACTGGGCCAAGACAGTTTCTAATAACAAGGATGTCAAGGTCATTATCGGCGTTCCGGCGTTCACTACCGCGGCCAGCACAGGGTATATCCCTGCGTCCCAGTTGGCCAAGGTGATTGAATACACGAAGAAGTTCGAGAGCTTTGGGGGCGTTATGATGTGGGATGCTACACAGGCATACGGTAACGAAGGATTTATCAAGGACGTTCGAAAAAGCCTGGGCCCTGCGAATGATTCCGGTTCGTCGTCGCCCGATCCGGTGTCAAGCTCGGCACCTACCTCCACGTCCACTGACTCAACGAAGACAACAAACCAAGTGACAACAACGACGACGATAACGACGACACTGTCGTCTTCCAATGCACCCGACTCCTCACACTCGTCTTCCTCCTCCTCATCTGCTTCTGCTTCGCCCAAGGGAGCTGAAGAACCCACCGTCACGTCAACGACTACCATCAATACTACCAGCGCAGATCACAAGCCTGAAAATACAGAAGCAAAGCCGCCTCTTGCTGGAACCACATCCACTGAGACAACTGCGGCTCCCACCTCGAGTGCAAGCCCGCAGAATGAGAACAACTCGAACACGAATGGTAATTCGGATGATAAGTCAAACGACGGTTCCAATAGCAACTCTCTCGGCTCTATCCTCGGCAACGATCTTCTTAGCTTGCTGGGTGGCATCCGCAAGGCGAACCAGGTCGCTAGCGGCGTCGCCCAGGATCTTGCCAACAATCTTCGACGTGCTCAGCGTAACCGTACCTGAGTGTCTGCAATATGTCACCAAGACCGATATCCTCACGAACCAGTCTCATTACCTCTGAGGGTTTGTGTGTCAGCTACCATGAATGTACATGGTTGGAACCTTTACAATGAACTTGGCGTTGTTTCAGCTCTTCCATTTTGTCTTTCGCATTTTTTATCATCTTTTGTACCCTTCGACTCTTATCTTTTTAACCCATCTAATTCCGGGTGTACTCTCGTTTATATGATACCCAATATTTAATTTTGCTTTTTAAAATCTTGGAACATCACACCCTCTGCGTTACTTTATGTCTCTCTGAATTGAGTCTACTCTAATTTCATAATCATACAACCAATGCTCACTATTTCACCTCGACTGCGGCTCGTTTGATATATCTAAAAACTGAAATGGCATCGCATGGCTTCCATCTATAATAATTGATTGAATTCAAAAGACATAAACCAAGGTATTTGAGCGCCATCCGAAGAATTGCAAGCAGATTCAACACATTAGAGATTAATATAAAAGTCCTCGTGCTCTTGTACGTTGCCCCCGAGAACAAGCCGTAATAATAACGTTCACCACCATCCACAATACCCAATTAGGCCAGGAACAGAACAAAAAATAACTTTCCACATCCAATGGTACCCAACTCCGGACATCTTACATTCTATTTGAGATGCAACCCCTTTACTCAGCCTCCTCTTCCTCCTTGCTTGTAGTCAAGCAGAACCGGCCCTTCGGCCTACCCTCTTCTTCGTATTCAACCGTAAGACGAGCGAAATGAGCAAGCATATTCTCAATCTTGACCTCTCCCCTGTCGCGCTGGACACGACCCAGATCGTCAAGCCATTGGATCTTGTTCAACGTGAAGTACACCAGCGCGATAACAATCGACACACCAAGCGAATAACCCCAGATTCGTACAACAGTGACGATATCGGTCCAGCCATTCTTAGTCTCGACAAAATGACTTTCGGGGTTGGTCCTCATGTTCTCGTTGGTAAACCAACCAAACAGACAGAACAAAGTAGCCAAAGTGTCAACGCCGAGGATTGCGGTCACCAGGTGAATAGATGGCCATGTGTCGATGCCGCGAGTGACAAAAATGAGCCAGTTCTCTGTGAGCGCTACTTCCAAAAAGAGAACCTCTTGAATAGATCCCCAGTTTTGGACAATGCCTCCGGATTTCAGGAACATGCTTCCTCGAATAACCCATGTACCCAAGGCGAGAAGAATACCAAGAACGCAGGAAATAAACCAGATTTTTGGAAGTTGCCATTCAACAGGTCGCAGCTCGAAGGATGCATGATCATACGCCACTGCAACGGTCGCAAGATCAGCGAATAATGCGAGGAAGACTATCAGCTCAACACGGATGCTTTCATTGAGGATGATCATCGAAGTCACGAGGTAGATCTCAAGGTGCAAGCATAGTGCAATGCGGTACTGGATGTATGACTTCATGCGGTGGAAGATTTGACGTGCGACCTTAATGGAGTCAATGATGGTCGAAAGCCCAGGCTCGAGGAATACGATGTCTGATGCAGACTGCGCGGCTTCCGAAGCGCCTTCGACAGCAATGCCACAATCGGCTTTCTTCAGAGACGGTGCGTCATTTACACCATCGCCGGTCATAGCGGTCAAGTGGCCTCGTTCTTGTAGCATTTGTACAACTTGGTACTTGTGTTCTGGAAATACTTCGGCAAAGCCGTCCGCCTTTTCAACAAGATCACTTGCCATAGCTCCACTCAAGCCGCCGTGGATTAGCTTGTCGGAGTTGTACACCTTGGTGCCCAAAGCCAACATCTTGCAGGTTTCTTTCGCAATAGCAATAGCATCGCCAGTGAGCATCTTCACGCTGATGCCGAGATTCTGTGCTTCGCTGATGGTTTGAGCGGTGTCTTCTCGGGGCGGATCAAACATAGGCAGCATTCCAAGCAAAGCCCAATCTTCGCCTTCCTTTTGAACAGCAACACCGAGGGAGCGGAAGCCTCGATGCGCAAATTCCTGGGCTTTGGCCTTATACAAGTCGGTGGTTTCCTTGGAGCAACTTGTCAATTGAAGCACGGCTTTCGGTGCGCCTTTGGTGCAGGTATAGCGAATGCCGTCACAGGTGGCAATGGTGACGATGCGTTTTGAAACCGGATCAAAAGGCGTGAAAGTTTCAGTTGACCAACCCCGTCGCAATATTTCTCGTGCTCTTGGGTATTGCCGAAGCGTCAAAATTGTCACCTTGTCAATGGGATCGAGAGATTCAATATTGTGCGAGGATGCAAGAGCAGCAACGGCGAACATCCAATCAACATCGACGCCTTCAGCTACATAAGGCTCACGAATACTCAGTTTGTTTGCCGTGAGAGTACCGGTCTTATCGGAACACAGAATGTCAACACCCTTTTTTGCTGTTAGTGTGTGATGGCAGTTCGAGGTGATTCAGACTTACGGCCAGCGATTCAATTGCAGTCAGCTTTTGCACAATGGCTTTCTTTTTCGCCAGGTAAGCAGCACCAACAGCCATAGTGGTAGTGGTCACAACAGGTAGACCGACAGGGACGCCGATGATCAACAAAGACAGAGTGTAGTGAAGCAAAGTCTGCTGACCGGGCGAAGCGATAGGAATATGACGGAAGAATCCACCAATCCACGCAGCGAGGATCCAGGCTATTACAAGAATCAAGAGAGATGTTCCGATATTGTCCATGACAAGTTCGAAGTGGCCAGCGCCTTTAGCAGCTTGCACCATACTCGCTGTGCGGCCAACGAAGGAAGTCCTCGCACCTGTTTGAACAACTGCATAGGCCTTGCCACGCTTACATCCAGTCGTGTAGAAGATCATATCTCCCATATAACGATCCACGGCTAGCGACTCACCCGTGATGGCAGAGTGATCACAAGCCAAGATGGGATAACCCCGTCTGCGGGCCTTCTTCGCCTGGTGTTCGTCGTCCTCCTTAGCCTTGCCATCGCCTTCATCCTTCTTCTTGTCGGTCTTGGTTGGGTCCTCCTCGTCATCAGACTCGGACCCTCCACCAAGCATACCCTGCTCTTGAAGTTGGTTGAACTCCTCCCAGCCATGTTCATCCTTGACGTCACAGATAACCCTGCAGTCTGCAGGCACGACTTGGCCTTCTCCAACAATGACCTAAATTATTGATTAGAGTCTACCATGTACCAATGTCGGAGCCCATGAAAAGTAGACTTACTACATCGCCTGGAACCAATTCTCGAGCAAGACATTCTTGTTGAGTGCTATCACGAATAACCTGCGCACGCAGGGCAATGTCACCCTTGAGGCTAGCCACCACATCGGCTGCTTGCTTCTCCTGATACCAGCCAACTGACGCGTTTAGGCACAGGATGCCAATGATGACACCAAAGTCAACCCAGTCCTCTAGACCTGCAGCAAGCAGAACGGCCAACTCCATAACTACGGCCAGGTCAGCATTATAGTCAGGGAAGGAGCGAGAGGGACTCACTGTAGAGAATTGGACCCTGGAAGTAAGACAGAATCTTAGCAATGGGATTCTCCTTCTCGGACGTCAACTCGTTCCACCCAGCCCGACGACGACGCAGTGGAACTTCATGGCTAGACAGTCCTTCCCGGATATCCGTCATAGTCCACTCATCAGGAAACTTGCCAGCCTCCGCCTCGACCTTTTTGACGTGGACCTTTCGCTTCTTCCACGGGGCGTACCAGACTCGTTTCTCGACCACTTCGCCCTGCTCTTCATCCGCTGCAGCGGCATCACGGAACGTCGACACATACTTGACGAGCTTGCCATACTCGTCCAGGGTGTTCCAGTCCCCGCTCAGAGATGCCCGAGAGATACGGGAGCTGCGGCGGCGAGCGTCGGCACGCTCGGCTTTGCCCTCGCCGGTCATGGTTGGCTTTCCGAGTTAGATCAACGTTCCTCCGGCACAGAAGAATCAGATGGATACATACCAGTCCAAGTAGATTAGATTATTGATTATGATAAGAACGAACGCAGAAAGCAAAAGGGATATCGAGATGAAGAAACAATGATACCAAAGACAATGAGCTTTTCAAATGTTCTATTCTTGACTCGGGAGCTGTGGGATATCAAGGATCGAAGGTAATTGCGATTCTATCTGGAGTTGAAAGGAAAAAAGCTGCTAGCTTAACAAAACTCTGCCTTGCAAAGTAAATCATGCTGACGTCGAGCCAGGAAGCCCTCGGGAGAGACATCTCACGCCCACACATGTAGGCACGGTGTTTTGGTCTGCATACTCGGCACTTGAAGGAAGATGAATTCGGGGAACCAGGTCTCTAAAGGAACGAGCCGTGGACGACCCTAGTGATTCCCGCCGGGTATTGATGAATAGAACATCGGTTCAGCCAATCCAGACAGAGCGTAGAGCACTATGCTCAGCACTAACATCAAAAGCAGCTGGTGGTCCAGGCAGGTACCCGAATTGACTTCGAGCCAATAGGGCATTCACCCATGGGTCATGGAAGGTCAGCCCCCGGCAAGGGCCAGAACAAATGCGACCGAGAAAGGTGTTCACGTTGTGTCTCTGGTCGCATGATCTTGTGCTGGACTGAATCTTCGCAGCTTCAAAATGTATCATGCGCAGACGATCATTACTCAATGCATCCAGCTGTTCCGGGACTTATTGGGCATTGAATATCGTAGCCATTAAACCATTCGAAAGGCAAGAACCCAAGCAACCGAACCCCTAGCATAGACGAACGAATGAAGCTAGGCCCATTTCTGCTGTAGATGGCGAGCGGCTGTCCGGATGTCAATAGAACGAACGTAGGTAGTCTTCGACGTCATGCGCGCCTACTCCGCTGACAGCCGGCCCGCGGAATTTACATCCATTCAAGGCCAGCATAAGAAGCCTCATTGCAGTCGGGTTCGGCCACACGTGACCCTATTCAGCCCTACAAACGCGCGAAATTTCCCTGGGTGACCTGTGGGATCGTCCGATGCACCTACTCTGTAGTGAAATCCCGAGGTAATGCCCAAATGAAAGAAGACCCCTGGTAGTCCCATGCAGATATTGCCAGGGTTTGGCCTTGCGTCCAATGCAACCCTTTGTAAATGAGTAGAGGATTTGGGTAGACAGAGGGTGCAGTGCCCATGACAAAGGTTTAAGCATCCTTGCCAAGGTATTATGTTGAGATGATTGTCTGGTAGAGTTGCTGAGAGGAAGTCCGGGGATTCAGGTTGAAATCATCCTAAAACTGGAGCAGCAAACAAGCAAGCTGGGATGAAAGGAAATAGATGTTATATAACCAGATTTTTTTCTCAGTTTGTGTGAACTTCCTCTCCTTCCTTCCTCCCCTCTCAACCTGCTTGCGTGGCAAGTGCCCCTCGCCCTTGCCTCTTCTTCCATAAATTCCATCAATTCCCATTAAACGTACATCGAAACGAGGCTATTCCCAACTTCACACGTACTCCTGCAGCCTAGCAGGTGGGTCTCCTCCTTATTCATATTCATTTTACTGAGAGCCGGGTGGAAACATATAAACATCTTTCATTCTTCTTTTCACAGATCACTTATAAACAAGTTTCATATCATGACACAGGATCTATTTGGACTTGCCGGAAGGAATGTTGAAGAAGACGGCAGGCTTACCGGGAGAGTAAGCACGGTCAACGCGGTAGTAGCCCTTGCGGTCGAACTGGATGATGTCGCTCTCCTTGAGATCAGCAACGTTGCAGTCGGCGAAACCCTCCTCGCGGAACTCAGTGTGCAAGTTGAGGAAGTCCTCCAGAGCGTCATCCTCACCGAGAGAATCCTTGGTCAGAAGGTGGTCGAAGTCGACCAGCTCGACAGGGACGAGGTCCTGTCCCTCGGTGGCAAGCCATGTGACCTTCTTCTCAGTCTTCTTGACATCGCCGGCCATGTGCAGCTCAAGCTCAAGATCGGTGATGATACCCTCAGCATTAGTGCTGACCTTGCGGACGATGGCGTTACCCCAGTTCATAAGGGTGATCTCCTCGTCAGGCTTGAACAGCTTGACATCCTCCTGCTCGAGGATGATCGAGCTGCTGTATACGACCTTCTTCATGCCAACAGCGGCGTTCTTGATGTGCCGAGGCTTCTCCTCAGAGTAGGGGGTAGCAGGGCCACCGGTCACAGTGGTCTTAACAACGTTCTTGTTGTAAATGGTAGTGTGGCGTGGGGCAATAGGGTCAATGTACTTCTTGTTGGTCGCCCAGATGAGGCCCCAGTCGAAGTTGGTCACAGCCTTGGAGGGGCCCTGCTTAAGGATGAACTCCCGGAGGGCAGGAATGGTCATACCGCGGCGACGAATACCACGAATGGTGGGGAATCGAGGATCATCCCAGCCCCAAACCAGACCAGTCTCGACAAGCTTAGTCAGCTTGCGCTTAGAGAGGAGGGTGCGAACGAAGTTCATGCGGGCAAAATCCCACACCTGCACGTTGCGCAGCTTCATAGTATCCAGCATCCATTGGTACTGGGGGTTGCGGTCACGGTACTCAATGGTACGCAGAGCGTGGGTGACACCCTCCATCGAGTCAACAATAGGGCAGGCAAAGTCGTAGGTCGGGTAGATCTTCCACTTGCTTCCGGTGCGGTGGTGAACCGCTGGGTTGCAGCGGTAGATAACGGGGTCACGCATAGCCTTGTTAGGGCAATCGAAAGAGATCTTAGCACGGATACACCAACGAAGACCCTCGGGGGTGCCGTTCTTCATCTCCTCTAGGCGCGCCAAGCTCTCCTCGGGGGAAAGATCGCGACGCTGGCTAGGCAAGCCGTCCCATCTCTGAGCGGCCATGGTCTCCTTATCGGTGTCATCCGCGTAGGCGTCACCCTGCTTAATGATCTTGATGCAGTAGTCGTACAACTCATCGAAGTAGTCACTGGTGTAGGTCATCTTGTTAGGCTTAATGCCCATGAGCGCAAGGTCCTCCACAATGGCGTCCTCGAATTCCTGCTTCTCATTCGAAGGGTTGGTGTCGTCGAATCTGAGGAGCATAGTGCCGTTGTACTTCTCATGCGCAAAGTAGTCGTTGAGAAGAGCGGCCTTAGCGTGACCAATGTGGAGATATCCACTACATTGCAGAACCGTGTTAGTCTGAAGGACAGAGTAAGACAAGCGACCAGGGGCTGGGAATAACTCACGAAGGCTCGGGAGGGAAACGGGTGACAACACCGTTCTCGGTGTTCTTGAGGGCAATGTCGTAACTAGCACCCTCCTTGGACTTTGCCACCTTCTTCTCCTTAGCAACTGCGTTCATAGACTCCACAGCAGCGGTGGTCCAGGGGCAAAGCTCCTCCAAGAATCGGTACCAGCGGGTAAGGTTGACCAGAGATCCCTTCTTCAGGGCCGCAACGGCAACACGGTTACCACGGAGAGCACCCCAAAGGGCAATGTCGGGGGTAGACAGAGAGTATCCGACGACGAACGAGCGCATAAGGAGGTGGGCATCAAGGCGCTGGAGCACAGGATCGAGGGCCTTGAAGTCGAGGGTGGTCAGGGAATCCAACTGAGAGATCCACTCGGCCTCCTATTGCGTGGTGTTAGGGACATTTCGTTTCTAACAAATGACTCAACTCGATCGCGGGGTAGTAGTGGTAACTTACGGCCTTGGAATCCTTGCCAGCCAGGAACGGGAAGTGAGAAGTAAGCTCCTGGATGACATTGGCAGTACCGAAGACAGAGTTGGAGCCACTGGTGAGCTGCACAATGGCCTTGTCGCCATCCTGGAGAAGAGCAGTATCCTCAAGGGTGATGGTGACGACGGGGGTGGGGCGGGCCTCATTGATGGAGGTGACGATGAGAACCACGGGCAGAAGCGCCGCGTGGTTGCCACGAGTGGCCACTTTCAACTCGTACTGAGACATTGCGCAAAAGTGTAGTGTAGAAAGCAATGTGAAGTTCTGGAGGGGCAGAGTTATCATCCACGGTCCCCGTCCGGAGCCACGTTTATCCGAGTCCGACAGCTTTCCGGCAGAAAACGATTGCTTCATCCAGTCGATCAGCTCTAATCAACGCCTGTCAACATGTCGTCCTCCGGCTCGGTACTGCCCACTGCGGCACGCGGAATCCTCTCATCATGCCGGAATCCGCTGCGGAATACCTCAATCGCTCCCGTTCTCTCGACTTTCCAGCAGGTCCGAGGTCTCAAGAACAAACCAAAGAAGGGGAAAGAGCAGCCTACCAAGAGCCGAAAAGGACCCCAGGAGTTCCGGCAAATCAATCTGAAGGATATGCCGCAGTATTCTCTGTGTGATGCTATGCGGTATGTACTAAGCATCAGACACTGGGATGTCAGTCAATAGCCGGGTCATCAATTGACACCTTCCTTTCTGCAGATATATCCGGGCCATCGAAGTCGGTCGCGAACCCTCCGTCCAAAAATACGAATTGCACATCCGACTGCGAACAAAGCGCGATGGTCCCGTGATCCGTAACATGCTCCGATTCCCCCACGCCGTCCAGACCGAATCCCGCATCTGTGTCATCTGTCCCCCTGGTTCGAAAGCAGCCAAGGAAGCGCTTGCTGCCGGTGCCGTTCTTGTCGGTGAACAAGAAGTGTTCGATGCTGTCAAGGCAGGCACCATTGAGTTCGATCGCTGTCTCGCCCACCCTGACAGTTTGCCGGCGCTGAACAAGGCCGCCCTGGGTCGTATCCTTGGTCCTCGCGGTTTGATGCCCAGTGCTAAGACTGGTACTGTTGTGGAAGACGTGGCCGCGCGAGTGGAGATGCTCCGTGGTGGTACCGTGTACCGTGAGCGTGATGCCGTTATCCGTCTGCCTGTCGGGCAATTGGGCTTCTCCCCGGAGCAATTGCGCGACAACATGCGCGTGACCCTTGACCAGATTAAGAAGGATGCTTCCGCGCTGACCGACCGTGTCAACAAGGAGGTGTACGAGGTGGTGAGTACTTTAATTGGCCTATTCTGTGGAAACCAGCTTTTAACAATACCCTCAGGTGCTGAGCTCGACGAACGGACCTGGATTCTCCCTCAACGGCGAGTTCCGCTCCGATGCCTCCCCCCCAACCTCCGCCCTGAAGGGCATGTAACATACTCAATTTTCTTTATATCCTTTGGCGTGTACAAATTTATTGTTTTATTAGGAAAGGACATGGTGTATCATGGTATCATTGTTGAATTAGAACTTTATAAGACCGAACGCCGACGCTATGTATGCAAACCAGTTCACTTTGCCAATTTTCAGGACGAAGCACGTTGTTTTTACAGCTTCAGATTTTTCAGCGCGGCAACGGCACTGACATCCTCGCCCATAAGCTCGTAGAGGCGCAGAACTGCCATTGTCCTAGCGTCGCGTTTTCCCTGTTTCCCACCTGCCGCGGTCGCCTGCTCCAAGGCAGTTTTGAGATCAAGGAGCACTGTGGACTTGATCCTTGCAACTCGTGGTTGCTGCGCAAGCAAAAAGGGATGCTTTTCGCCGACCCGGGCGGCTATCGAGGTCAAATAGACGAACTTCTGCGCATGGCGTTCCATCCTCTTCAATGAAATTGCGGGTGTACCATCCGCCAACTCATCGTCATCGCTGTCTTCACTCTCCCCGCTGTACAAGTCGGACTCTGTTTCCGACTCATCCAGTCCATGTTCTTGCGATGACTTGTCTTCGATCATCAACCGGTGTTCCAATTCCTCCACCCGATCCGCATAGTCCAACAAATCTTTACCGATGTCTGCGTTCGTTCGGAGCCGCCGCTTCTCATTCAGCAGCTCTTCCACTTCGTGACGTCGCGCCTCGACCTTATCCCGGATCGCTTTGACATCGCGCTGGAAAGAAAGCACGCCAACTTTCACACCTTCGACCTTCTCCTGTCCCCCGCGAAGCGCGCTGCCTAACGAGAGAAAGTCCTGGTAGTTCTCATTGACAAGATCCAACAGCTCCTTGTTCAAGAGTTGCTCTAGTCCTCGCAATTCCTGTCGGAGATCCTCGAGGCTTTGATGTCGGTTCGTCAATGACGACAGGAAAGTGGCTGGATCGAAGTCAGGGGCGAGGAATGAGGTGCGGGATAGCGGTTCCGGGAAAGGCAGGCCGGATGGGTCTTCATCGAAGTCGGAGGAGACAGACCCGTCGGAGTCGCTGAACTAGAGGAGATTAGATGAGGTATCCATGCGAGTCACGTGGATTCATACTTGAAACCGATTCATGGTGCGTGCGGGCAAAGCGTGGGCAATGGACAAGTAAACTGGGGAAACGTGGTGATGGTGGCATATGCCTCGGTATAGCCTGCGGGGTGGGTTGGTCGAGAGACCAAATCTGAAAAATTCAGGCATTCAATTGGCTTTGTGGCCCAGTGGTTAAGGCATCCCGCTCGTACTAACCAGTGCTAACGGGGGGGTCCCGCGTTCAAATCGCGGCAGAGCCATTTTTTTCCCCCTCAGGCTTTGTTGGCCATGTATGGCTGTCATAATCAACTATATTGCTCTATGAAAGTTAATTTTTAACTGTACCTGGAGGTACCTGAACCACACCGACAGCTTCGGCGGTTGGCGTATCAAAGAAACCTGGAAGCTACCCCAACCTAAAGCCCCCACTACCCGTTCGGATGATTTGCATCCAAACAAAACACCCAACGCATGCCGAAGAACATGCGTTGCGCGCGACGTGGATAAATCCCCCGTGAGCCAAACCTAACCCTCTCGGAGTCCTGTGCCCTCCCAGAGTGGGGTCATTGTCTGCGCTGTCTCCTGCATCACACGTAGCTGTGCGCTACCGAAACCGGTACAAAGATGGAGTCGGACACATTGCCTGATACAAGGCCGCCGTCGTCTTCTGTATCTCGACAAGGATGGTCCCGACAACTGTCTCCTTCCCACACGTCTCCAGTCGTGCCCGCTGGCAGCCCCTCACACCAGACCACCCATCGATACGACTCCGTCACTGAAGACCACGCCGCCGCATATCGTGCTACGGCTCTGCGCCAGATCAACGGATCCCCGCGGCCTGCAACCCGGCCTGTGCGAGTTGATAATCCCTCTCGCCGGCGCTCGTCGACACTCGCTACGCGCCCCGTGCTCGTCAGGGCGTATTCGGGAGATGCGCAGGATCGATCTCCAAGACCTGCTGCTATGTCCGCGCGTCGGTTCCTCTCATTCTCTGGCTTGAGGAGTTCGGCTCCATCTCTTCCAGCCCAGTCTGATGTTATGTTTCCCACCGATAAGGATTTCAGTATTGAGAGTATACTGCAGGCTATCGAGCCTGATATCCGTGGAACTCTGGAATCCATTGCTGAGATCTGTGGGCGGAGCAAGTTGAGTCTTTCCAACGAGTATGGGAGTCACATAGCGCCTCTAGGTGAGATTCGTGCTCCGTCGGGTGCGCTGGGACCTGTCGAGGAGGCCAGGCCTGATGAGGAACGGCGTGTCAATGATAGCAATGCGGTGATTCTTGACGAGGAGGCCAGTCCGGTTGATCTAGCTTGTGATATGAATCCGTTCTCTTTTCATCGGTATTTAGAGAATCTGCGGCAGACTGCATCCACGTTCGAACAGAATGGCACATCTGGCCAGACAACTCAGAGACAACTCCTTACTCCATCGTCTCCGGGTATGGACTCCGAGGAAGAGACTGTTTTGGCGATTAGCCCGAAGAGTGTGCCTTTGGCCCCTTTCTCGCGCGAATTCGCATCAAGACCGAAGCATAGCGGATGCTATCTACTTGCAAAGAAAACTGCTGCTAGCAGTGGCGAACAGCAGTCTTCTCAGATGGCCACTCCCGCTGTGGTGTCAGAGTTCCATCTGGAGGCGATTGCAAATGATGGATCCTCCGCCGGATCCATTGTTCTCCCGCAACCTTCTCTGAGCGGTGATGGTTCGCCTGGCACGGGAAGCTCGAGTCTGGAAATCATCCAATCTCTCCTTGGCTGGCTGAAGTGGACTGCCACTATCGCTGGACCAGAATCTACTCCTGCTTTGCGAACCGCGGAGGATCGGCTACGAGCTATGCTTGATCGTCCAGGGAATCAGGCTGCGCCCTCAACTGTGCCTTGATCGCGATTGAAGCCTGTAACACAATGCCCTGTTATGAGATATGATTATGACTTTTATGTGAATGACCTTGGAAATATCCGTCATGCTATCAACGCATTGCTTTTCTATCAATATGATTTTCTTTGCAATAAGTGTTCGGGATATGTGACTTTGTAGACTTTCAAGGTATACTACTAGTACAGGAGGTCTAGAAACCCAAGCATAATTACATAGATTTTGTCACGACGTCTTACTAGAAGGGTCGCAGGACCCAGTGTATAGAACTATACCACCGAGAGACCGGAGGTAGAGAGTCATATGACCTCGCTTACCCGCGCACAACTATACTAGTAGAACTCGGAGCAATGTTAGAAGGCTCAGAGTTCAGTTTGAATACATGCAGTACTAGTATCAATGCTTCGCAGTAGTATTTGTATCGTATAATACTCCTTTTACTCTGATTAATTAAATAAAGACCCATCTATAGGAGGGTCTTCACATTCTAAACTCTCTATATCTTTCGATCGGACCGTTAGGGGTAATAATAGCACCGGTATACTAAACCTATATAGTAACTAAGTAAGGCCGAGGACTCGATAACGATATTATAGAAGATAACTTCGATATTAACCTTAAAGGACTAGATAACCCTAAGAAGAGATATAGGAGAGAGTAAGGAGGCCTAGTAAGGATTACTAGAGGGTAAAGCGACCCTATAAAGCCTACTAGGCCCGCTATAGAAGCTTTATCTACTAGCGTAGTCTAAAAGATAGTACCTTCGATATAAGAAGAAGATAAACTTAAGGCTATAAAAGCCTAAGTATACTACCTTACCGAGCTTATAAAGTTAATAGAGAGATAATCCTAAATAGAGGAGCGTATTATAAAGATTACTATAATAATAGTAATACTAGCCTACTCTATACTAAGAAGGACCCTATTAAGGGGCCTCTCCGTAAGCGATACTAAGGACGATAATAGAATAATAGTTAACGTACTATTAGGATATTAGGTTATAGGTACGAAGTATCCTACCTACCTATCTAGTATTAGTAAATACTCTAGGAAGTTATTCTAAGAGTATAAGATTTAGTAAGCCTAGCTTAATAACTACTTCCGATAATATCCTTACTATTTTATAAATAATATTATAAAGATTAGCTAAGGCTTTAAAGTACTATAAGGAGATATAATAATAGTATAGGAATCCTATATAATATAGGAAGGAGTACCTAAAATATACTTAGAGTTTACCTACTTTATATAAAGTATAGTAGATAACCCTTAAGTTATCTACTAAGAAGCTAAAGAGTAATAGTATAGATATATATAGAGGCTAAGAGAATCAGTTATAACGTACTCTCTCTACCTAGACTAGATAGCTAAGAATATATATATTCCCCTTACTAAGGAAGCCTATAAGGACCGCTTAATTATAGGGATATACCTAGAACTAAAAGTCGAAGAGTAACGCTAAGTAGAAGTAGATCTAGACTATACCTATAGTAACCTATTAGCGCGGTATTAGTCCCTTAAATCTAATATCTAATCCGTAAAGAAGGCTTAACTAGGTTCGAAGTAAGAGCACTCTAAACTAGAAAGGATAGAGAAGCCTACCTACTACGTAAAGCGATAGTATTTAAAAATATAGGACTTAGATAAAAAGGTACCTAAGAAGATAGGAAAGCTAAAATACTTAAATACTAAGTTTAAAAGGGATAAGAAACCCCTACCTATTTATAATTACTATAATAGACAGGTTATAAGAAAGACGCCTATTATAGTCTCTATAGTAGACCTAGTAAGCTAAACTAGCTAGGAAGTAGTATAGATAAGATAAAAAAATAGAGATCCTAATACTTTAAGCTATAGCTATATTAAGAGTTATTATATCTAAAATATATACCTTAAAAGCCCTTATAAGTAAGGTACTTATAGGTATCGGACTAGAGAATATTACTATCTATACCCTTATAGATTATAGAATAGAAAGATCTTTTATTAGTTAAAGATAGGTAAAAGAGTATCTAAAAGACTCCTAATACCTACTATAAATAATTAAGGCTATTAATAGGTAAGAGATTAAGTCCTATAAGGTAAGAGAAGTAAAACTTAGTATAGTAGATAGTATAGGGGAGATAAGAAGTTATACCCTTATAATAGAAGTAGTAGATATATAAGGATACGACTTAATCCTAGGATTCGATTAGTTAACTAGTATAAACCCTATTATAGATTAGAAAATAGCCTTATAGAAATACTATAGTAACTACTAAGGAGTAGAGATAGAGAAGATCATAGCCTAAGAGTATACCTAAGAGCTCCTTAAGGGTTTATAATATACCCTTACCTACCTCTAGTTAGAAGTAAAGGATACTATATGATTAGTAGCTATATAAATAGATAGTTTACTAGAAGAATATACGGACTTTATAGATATATTTAACCTAGTAGAAGTAGGAATAATAGTATTATATTCTAATATAGATTATATAATTTATCTTAAAAAGGATATATAACCTCTATAGAAAGCTATATATCTACTTTTATAAGAGTAACTATAGGTACTAAAGGAATATTTAATAATAGCCCTATAAAAGGGGTAGATATAGCCTTTAAAAAGCCTAGTAGAAGTACTAATACTATTCGTACTAAAGAAAGATAGAGGCCTTTATCTATACGTTAACTACTAAGGTCTAAATAAAATCACTATTAAAAATAGATATCTACTATTATTAATAGGAGAATTATTAGATTACCTCTTAGGAGCGGTAATATTTATATAGCTAGACCTAATAGATATATACTATTAGCTTTATATAAAGTAAGGAGATAAGTAGAAGATTATCTTTTATATAAGGTATAGACTCTATAAATATAGAGTTATACTATTTGGCCTTTCTAATACGTTAGTAATATTCTAAAGCTATATTAATAGAGCTCTTACGGACTTTATTAATATATTTATAGTTATCTACTTAGATAATATCCTAGTCTTTTTAATAGACGTTAAGACCTATATAGGGTATATTAGAAAGGTACTAAAGAGACTCCGATAATATAAGTTATAC